>JAYKKI010000057.1:14057500-14657500 GCA_039881145.1 Druceiella hillmani | reverse complement strand
AGGTTGATAAGCACGGGTGAGAGGGGATCGTCTTGGTGTACACCCCGCCGTACACCCGCCGGGTACCTCTCGCTCCGCCTCCCGTTGACGTCGAAGACCATTCGAGCCTGACAGCTCAAGAAATTTTGCAACAACCCTTTTCAGCGCTTATTTTCGGTTTTTTTTATGATCACCCTGTGGGAGACGGTTTAAAATGTTTTTGCGAACACCAGGATTGCCACGTGAATTTCCTTTAAGCCGTGTCTGGACTCCCAAAGTAGAGCATCTAGGACGGCTATGTTTTAATCACAGTCGTCCGCTGCAATAAAACCCCTCTGTCTTTCGTCCAACACGACATCACTATTGAGTCTAAGTGCAAGTATCCGATGCAACTGTCGGACAATTTTTCCCGTCAGCAATTTCACTTAATCCATAGCAATCTTGAACTGTCATCTTTATAACCACAAGCCGTTGGTGTAGTTCTAACCTTGCCTCGTAATGCAAATATATTAACATTTGCTTGTCATACTTATGAAACCACCAATTTACGTAAGAAATTGCTTTCAGAATGGTGTATTCTCATTTGCTCCACTCTGCGGTGACTAGCGAAATTCTTATAGAAAACTGAAAATAAACAAAGCAATTTTTTTTAAATTCTACTAAATTATTGTTTAGCAACATTTATTATTTTGTTCAAGTTGATAATAATGAAATAAATTTCTAATTAGATTTGAAAATTATCCATATTTCTAATTTTTTTAAAGTTGAATTATAAAAACTTCCTCTCGTTTGCGTAAAAAATAAAGTGATAAAATATATTGAAACATTTATACAAATTTTAAATGTATAATAAGGCTGTATTCCATTCAATGATTGAGTATTGTGCATAATATTTATATACATTAATGCTCTCTAACAACTTTGTTCGTGCAGAATTTTTATGGCATGGTATTCTATATTTGTATTTGCCCCTCAACCAACAGATGCACTCGTTGCTGACGCCAACATTATGCAGGCCACGTCACAATTTATTTTTGCATATTTAAAAACGTTACACCTTTTTAATTGTCTATGGAAATTATATTTATATAAGATAATTACTTATCAAAATAAAATGCCATGTATATAATTTTTAATAAAGATGTTAATTTTGTTATGTTTTTTAATCATAAATATGAGTATTCAGTGTCTAGAACTTTTTAGTGGATCTCGTTAAGACGCCCAATTTGTTCTTACGTTATTTTGTTACATTGCCTGTAAAAGTTTCCCCAGGGTAAACCAAGAAAGTAATAAATTTGATTGTTTTTCGCAAGTTTAAGTTACAAACATTGCTACAATTAAAACGTAATGTTAAGCCTCTGGGATAATATATTTTCGTAACAATAAAAGAATTTTTTTCAGTTTAATAATATTCCAGTTTACTTTTATATGTAGACAAACAAACAAACTCACTATAATATTAGTATATTTTAGAAAATTTGTTGTGATTCTATTAAACGTTATTACATTAAATTTTTTAGAAGATGCAAAAGAATAATGAAAAAATTAATTACATTATTGCAATTAAATAAAGAAAACCGTGGAATTGAACTTTATTCTAATAAAACTGAATGCAGGCAGAAAATAATTATTCTACAATTTGCTTGCGTAAATATTGCTCATTTTAAATTTTAGCTTATAATAAGTGAATTTTGAGAAAATAACTGGTACAATAATGTATTCACGTAAGCATTTTATTAGAATGGAAGAACTTTTTAACTTTTCATTTGATGACACCTCAACAATTTGGTTTTATAACGTTCAAAATGATTTCTTTTATGTTAGAAGTGTGATCATTTAAAGGCTTTTTCATCTGTTTTTATTATAAAGTAATAAAAGCATATAACAAAATGCATTCCGTCTAATAAGATATCACCATGTTTAGGAGATATTGCTTTAAAAACAGATAAAAAGTGGTAAATTTTTATAAAATATTAAATTAAAAAATTAATTAATAATTTTAGGTAAATCGTGTAATTTTTAAAGATTGCCATCTTCATAAATTGCCCACCTGAAGATGTTGTCATACAACAAAACCTAGGTCGTGATAAAGAATTTAAATAAACTAGAAATAGTACTATATCATGTAGTTCCATTCGGTTGACAAAAATTTAATCATAATAAATTTCTACAAAATTAACGCCAAATATATTCAATATTTAAATTTATAGGTAAGGAATTTACTTAGATTCATACCCAGCAACGGCCAATCTTTATAATTGCCATCTTCATAAATAGTAGCATTTTATTAGGGAATGGAAAAAGGGGCCCAAGTGTAATAAAACCCGTGCCCATAAAAATAAAACTGAATTTGACCAGTTACATAAAAATGTAATCACAATAATATTTTGTTTTCTTTTAACTTCATTTAGTACAACTTCTTATGTATTAATGCAAAGGTTTAAAATGTTCTTAAATGCCAAGATAGTAGGCTATTAAGTGTTAATCGTTATTAATCGCTAAGTGATAACCAGATAATTAAATTTTTATGTAAACAAAATCTTTATGTAAACCGTGTTATCCTTCTGTTTGCTTATAAATGTCAATTATGTAAGTAATGCTAGTAGAACAATGCTTGGTGTGGTGCTATTGGCAATTGCCGCACTACCCTCGAGGGATCATTGGCCAACACACTCTGCGTATTCACACTACATTAAAATAGTTTAATTCTCCAAATATGAATCCTTATACCAGCTGGAATTTATCTAAGGTAAATTATGCAGGACGTTATCTGTTATGAAATCAGTTTGAGTAATTTATGCTTAACCAATAACGTAAACATTGCTGATGACCATTTTTACGATCAAGTTTAATTCTGTATTAATTCATGTGTCCCTTTATAAACAATTAGACCTGCAAATGTATAATTTATAAACAATTAGACTTATATAAACAATTAGACCTGCAAATATTATACAAAAACACTATTTTTTCTACCATGGGTAGAATTGCGGCCACTTTTAACTATGGTATGATTACTTCACTCCAAAATACAGCCAAACATCAAATAAAGTAACTTCAAACTAATTGTAATATATACTAACTATATGTAATATAGAAGTACACTTGAAAGAAAACTGTACATCGTTTTAGTCATACATTAATGCCCAAAGAGCCAATCGAGGCACTAGTGACATTGTTTAATGCAACATTGTTATCGTTCATGGTCTGGCAGTACCTTTCGCTGAGCACTTCCCATCAGTGTATAGTCCAAATGTTCCTCGATTATCTTTATATTGGTGACGTGTTGCTACCATGGCAGAGCCTATGTTGATGTCACAGAAATTAATGATAGCGACTTAACACTTGCTTTCTCAAAGCTGAAGAAATCAACAGATGGTTGAAGAAATCAATAAATGATGGCTTACCTGGTTTCCATTGAGCTTTTAAAACATATATTTAATACTGTATTATTAACTGGTGTCTATTCCTCAAGATGGAAAATGATTCGGGTAACGCCCGGTCAATATTTCAGATAATGTCTAAGCATGACAACACTTTTGAAGTCACTAATTCTCCTTAAATATATCTCTCTGCACCATCTAAATTTTATATCGCGATTAACTTTTGTGTCGTGATAGTGTATCCTTCGGATAAGTCAATCTTAATGTTTACCATACAATAAAATGTAACTATTTATCTCGGTTTTCAATCCCATCTTTTGATTTTTTTCTCTGAATAATTTAACTTTATGTTTATTAAAAATTCTGATCACTTTTTTCATTCTAGCAAAAAAGATTTTAATAAAAAGATAATTGTGTTTATTTTTTTTAATTACATTGTAATTTGTTTATAAATATTATTAAAATTTTTTCCTCAATTATTCAATATATTTTTTTAAATATTGATGTAAAAGGTTGTAAAATTGTTTATTTTTTTTAATTACATTGTAATTTGTTTATAAATATTATTAAAATTTTTTCCTCAATTATTCAATATATTTTTTTAAATATTAATGTAAAAGGTTGTAAAATTGTTTTAAACTAATATCAAAATTATGTTCAGAACTCTTTGACTAAACTATTGACAGTTTTGAGAAACTTAAGTACATGTAACAGTTTGAATGTTTAAGGGTACATAATATTCCTATTAAACTATTTCGAATATATAACTATTTTCCGTTCTTGTGAAAGATACACGTGATAAAAAATTTTGTTAAAAATACACTTAGTATGTCTTTCAGAGGCTTAAACAATAATTTGCTTGCTTATGTTGTCTTAACGCAAGTTGTTCCAAATAATTTTGTTAAGTAATTTGAAATTCAGTCATTGGCGTTCATGCAGTAAGTATCAAGTGCGCATGCCTAAAACTGAAGAATCGTTGGCACTTTTGATGTTTCAGCTTAAAGTTTAAACTAAGGCAAACTATAAATTACTTTATCCAGATGAAGGGTACTTCGATCTCGTAAGCAAAGTCACCATTTTGCAGTAGAATGATAGCTTCAAAGATGAAGATTAATTTTGGTAATATTCCCGTCATATTTTTATTACAGACTGCCATTTTCATTATGCAATATAATATTTCATTAAATCTAATTAATCCAGATTAATATGTTGTCGCAACATATTAACATATTTATCGTATTTAATACTATTTATTGTTACATATTTATTGTATTTAATACTTATTGTATTTAATAATAATGTTGCAACATATTTATTGTATTTAATACTTAATAATAATATCGATTTTGTTTACATTAATAAAACGGAACTTTGCGATATGTACTATATTTTACTGTTGTATGAAATGGCAATTCGTGAAACTGTCAATTGTAGCAACCAACAGCCATTTTATTTCCTACAAAATTTATTTAGTTATCTATCCAAAAATAATATCTAAAAAAAAATCAGAAGTTTATATATCCAGAAATCAAAAAACGTCTCTTTTTTTAAACTAAATGAATGAACTTATTGCACTACTTTATTTGTGAAGCATCATTACCAAATAACTGCTAATACCAAGATTGAAAATTGAGCTTAAATTATATAAGTCGTGCTACTTTTATACGAGAGACGATAAAATATTACGTTTCATCGTTAACACAAGATTTGGTTTATGTGCATATTCTCGTTCTTTTAATTTCCACAAAATACATTCATAGTTATATTATTTTTATTGCATGAATGCATGAACATCACTATTCCAATTTTATCAGCGTTTTTAACTTAGCTAATTATAAACTGTTCCCATGCAATTCAAATAGCATAGCCAATATTAGAAGTAGCAGCTACAATAGTGATACAAGTTAATAGAAAAATTTAAATTGATAGCTTTAAATCAAATATCATTTAACAATGTCTATTATATTCGTAATTTATAATTGAATGGTAATTAAACGTAGTTTGTGATGTATACTGATGTGACGGGTTTTGTTAAAGCATCTATGAATTTCAAAATCACATACCTAAATGTTGAGATTTCGCATATCACTGTTAAAAGTATTTTCGTCAACCGATATTAAATTGAGGAGTCTTCAATATAGTTGATTTTCGAATACTCCTGCGCTGAGCCAGGTGTAAAATTAACTCGTTCAGATCTGAAACACTAAACAGAAATTATTATTAATATGAGACCAAAACTTCCTTATCGAGATGAGTTATTATATGAGCCAAAGCTGGTATTAAAATTTATTGATCAGACTTTTTGTTTAAGCTGAAGAATAAAAAATCTAAAAATTTGTCACAAACAATTATATACAACTTATCAATTTAAATACTTTCACGGAAATGCATCAAATTATGTCAAACTAATATAAATAGAATAAAAAAATATAATTTGATGAAAGGATTATTGTGATGTAGCTATATTATGTAATTTGTTATAATGGTGTTATGTAATATATTTGCGTTTTAGATAGATTATATATTAGTGAGAATGATTAGAGCAGGTGGTAGTACAAATTGGCATATATCATCATGTACCACAATCTAACAGAGTATGGGATGGTGATCCATGTGACAAATATTACAAAGTGTTATCACGAAACCACTGTTCATCAGAGAATTTAAAACTATCCTTTTCATGTTCCTTTCAAATTGCCTTGAAATACGAACACTATCATCACATTACTGAAGATTGTACATACTTAAGAAATGCTATAAACAATTATTTAAAAAAAAAGCAAAAATTATTTACATTTACAAAAGTATTATTCAAACTAGAAATTTATAAATTCATTAAAATTGTGATTAAATACACAAATTTAGTAACATATGAATCATAGACCACATAGAAACCAGATTGCAAACAAAGGGAGATAGCAAAAAAAACATTTCAAATCATAAATTGTTTAACTTTATTTTCAATGAATTGCAAATGTACATACACACTGTGTAGTGTATTTAATATTTTAAAAATCAAGTATTAAGATAAATTTTTACAAGGAGAATTTAATAAATATATAAGCGAAATAAATGATTTTTTGCACACATCTTTATCACATTTAAAATCTAGAGGAATAATATTTATGTCAAAAGAAAACACATACTAAAATGCTCGCACATAAATATGTTTAGAGGCTACAATCGGATATAAAGGGTTAGCGTGTTCACCATAGCTCCATCAAATATTGATCTTTTCATGTTTTCAATTTCTATTACAAAATTAATTATTTCGAATTTTGTATTAATATCTTGTTGAATTAATATCATTAAAAAATAAATTACATATTTTTAAACTTGCATTTAATAAACTTTTTTAAGTATTTTTATCAACCTTCAAACTATTCCCCAAAATGAAACTTTGACTTTGCTTTAACTTTGTGCAGTAACATTCCAGACCTTCAGTGATATTTAAGTGACCATTTGATGCATATTTCAATTTTTTAGATCCCAAAAAGCAATAAAATATATCAATTTGGAAACTAATAGCAACACTGATGATAATATTAGTGAATAGTTTTATGATTCAGGAAGCCGTTTTGGATTCCTGGGATGACGTTGACAGCAGCATTACAATAAAACTCAGGTGAAAATATTGATAATTGTGACAGAAAGAAACAGGAAAGTGTGACAGAAAGAGAAAACGTTGGTGAACCTGAGTAAAACTGAGTCAAAATAGTAAGTGATTAAGACAAAAATGTATCTAGGAGTATTCTATTCATGTATACGGGGTTTTTGTCAAATTTTTAAATTATCTATAAATTATATTAAAATATTTTTCAAGGATGAAATTTTTTTGGAGAAAAAAGTTATCATCATAGTGAAAAAATTAGAAAACGAAAACTTAAAAACCAACCAAACCAATTTAGTGAAATAAAATAAATGACGACAACCTGAGAAAACAAATGCTTTCTTTGGCGTAATTTTGAATATTGGTACAATCTTTATTGTGATTATAAAATACTGCTCTTCTAAAGAATTTATTCACGTTATGTTTCCATTAATCCTTTTTTTGTTCATGAAGGCATTTGTTTGGGTGTCTTTTTTAAATCAAGGACAATCCAACACCAACTCCAAAATTAGGCATTCAAAAGTGCTAAACTCAATAATTAAATCGAAAGCTATAATGACAAGTTATGCACAACAATTGATATCTAATCCAAGGGTTAAACAAATTTTAAATTTTTTTGTATACTTTATATCTATAATTATTTAGTCGCCATCATTTATAATAAAATTTTCATTTAAATTATTCCTAGAAAAAATATTATTAATTTAATGCGATGGTCCTAATTTTTGGTCAATATTGGCTTCAGAAATTACCTTTTCGATTTCTTTCAGATTTTTCTTTTTGGTTTTTGAGATCCAGTAATGGAACAGCCATTTTTTTTAAATGTATTGAAATTTTTCTGAATAAAATTAAAAAAAATAAACATTTATATATTTTTTGGCTCCATATGAAGATGTCTAAAACTATTTTATACTACCAAAACCTATTTTGTACATAATGTTTGCAGTTAAATTATTATTTTCTATAACTATATTTAACCATTTCCAGAATTAACTGGAAAATCGAAAAAAATTTAAACTTTAACGACTGGGCCAATTCAAAACATCAATATATATATTATATAGTTATTATCACTATGCTTTACACATAAAAAAAAATTAGAAGCAGGAATTTACAAATAACATTAAAAATATATTTTTTATTCATTTGTTTAATTTGGATAGATTTCATGTGTCATTAGAAGTCTATTTTATTAAAATAGTTTTTTAAACCTAGGTATAAATATATACCTAGGTTTAAAAAACTATTTAAAAACTTGTGCATTAATTAAGTTATCACAACTTGTAAAAAGTTTTGTCTTGTATTTAATTTAGTTTCAAGTATGTGTCATGAATACAATAATGACGTTCACCCTTATTTATTGATTTAATCCACCCTAGCCGTTAAAAAGTAAATTTTTAATTTTTCAAATAATCTTTATAACGCTGAGATAGATGCGTATTTGAAAATAAAATGTTATTACTCAGTTATAAATATCAACGCACTATGTTAAATATTTTTTGGAAAAACGCCTGTGATGGACAAACATACGCTATGGCCATTCTATAGGTATTCCTTTTTAATTTTGGTGCGGAAAATTAAACCCACTAAACAAATTTTAAGAATTCTATTCAGAATTTCAGAATTTTATTTAAGATACTTAGTTCAAGATGTATCATTGAGAATATCTACAAAAATGTTTTACTGCTAAAAAGATATACTAAGCAATAAGTTTAGACGGTGAAAAATAATACTGATTATCCTAAATAATTTAATAGAAATAATACGTAAACTTAAATGGTTACATGGCAATGTTTTGTACAGTGTTTTGTGTAGTTTTGTTAATTTTGGTGCGGAAAATTAAACCCACTTACGTGCACACTCGGAAATATAAATTGGGTGCCATTTTTCTGAGGCAATGAAGCAAAATGAAAAATAATATTTTCTTGAAATAATGTCAAGTTATTTTTGATCACGAAACAATTATTATTTTTTTTTTTATGGGATTTTTGGTTTCCGAAAGATTGACTATACAATTGGTCCACACACCAAAAATTTAAAACGGTCAACAGATTTCGGTTTTGTCGCGCTCGTGAAGTGTGCAGCGAAGAAGATACACTAAAAACACCAGATGGCGCTAAATGCATTCAATTTATTATAGTATCAATAAAAAGTCTCGACAAATAAAATGCCCGGCGACTTTTTGGCTCTCAATGTGTGTTGACGCGTCCATTTACGCATCCGTACAAAAATTAATGACACGTATATGGGGAAATCTTATGTTTTTGTATATAACTTCACCACATTGTGTTTTTAATATAATTATATGATTAGAGTTTTTATATTAGTTTTGATACTGATAAATTATATTGTGATCTTGGGCTCGTAGGTTCGTGGAAAGTATTATTCAAAATGGCGTAGATTGTGCCCAACTATTACTCAACCCAACTATAAAATCTCAAAGATTTTATAACATGAGTATTATTTAGAAATACTTTATGGAAACAATTTTTTAGAATTATTTAATGAATTTAATATTTTTTGCCATCTACCTAAGCGCTGTTACCACTTAGTGAATAAATTGCATGAGCTCCATACAAAATTCCAGCCACTTTTTTATATGGGTATATGAAAGATTTCCAACTGTGTTTATTTATGCTTACGGCAGCCCTTGGAAGCGGTCGTGTTTTAACAGATATTTTTTTCGAGAGAACAAAGTCGGTAGAAGAATATCATTTCACGCTTATTCTGGAGACGCAAATATATATATATATATATATATATATATATATATATATATATATATATATATATATAAGATCTATGATGTCACATTTCACGCGTAAGTCCAATGTATTAAAGAAATTGTAATTATTTAAAAATAATTACACGTTTTCAGTGTTTATAAAATGGCATAGAAATTAAGGGATAGACACAATAAGACATGTTCCAGATAGGAGAAAGACAAATAAATTTGGAGAACATAGATAAAAATTACATAATATTATAGATCCAGAGTGCGAGAGAGATGATGGCCGAATATGTTTTTATACGTATTTGTGTTTTGGTGTAAGTGATGACACCCATAAAGATGTCACCACTTTGATACGTTGTTATATATCAGAATATATATATATATATATATATATATATATATATATATATATATTTTGATACGTTTTGTATATCAGAACCTGTCTATCATTGACATATTTTGGCATTTATAAACTTTTAAATGGTACATAATAATCCTATTAAACTATTTACAAAATTTAATAAAATAGAAATTACACATTGAACTGCGCGATCCGCGCCATTATGTGAACTCAAAAGTTAAAGAAATATAGAAATAACAACTATCGACGTGTATCAATATCGCTTAAAGCAACAAGTACACGAACCGACTTGGTTATCCTACAAGTTGGGACAATCAAATCGAATCTCGCGTCATACGTTCTAGCGATTGTCCCGACTTGTCAGTATTGTCTTTACTTCTAGCTGTGATTGACGCATGCTCATGGCTCCGTTCGCTTTCGAAATTGCAAGACTGGAATAGCTGTGAGCATCTACCCAATTACACAAAAATTAACCGGCTAAGTTCGAGTAGAACAAACTCAACAAGGTACCGTACAAAACATTGCCATGTAACCATTTAAGTTTACGTATTATTTTTATTAAATTATTTAGGATAATCAGTATTATTTTTCACTTTCTAAACTTATTGCTTAGTATATCTTTTTAGCAGTAAAACATTTTTGTAGATCCTCTATTTGATACGTCTTGCACTAAGTATCTTAAATAAAATTCTGAAATTCTGAATAGAATTCTTAAAATTTGTTCTGGTAGTGGTGGGTAGTGGTGGGGATAGTTGAATCATGAAATTTGGCATAATTATAAAACATATTGTCTCGCATTTATTGCAGTAGTTAATATTCACAATTAGCTATATGGAAACCTTGAGGGGACAAATAACATATTTGCTTTTTTCTTTGTATCGTGTAGATTGTGAGTTGAAAGAACAAATTTTAAGAATTCTATTCAGAATTTCAGAATTTTATTTAAGATACTTAGTGCAAGAAGTATCAAATAGAGGATCTACAAAAATGTTTTACTGCTAAAAAGATATACTAAGCAATAAGTCTAGAAAGTGAAAAATAATACTGATTATCCTAAATAATTTAATAAAAATAATACGTAAACTTAAATGGTTACATGGCAATGTTTTGTACGGTACCTTGTTGAGTTTGTTCTACTCGAACTTAGCCGGTTAATTTTTGTGTAATTGGGTAGATGCTCACAGCTATTCCAGTCTTGCAATTTCGAAAGCGAACGGAGCCATGAGCATGCGTCAATCACAGCTAGAAGTAAAGACAATACTGACAAGTCGGGACAATCGCTAGAACGTATGACGCGAGATTCGATTTGATTGTCCCAACTTGTAGGATAACCAAGTCGGTTCGTGTACTTGTTGCTTTAAGCGATATTGATACACGTCGATAGTTGTTATTTCTATATTTCTTTAACTTTTGAGTTCACATAATGGCGCGGATCGCGCAGTTCAATGTGTAATTTCTATTTTATTAAATTTTGTAAATAGTTTAATAGGATTATTATGTACCATTTAAAAGTTTATAAATGCCAAAATATGTCAATGATAGACAGGTTCTGATATACAAAACGTATCAAAATATATATATATATATATATATATATATATATATATATATATATATATATATATATATATATATAAAAACGTATCAAAGTGGTGACATCTTTATGGGTGTCATCACTTACACCAAAACACAAATACGTATAAAAACATATTCGGCCATCATCTCTCGCACTCTGGATCTAAAAATTGTTAAAAAAATCATTAATTAAAAAATTGTTTCCATAAAGTATTTCTAAATAATACTCATGTTATAAAATCTTTGAGATTTTTTAGTTGGGTTGAGTAATAGTTGGGCACAATCTACGCCATTTTGAATAATACTTTCCACGAACCTACGAGCCCAAGATCACAATATAATTGATCAGTATCAAAACTAATATAAAAACACTAATCATATAATTATATTAAAAGTTATATACAAAAACATAAGATTTCCCCATATACTTGTCATTAATTTTTGTACGGATGCGTAAATGGACGCGTCAACACACATTGAGAGCTAAAAAGTCGCTGGGCATTTTATTTGTCGAGACTTTTTATTGATACTATAATAAATTGAATGCATTTAGCGCCATCTGGTGTTTTTAGTGTATCTTCTTCGCTGCACACTTCACGAGCGCGACAAAACCGAAATCTGTTGACCGTTTTAAATTTTTGGTGTGTGGACCAATTGTATAGTCAATCTTTCGGAAACCAAAAATCCCATAAAAAGAAAAAAATGATAATTGTTTCGTGATCAAAAATAACTTGGCATTATTTCAAGAAAATATTATTTTTCATTTTGCTTCATTGCCTTAGAAAAATGGCACCCACTTTATATTTCCGAGTATGCGCGTAAGTGGGTTTAATTTTCCGCACCAAAATTAACAGAACTACACAAAACACTGTACAAAACATTGCCATGTAACCATTTAAGTTTACGTATTATTTCTATTAAATTATTTAGGATAATCAGTATTATTTTTCACCGTCTAAACTTATTGCTTAGTATATCTTTTTAGCAGTAAAACTTTTTGTAGATCCTCTATGTGATACATCTTGCACTAAGTATCTTAAATAAAATTCTGAAATTCTGAATAGAATTCTTAAAATTTGTTCTTTCAACTCACAATCTACACGATACAAAGAAAAAAGCAAATATGTTATTTGTCCCCTCAAGGTTTCCATATAGCTAATTGTCAATATTAACTACTGCAATAAATGCGAGACAATATGTTTTATAATTATGCCAAATTTGATGATTCAACTATCCCCACCACTACCAGCCAAACCGGTCGTTTTGGATATCTGAAATTATTCATAGTAGAATTACCTAAATATAATGAAATTAAAATGAAAATCATCCCAGCTACGTATAATCTATTAGATTATGAGTAACAGTCGACCAACTTATGGCGTATAATTAGGTCTGCAAAATGTTCATAGAAACTCAATACAAATAACTTAAATAAACTTCAAAAATAACTTTGTAATTTAAAATGTATATATATATATATATACACACACATATATACATACATACATACGTATACATATATATACATATGTAAATATCTTAGCAGAAAAACTATGTACGTTTAAAAGTCTACACGGACCTAAATATGTGCGGGACCCTCGTAGCGCGAGGTGTCAACGAGCCTGCAGAGGTATGGATCGAGCAGTCCTACCTACATCTCCGCATTATTTATATTATTTAATCAATATCTACGACGAAATAGCGCGAAAGAACTAGCAATTTAGGTACTTTAGTATTAAGTACTGTTTAAGTTACGGTGTGATATTAAAAATATTTTACATTTTATTGCTGGGAAGGTACTGACTTAGAAAAAATACGTGGGAAAAGGAGGCAAAATATATTCGTTATATGAACAAGTGCAGTTTTGGCATGAATGCAATTTTGACAAGGTTTAGGGTTTCGTACCTCAAAAGGAAAAAAGGAATCACTTTGTTGTCTGTCTGTCTGTCAAGACTCTTTTCTCAGGAACGCGTGGAAGTATCAAGTTGAAACTAATATCAAATACTTAGGTCTGTGGTCCCTTGGAGTTGTAAAAAATTAAGCTTTCAAGTCAGCGCAACCAAAAAATTCGCAAATAAATCAAAACCTATAGGGTACTTCCCATTGACTTAGAATCGTGAAATTTGGCGAAAAGCAAGATCTTACAGTACAAGTAAAAAAATCAGAAAATCGTTAATTTGTAGTATATAATATAATTTTTTATAATGGGCGCCTGTGAAATATAAAGTAGGCAATATATTTTTGTTCTAAACAATTAAATTTTTGTGAATATATTAGGATACCATTAAATGTTTATAAATGCCAAAATATGTACGGGACCCTCGCAGTGCGAGTTCCACCCATACTTAACAGGTTTTTTTGACGTGACATAAAAGAATGTATATTAAAATATTCTTTAAGTTGGTATAATTGATTAAAAAAAGTAAAATGTTTTTTTAAGTTCGTAAAATTGATTATATTTGACACTTTATTTAACCTACGCCTTAATTTTATATCTTTGTAAATTTGTATTTTTACCTTATATAATTGCATTCATTCTTGTTTGTGCTTTTAGATATGTTAAGTGTGTAATGAAAATTCATTGTGAAATAAGTGAAAAAAATAAGACACAAACAAATTTTATGAGCTATTTTTTTTAAACATATTTTTTGAAATAAATTATTTCAAGCCACATTTTTTTCAAACACGTCGTTTTTAATATATGTTCTTTTATAACGAATTATGAAAATATCGTTGGGGCTAAACTGCATTATCAATAAATAAATAAGTCATCTTGATTTATGTTGTTTAGTATTTTCTTAAATATTACTCACTATTATAACACACTGCACAATAATAGCCCCATCTGTGTAATAAATAACGTACAAATTCCAGCACATACTATGCGCGTACAAATAATTTACTCAAAATATTTCATATAAATTCTCAAAGTACTTACCAGATTTTAAATATAGCGATGAGTCAATTTACAAATAAATTCCTCATGAAATATT
Source organism: Druceiella hillmani (assembly GCA_039881145.1). Classification (NCBI taxonomy): domain Eukaryota; kingdom Metazoa; phylum Arthropoda; class Insecta; order Lepidoptera; family Hepialidae; genus Druceiella; species Druceiella hillmani. The sequence continues at coordinate 14,642,865 of JAYKKI010000057.1, read as the reverse complement.
ACTTCAGATCAATATGATGCAGAATACCTTCCTCTGTGCTGTCGAGTTCAGAGCGCTGGTACGAGCAGGAACTTCATTCGATCTGGTCTGGAATGTTACATATGTAGGTATAACAATAAATACAATAATAAAATGAACACTTCCTTATCAGGGTGTTTTCGAAGTACCTGCCCCATTATTACAATATTAGTATATTTAATAATACAAATAGCTGTAGGCAATCTATGAAATAAACTTTCAATGAAACACATAAAAATTTTATAAATTTTAAGACGAATCATTACTTACCGGCACGTTGAAATTAATATTTTTTCAAATAAATGTTAAGTAGAAACAGATCAAATCCCTAGTGGATTATGTACAATTTAGAAAGTTGCTAAACAGTTATGGCAACAGACTAAAAAATATTATACTCAAAGTGAATTGCGCTTATAATAAAAATTAAAATCAGTAAATTAATTGAAGTTGTAAAAAATAGAACAAGTGAAGGTGCGTACAGCCGTGAATGCAAGCCGCGCAGAAGACAATGTGCAACTGCAGAAGGTAGGTAGAAAATATTCCTTTATACGATTTAAATTCGGCGTTGCCAACTGTGAGGAATGCGAATTAGACGACCTTTATTCGAAATTAATTTATATGTTTCAAATTAAAAACTATTTCTTATATTTGTAAATTTTCCCCAAATTTGGTTGTGATTTATTTTTACTGCAAACGTCATAAAATTATAAAAGCACAATAACCGTACAGTACTACGGGAACAATAAATAAATAGACAAGAATACTATGGTTAGTTAACACAGTGATAACAAAAAAAAAAAACAATTGGTTTTACTATTTTTAGGCAAGTATTTCTAGATATTGGTTTCTTAAACATTGTGACCATCGCTGTCGATCTTAATGTAAAGTAATATTTCGTACAAAATTATTACTAATCACGTAATGTTTGACTTATTGTTGTGTTTACACAGAAAATATACTAACCTAAGTGACGAAAGATTTTAAATTCAATATTGCATTTTATTTGGAAACGCCTGTTGATTAACGTTTATCTTTATTACTTAATAAATTTTATATTATTATTATTATTATTACTTATTTATTATTATTATTACTTAATTAATTTTATATTTTAAAGTATCGAACCATTTTAATTAACGCTGTTATTTTTAATCAAAACTTTCACTGATGAATTAAAAATTTTAATCAAAGAATTGGAGTGCGATTTTCAATACAAAAAGCATACCTAAGAAATAGAAAAAAAATTTTACATTTTTTTTTCTATTTAAAAATACATTCAACCTTCCGAAATTCAAAACTTTTTTAGGCATCGGAAGTTTGAAATTCATAGTATTAGCTATACTCCATTCCATTTCAAAAGAGAATCTCATACATAAAAATAAAAGAAAGAAATGCAGAAATGTATTTTTGATGGTTTTTAATACACCTTGACAATAACATTATTTTAATACGGGATAATTACAAAATCATCAGTTTATCAGACAGATACGTTTTTGCAGTTTGCAGGACAATAATTGCATTTTGCTGACGAAAATAATTAAAAATTATGTTGTTTTTTTTCGCCTATCTAGACATTAGAATACTAAGTGATTCAAAGGAAAATTTTAGTCCAGACAGCACATAGTATATTCATTTAAAAAAAAATGAATCATTAGTTATGTAATTATTTTAATAAAAATTGTAAATATACCTAATAAAGTTTCACTCCACATTATGCTCTTACTTTTATTCTCCATTCGGATTTGTATATTTGATAAAACTAAATTATTAATTGTTGTTTTGAGGACAACCAAGGCAAGTCCGTATACATCTGCCTGAAATTATTTTAATTAGTACTCAAAAATTAAGAATTTTTCATTATTTTATAATAATTTAATTTTGTTTTAAACTAAAATTTAATTGAACTACTATTTCTATTGAAATTTATTGGTATTATTTTAATATTATTTTTTATGTCACAATTATATTTATAAATTGTTCGAAAGACTTCATCTTACTTATTTTAATTTCTTTTAAATGTAAAATATCACCTGCATTATCTAAGTGACATGTGCATATAGTGTAAATGTGCACACTAATCAAAAATTATGTTTTAAAATCTCAAACACTAAATAAATCCATTTTAAATTACTAACGTGAATGTAAGAAAAAGGTTTACAACACCTGAACTTTCAATTCGGATTGTTTACAAAGATTTCCTTTTTCGAATGGAATTGTATATAATAGAATTATCCGAAGATGTAATCTTTCACAATTATTTTTAATCACATCATTTAAGTTTTATTGCCTTTGTTGTTCTTTTCTTTTTTAATCTGATCCCACTGACTTTTGTCTTACTGACCTTTGTAGTCTTTTGTAAAAGCTGCTTATTTAACAATAAGTAAATCGTACATAAAAGTTGAACACATATTATGTGCCATCAAATAAAATAATTTAAATTGAAATTTGCCGTGCGTATGGCAACGTTGTATTCGAGTAGTTTCTAGAATATTGCTTTCACCTTGAAATTATATCGTTTGAAAATTAGATCTTGCCCGAAGAGGGTAGATCTATAAATTATAATAAATATTCATATTTTTGTAATTTAGGATCTACCCTCTTCGGGTGTACCGGATCAAAATGTACATTCTAAAATATATCTTCAAACTTACGAATGAAGTGACGAGATGCAAGCAAGATAGTATCTAATTAGATTAAATAATCTAGAGGAATGGACTAGGAAAAGAAAAAATGTTTTCACTTTATTTTCTCACTCCTGCATTTTCCATAACGGTAGCGGTAAAAATGTAAAACTGAAACTTGAACGTGGAAAATATTATCATCATCAAAATAATCATTAATTGCAATTACAAAAATTGATTCAATAATAATCTGTTCAATTTAACCAGTGGAAAATTTATAACGGGGATCTGATTCGCACTCGATCCGTTTTATTTTTCAAAAATGTTATAAAAACATGAAATTAAATTTCTAATTTCGAATTCAAGGCCAGAAAGTCATTATTTACATAATTTGGGTTTTTTAATATTTAAATCTTTATAATCGTACTGTCGTCGAATGAAATAAATATAATGTTTTCTAACTTGAAATATATACACACACACACACACATATATATATATATATATATATATATATATATATATATATATATATATATATCTCTTGGCCACATGCTTATTTTAATAAATTTTGGCACCAAAATAGCTAAGATGAAAATAGAAGTTGAGTTTGCAGATAGACAAAATTAGTTTTAACAGGGCGGCCGTTCAAACTGTAATAAATATTCGCCAAAAATTAATCCTACGACGATGCAAATTCTTTAATTTACACTATCACAATTCAACACTTTCGAGTTTCAGTAACGATAACAGGACCATTAATTAAATTCGCACATTCATTGCAAAGTGACACACTTCAGCAAATGTGTTCTCACTAAATCCAAACACGTTTCACTCTGGTGCAACCGCGATCAGGCGGTTGAGCAATTGTATACCTTGGGGAAGTGGATAATTTCCATAAAACTCAGTTTTTGATGCCGGTATAGCAGGAAGATGTTGACTACGCGAGCGTAGATAGTTATCAGTTATGAAGAGCTTTTTTTTCAATAAAATTTCGTCCGAGATTCTTGTTTTCCGTGCTGAAACGTATTATAACAACATGCTCGCAGAGAAAATCGATAGAAAATAGAAAAAGGGGGTAGTTATATAATCATCTGTACAAATATCGAGGGGAAGTTTTTTGTATATGTTCAATCATCATGCTGGGTTTGGTCTCATGTTGGTTCCAAATAATAGAGCTGGCTTCTAACTTGTATCGTACTAACGTCATATATAATAGATTAATTGAGAAAACACATCGAAAGCTCCTAGCATTATGCAACAAAAATCTAAGTTTTCTAAATAACTTTTTCGCTGTATCTGTCAAGTGACCACGAAAAACCAGAGGCAAATTGAATCAAACTCTTAGTTCCACTACTTCAATGCGTCGGCATAAGCATATTCTGCCAATGGTGTACTCATATTTGAGCTGAATGTGCGCTCTATTGTAGCACATCATATAGCATTTGTATGAATTGGGTGGCAGGTCGGTTTCATTACCCTACTTTAGAAAATAATTGATATCACACTGCAGCAACTTGGATTCTGATATACTTCTAGCAGCTGCAAAAGTGCTATTATTATCAATTGCAATGTTCAGTTTTAACCACATTACCAACATATTTACCAGGACTCTTGATCGCCTGAAATAAGAATCAGATTTAAAATCACCTACTCTCAGGTGTAACTTAACTAAAATCGTTTGAATTAAAAACTTGCAATATAGCATAGTGATAAACAGAATTGACCCGCATATATTTCAAGCCGTATCATTTATAGAAAAATTTAAGAGGAGACAAATAAAGTAATCAAAATCATATGTTTTAATTCTATATATTGTGCTGACCCCACACAATTGAATGAGAAGTTATACGGATTTCTTAACTATTTTTTCAGTATTTTATATAAGATAATTATTAATCAATATGTCTGCCTTAAATTATGGAACTGACAACGTTACTATAAGTTGATCGGAAAACTATAGCAGTGATTCTAAATCTTATAGCTTTCCTAAAATTTCAACATTATTTACGCCTGTGAAACATATACTACGTACTATATTCACATGTCGAGAAAAACATTAATATTTATAAATAGGTTAATGAAAACATCAACTACGTGCCTTAAAATTGTCCTATATGTGTGTGTATAGAATGCTTGTAGTGTGATTTCAGAAATATTTATTAAAACTTCATAATTTTTAGACTCGTGGCATATAAACGTGACAGATGTGTTACGTAAATATTTGAAAGTTTAACCGTTTCATAATGTTATTGAATATGCAAAATACATAGCGCCTCTGGACCCATTTGAATGCAAACACCGAGCGTTTAGAATTTGCCCACTATTCACTTGGGCTGGAAATAATTTTAGCTATAAAACTACTGCGTGCAACTATAATAGCGCGCTAATGAAGTGGACATGGATTTTGACATCGCGTCATAATGACTGACAACTTTCCAGTTCGTCTACCACTCTGCGATAAGGGATTTAAGATAGCTGCAATTAAAATAGTAGAAATTAGCAGTCAAAAAGAAATTTAATAAACTTTTTGCAATTAATTATATTTTATATTGCGCACAAGCTCCAAGGTTACTTACAACTTAAATTATAGACGTGGGAATTGACGTGGGAATGGACGTGGGAATTTTAAGAAAGATAGATTTGAACTTCAAGTGAATAGATTTGAACTGAAAGTGATAGATTTGAACTTAATGGACGTGGGAATTTTAAGAAAGATAGATTTGAACTTAAAGTGAATATTTATAATTGTACACTAGCTATAGTCCGCGATTTTGTTCGCATAGATTATATTTAGTTAATCCAACTAAGTATTTCCAGCAATATTATTAAACCTCAAAAGCGTTCTCAACTCTCCAATAAATGTAATTAATATTCCCATTTGAACTACGAGAAGAATTAATACGACGACCTCAACAATTTCTAATCTGAATTGTTAAACCTACTGCTTGGTGAGCATCCATATTCATCTACATTCAACATAAACAGAAGGTGTTCTTTATTCTCAGCCTTTATCTGCCCATTGCGTTATAAAGTATATTAGCGCATTTAGGTTGTCCCGTGCATGTTTTTAAATTATAATCTTTCATGTTTTGTAAAATATTTTTTTTCTTAAGAGTTCAATCAGACGACTTTAATGTGAAAACAAAAGTATCTTATAAATCTAATGAATAAGTTTTTGGGTTAAAGTGATAGGTTAGAGTGGTACGGTTCGTCCGGCTTTCTTTCAGTATGTCCTATTCAGTATATTTCCATAAAAAGAGGGAACTTTTTTCGTAAGTCAGTCGGTTCGAATCCCACTCGAGTAAAAAACAATTCTATACTAAGGCGCTCCACTTTATCAGCGCAATTATATTAATAAAATTTGCGCTGAACATTTTCCCCAGCTTTGATGTTTTTCATAGTTCAAAACAAAAGTTCTATCAAGTCCACTTTGCAGAATGACTCGTGGAATCTGTGAAGAAATACATTAATCATTGCAAAAATTATCGCATTCATGTTTAAAGGAAACAATGGACTGAATTTACGTTATTATTATAAGGTACGTATAAATTTGTAAGCAATTCGAACTCACAATTAACAAATGTGTTTTGGTGATCTATTATTAAGTATAGTAGTAAGTTTTCAAAAAGTACACCGTCTATTTGGGTAGTTTAGAGAGAATCATATAATTACTGTCGTGCGTATTCCATTATTTCTTACGTTTATTTTATATTCAAAAATACTTCTATAAATTACAATTAATATACTTATTTCTAAAGTTTCAGAGTCAAATTACTACTATATTTGAGGCTCACTTTACAAAATGCATTAGTAATATAACGACGACCTAATCAAATGACCATCATTTGATACTCTGAAACTGAGTTCTACCCCCGCTGTTCAACAATTATCACCGTCATATTTGAAGAGTATGCATGTAAATTAGCCGGGACCGCAATTAAAAAATGATAGATGCAATTAAAAGCTACCGATCGAGGTGATAATATAGACATTAAATAATGTGCAACAAAATAAACGTCACATCCGCTGCTAACCGACGTTATTAAAATTGGAATATTTAATTTGTTTCGACTACCCGTAGGCCCCACAAGTTATTTATGGTCACGTTGACTATGTAAATCAATTGACGATCATTCATTTTCAACCCCAAAATGGCTCAATTTCTTTTCATTTCCTGTTTCCTTGAATTTCGAATGATCAGCGATTGCGCTAGAACGGATAAATTATTTGATTTATGATTATTTTCATATAATGACATCGTAACACGCGTCAGTTTTTGTACTTCAATCAGAGGCCACTTTTAACATTTTACTCTTTAATTATTACGACCGATCGTTCAAATTTTCATTATAAGTCAGAATATCTTCAGTGCATCTCGTTATATCTTTTTAAGTTATAGACAAAATCGTTTTAGAATATGTATATTTGATCGTAATCTACACACGTGGAAGGAAAAGTCATATCAACTGTTATAAGTTGCGAACCGGGCTCAACGCTCTTAAAAAAGCTTCATATGACTCGGGGCAACACCACCGAATACATTTCAAGTATAATTATTTTGAGATAATTATGCCATATGTACATAAATCAGTGTAAATACAAGATGGTATGCTCGTAAAATTGCCGCCGGCACATTAAATCTCCGATGAAAAATCATAGTTATCTTTTTTTATACCCACGGCGAGGCGTAATGATGAATTTACACAAGCGACAACGTGAATAAAATGTTCAATATTTTCAGTTAACCACAATGCCATCACGCATATTGGTCAAAAGGTTTTTTTAGTTTTTACGAACATATTTCCTGAAGCATCATCCTTTCGACAGCCATTAGAATATAAAACAATTTTCGACCGAAAGTATATGATATACAACGTTGCCAGTCGTTCCGATAAGTTAATTGAATAATTTTATTTACTCATACATTAATGTGTACGCTTTTCTATACACAACGTATTCATTGCTAATATATTTACTTTTATTTTATTTATTTATCTATTTTAATGTATGTAGTTAATACATACAGAAGACGTATTGCTTCGAGAGATGACCTCAGTCCAGCCCCGTTCGACGGACGGCCGGGAATCGAACCCGGTTCCCCGCGGTGCGCCTTAATATAGCAACACTTAGCAAACAATCATAGCGATCCAATAGAAAACTCATTACATTTATATAATTAATTAAACATTTTTTTATTTGCCTTCAAAATAAACTGTACGCATGAATGCATTTTAGAATATATCTTTAATATCAATCTATTTTTGTCAAAATATGCATTTTATAACATATTTTTGGTATTATCCATTTTTCTTAAAAATAAAGATAACTTCAAGCTCTTTTTTTAAGATTTGGTAGTCAAATGTCAAAAACGGAACTTTTATAGCCATATATCATTACATCAGTCTTTCTGTTCATCACTAACTGTCAGACCTTTATAGTTTTTACGATTTTAGATCTATATAAGTGAAAATATACAAATATATGTTTCATATGGAGATTTCCATTAATTTCTAGCAGAATACTAAAAAAAATGTTTTCGGTACATCTTCTACGTTTATTAATAATATCAAACGAAATTATTTTAGGTAATTTGCATAAAAATTTAAAAAGATCCAAACAGCTGTGAAAATCTACTTACACTTCTGCTTTGCAACAAACATATCTCTTTTTATTTTTTAAAAAAAATTAAATATTTGAACAGAGGGAATTTTTTTTCTATTAATTCCAAACTTTAATTCATAAAAAAATCACGTCTTTATTTATGTTCGATTAGAAAATAAACATGTTGGAAATTATTCTTGTACAAACCGAATAAACTCTTTATTTAAAAACTAGCGTGACCCGTGCGAAGTCTTCGCATTATTTATTCCATTATGAAGCTCAGATGACAGATCAAACAAATATTTTACTAAAATTGACATATAGAGGCGCAAGTATCAAAAGCATTGAGCTAAAGCGCCACTTTATTTATACGTGAGTGGATTTGAAATTAAACAAAAATTTTACCGACCGTCAATCTTATTGACGTTGAGCCTTTAGATGGCAGCATTGCTGTTTTGTGTATATATTTTAATAATTAATTAATTTGCAAAAACAATAGCAATAATACATTTTTTAGTTGTGGATGCCGGTAGAGCAAGCAATTATCTATAAAATAATAAATAATTTATGTGGATTAGTTGTGAGGTTTTTTCTAAAAAGGGAGTGTAACATCTTAACCTTAGCGTATTAATATATATGATGATGATGATGATGATGATAGAATCCATTCATATTCTATATAAATACGCCCTAAACTTGGCCTAAGCTATTCCACAATTTACTATTTTGTTTTAATATACGTATGTAAATTAATTGTATTTTATAAATTATATAAACAATATTTCGCAGTAATTCCACGGAATTATATGGAATATTTTAAACGTCATATTATTGAAGTTTAACATATAGAGTACGTACACAAATCATCAAAGTAATATAATAACAAGTAAAATTAAATAATGTAATTACAAAACGTAGTTCTTTCCAAATGTATATATCCTTTTATGGGTTTCAAATAAAAAATTATTTATTCTACTTCAAATTATGAGTCGATTTTTTATCAGCTGGCAACACTGATTTTATATAGGCAGAGAAGAGACAAAGATTTGTATGAATAATATTTTCTTCTACCGTCAATCGCGCTTTGGTCTCTGCATGCTTCAGATGTTGATAGGAGTAAGAGCACTTGTTAATTGTAATTTCAAATAATTCACAGACTGTAATTTAAAATAATACAATAAATGTGAACTTACACACCATGACGTTTATTTATGTACTAAAAATAAAAAGGGTGTGTTGTATTCAAATCTACTGGCCATTTTTGAATTACAATTTCCCGCTTTTTATAAGGTTATTTAAAATTTCCGAGTATCCCGAATCTTTTCTTAAGTGGGTATTATTTTTTATAAAAATGCCCGCTCATAATATTAAGGGTAGATCATTATTCTTAATTGGGATTAAAAAAAAAAGATATTTAAGAGTTTTATTTAGTAGTTATTTGATAGATAAGTTTTAGTTAAGTTTTATATTTAGTACTTAAATTTATTGAAACATTTCATACTTTCAGGAATTGGTACCAATTTTAAATTCGGAGCCGAAATTTTATAAAATAAAAACAAATAGAAATACGAATAGAAGGACGAGGGCCAAGTAAGGAGCAATTTTTCGAAGGTAATTTTTATGTTTTATTTATTTTTAACAGATTCTCTTTTATAACTTGACTTTCGATATGACTAAAACAAAATAATTTTCAAAACAATATTTTACAAAACAATGTTAGAATAAATAATATTTAGAAATTAAAAATGTTAAATCGGATCAAGGTTATATTAAAGTTTTACTAAAATATTTCATTTTCATCAAGGAGACTTTGTTAAATAAAATAATTTGAAAAAAAAAATTCATTACAATGAGAACAATTTTAAAATGAATATTAAATATAGAAAATATTTTAAATTATTAGTAAATATTTAAAACAAAAAATAGTAAAATGATCGGTAATTAATATTGTATAAGAAATTTGAAATAATTTAAAGAGTTATTTTATTTAAAGTCAATTTAATGTATTTTATCTTTTGTACTATCGTTTTTTAAACAAATAGTTTAGATGCAAATATTTTCAAATTTATAAGAGTTAATTAATCAAATTGCGGTATGAATGCAGTTTAGAAGAAATGATGTTTTGGCAATTTTTTTATATGATATGAAAAACATGTAATAAAAATAACGTAGGTACTTTAAAAAATGGTTTGCGGAGCGCGATTATTTATACAAAAAAAAAATAAATTAGATTTTTTTAGAGTGAACATGTTTTAACCTCTTTCTTTAACTTAATTCACTTTTAGTGTCATTGCAAGTACTCATGAAATATTTTCTTATAATTGATTAAAAATTCATAATAATAATATTATTTGTATTCTTATCATAAATATTCCATTGTTTCTATACATATTTAATTTTAAAAATTTTATTTTACTTAAATGGCACCAACTTTCAGAAAATAATAAAGTTTTTGCATATGGTTTACATTTCAAACAATATTGTAGTGCTTATATCTATATATATATATATTTATATATATATATATATATATATATATATATATATATATATGTATATATATATATATATATATATATATATATATTTATATATATATATATATATATATATATATAATAAAATCTTAAAAAAACTGAGTCTGCATATTGACTATTTTTAAGTAAAATTATACTTTTTAATAAAATACAGTATAGCATTTTTCCTTCATACTATTATAAATATTTATGGCACTAGGCTTAGGACTGGTAACTACTAATTTGGCATGGTGGTTTTATTAGCATATTTAAAAAAATAATCCCATTATTTGCATAATTGCCATTAATTTATAAAAATGGATCACATTTTTATATATGCCATGTTTATTTTAGCTAATTTTTTTAAAATAATGTAGTAAGATGTTCGGAACAAACAAATTGTTCCGTTTTGATTATTATTACACTGAATGTTTTCTATTCAAATGTTAGCTTAAATTAGATGTAGCTGTATGGAATGACAATTTAGTTTTATAAATATTGAAAGAAGCAAAATAATCACCTAAATCTTTAAAATACTCTCATAGGGCATCGGACTTTCTTATGGAAATAATGACGAAATAATCTAATTAAAATTTAGTTTTTATATACAATATTTACATTACACAGTAATAACGCTCAACTGTGCCAATAGAGCAGAGAATCATTAGACGAAAAGGGCACCGTACTAAAAATTCTTATTTTATAATACTCGTACTTGTCGTATTGAATAAATATTTGTCCGCGAACTGCGAAGTGTGAAGCAATACTTAACGTAATGAGTAAAATAAGTATATGAGTATGGTTAACATACTCGTATTACATACTTTAAGGTATTAAGACTTACGAGTATTTAAATATTCAGTTTGTCCCGTATTTCATATACGTTTTAAATATGAAAGAGCGAGAAAATCGGAGTACGATATGTGTGAGTGAAATAGCTATAGCTAGCTCGACAAAGAGGGGTAGACCATAAAATAATGTTTTTTTGATCTGAGATATCGAGAATTTTTACCGGTGACAATAAATACGCCTCACCTCTAGTTATGATAACCAAAACTGAAAGCAAATATTCTGTTTCCTCAAATTTGCAAATGGAATAATATTTACTGATTTGTACCGATTCAAACACCTACCCACACAGGATAGATAAAAGTCCGAGATAGTTTTGATAATTATTTAAGGCGTGTGAAGGTCGTGTGCGCTGCAATGTATGAAATTATATTGAAAATATATCAACGAATTCAAGTACCCAGTGTGGCATGTTCTATACAGTTTTTTATATTGAAACGGACACGTGTTGCATACATCCACGTCCTGCACACGCGAACGCGCACTTATTCTATGGTTTGCCCTTCAAGCTGGGTAAAATAATAAGTGAAGTACAGCACTGGAGCCTAGAGCCCACGTGAAGTCGAGGACACAGCTGATATATATATATATATATACATATATATATATATATATATATATATATACATATATATATATATATATATATATATATATATATATATATATATATATATATATATAATGTTATACACTTTGAAATTGTTTTTGAAATAAATGTTGATAATATATTATTTTATTTAAATATAACATAATAAACAATATTCATATTTTTTAAAGGTAGTGAAACATTTTAAGTTGGTATGATTGATAATTTTTTATTTCGCATTGAAACGTCATGTTTGTTTTTTTTTTTATTTATTTAACGCATTTTAAATGTGTATTTTTAATTTCTTTAATTTTACTAACTCATGTTAATTCATAAATGTGTAATGTTTATTGTTAAATTCATTGTGAAATCAATGAAAAATAGCTGAAAATATACACACAGTACATTTTTAAATAGGTCGTTTTTAACAAATATTCCATCATGTCATATTAAAAATTTTTCTTTTGAAATTTTTATAATTATTATGTTATTATTATTTTACAATTTAAAATATATTATAAATACTTTACAAGATAACCTTTAAAAAGAAGGTGAAATAAATTATTTAATTTGAATTAATCTAATATTATTAATTACTTATAATTTGTTAAGTTTTAAAATTACAATTTTAAGTTTAATTTAAAATTAATTACTTATTTAATTTTTTTTTAAAGCTTGTGCCAAAAAAGTTTAGACTAATTGTTAAAGCACGTTATTATGATTTTATTCAGATTTATAAAATGTACCATTGAAAAAAAAGGGTCGGCAACGCGGGGGAATAATGAATCTAATTAAAAATATTACTTGATATTTTTAATTGCATTTTTAATGACAATTAAAAATTTTAACTAATACCCCATTTGATGTGGTAAGTGAAAAAATCTATATGAAGTTCCCATGAACATTATCCCGTTTTTTAATTTAATAAACGCATAAATGTGCAAAATATGTAAATTGTATAATACTTGAAAATTACATAACTACTGCGCTGTAATATATGCACAGAAGACAGACATGATGAAATTATGAGATTCTTGGTTTGCTATGGAACACTAAACAGAGCAATGCCTAAATCTTTTATCAGCATAAAATTACATTGAAAAATTCTAAGCCCTATTAACTCAGCCGACAAAATTATCAGTAACATAATTTAACACTAGCGTAAACGACGATTAAATAACTTTACATAAAAAAATCTATAAATCACAATATTTCAATGTATACAACTATTTTAAATGTAATTATCTATGTTATTCTGTAAATTATTATATATGAAAAAAATCACTGATTTGTGGGTTTTTGAAATTAAATACAAAAAGTATTGTACCAATTTATTAAAATTACTTGTAAAATGTGCATTAATGTGCATTATACTGCCACATTCAGGAACAGAACCTATAACTATTGTCCTAAACATAAATATTTTAACAATATAAAAATGGATAAATTAAAAATCGTCAAAAAAAGCCAACGCAATTTTTTGCTGCCTCTAGCGCCTCCTGCGTTGCATAAAACAGTTTTAATGGTTTTTATTTCACTACATTTTTCAACACATAAAATTGCTTAGGTTTTTATTTCACTACATTTTTCAACACATAAAATTGCTTAGGTTTTCATTTCACTACATTTTTCAACACATAAAATTGCTTATGTTTTTATTTCACTACATTTTTCAACACAAAACTTACCAGGGTTAGTGCACATTTGCGTTTTTGTGACATCAGCGGAAGCTGATGCTGATTTTTTGAGATTGACATCAGCTAATGGGGATGCTGATGTTAAAGAGATTACTTCCGAGTAAATAATTTAGTTTTTTTACTTGTATATTCTAAATAAAAGGACAATTTTTGACTAAGATTTTTTAACTAGAGATAAGTAGGTAATGATTTCCTACAGTTATTTATATAAAAAACAATTACATTTACATCAGTTATTACTTAATCAGTACAAATTATTTTATACTGGAATTTCAGTACCTGTAAATTATATATAAAAAGTAATCAGTTGACTGCCTTTTCAGCATGAAGTCGATTACGATCATGGATTATACCTACATTGCTGAAAAGCTCGAAACCCTAGCTGGTGGAGGTGATAGAAATCTCCAAGCCAGTGCAGAAAGAACATCATAGCAATTTGTACGTATTCTCCATTAGTTAGACGATTTTTTGATACTTGGATTCTTTTCCTTTGCGATATTGTTTTACTTGCGAACTAATTATTTTATCGTAATTGGTTTTGTCTCTTTCTTCATCTTTCCTTGAGCCCAATATTATTGCAAATTAATTTTGCAGAGGTAGACTACAAGCTTTTTAGTTAAGAACCGTAATGGACTTTTCTGTGCAAGGAAACAGTATTTAACTTTTTAGAAGAAAAAGTCTTAATATTTCAGCCTAAACTTAGATTGTTTTCTGTGTCACAAAAATTTGTAGCAACATCTATTTTTAAAATGATGATAGAATTTGGCGTTACTTCTGAATTATCTGTTTTAACTGATTCGTCTAGTTTCTTTGTCAATACACTAATAACTGGAGTAATTTATGAAATTAATACGTTCGAATTGCTTAACCCTCATGTAACCAACCTCTTTCAAAGGTCGCAATAATTTGACACGTGCTCGTATTTTTATGATTTTCCATTCTTCAGGTAAGATGGGCGGTATGATGTAGTCATTAGTGTAAGTTCTTAACGGATCATTGACCTTTAGAAATCTTTACATCTTTCAGAAATTACTATTCTACATTGCCATTCAGTCTTCCGAAACTATAAATGGTGATTGATTGAGGGATTCTTGAGTTACTTTCAATAAGGTGTGCTATTGTTTGTGTATGATGATAAAAAATTTTGGTTGTTTTCTCGATTTTTTTTTAAAATGAAATTAAACTTTGTAGTGATAATAAGCAAGCTTTTACAGCTAATTAAATTTGTGCGCTGCGTAATGAATATTATTAAATTTCAATTTCATAAGTAATTGAATGTCATTAAATTACTAGTTAAATAATATAATTAGTGAGTTAAGTAGTTGTAATTATTAAAAGTACAGTTAAATATTTCAAATACATTCATTACATTGCATATAAATTACGAGTTTGGATAATATCACGTTGGATCACAACTATTCATTCAGTATACACGACTACTTGAGAAGTTATGATGTCGATAATTTATTTCATAGTCATTCTAATTTTACTAAACTCTATTAATTTTATTATGTTAATATATCTCAATTAATATTAATATTAATATTCTATTTTATTGTATAGTTTCCTAATTTTAAAGATGACGATTCTCAAATCAACACATTTCACTTTGCGCCAGGTATATATTTATTTTATTAAGTAGCCAATATATCTCAAGTAATATTAATATTCTATTTTTATTCTACAGTTCCACAACCTCAAAGATGATGATACTCAATTCAACACATTTTACTATGGACAATATGTTTTATGAGGATATGGTGAGGATGTGAAGAGCAAGTCACACGATCTTGATGTGGACATCAATGTGGGAACATCAATGACTATTTTCTTCATCAGATTGAAAAAGAGAAACGCACAATAAGCTCATCAATAATGAAGCCCATAAAAGACGAATTATCATACTCATATCATAATGGAAAAATTATTGAAAGTGTGTCACTAAATGAACAATGGAAATGTGTAAATATGCTGTGGAAGTTACAAACGATGAGGTTTTCATGGCTAGTAGAAATATTTCAATTTGAATGAAGAAACTTGTATCGGATCGAAACACTTGTAAAAAATTTGCAAAAAAATCTTGATTATGTACATATTTCCTTTATTCGTGACTTATAAAATAAAACAACTCTTCACATAAAAGTATATGCATTTCATTTTATAACATAAGCTGTAATACGTTAATGTCTAAAATTTTAATAAAAACAGGGTTTAAGAGTCACACCCACATATCAAAAACAATTCATCAAACATTTCTTAGACTAAAAATTGAAATAAATTAAAATATAATTTGAATTATAATAAATAATACTAAAGATTCTAGTTGCTTTAGTTTACGTTAACATTTCTTTTTTTATCCATTTCTATTATATTATCAAACTCAGCATAAACTATACAGTTGATAATATTTTTAAGACTTTCATAAAAAAATACTTCCATTCTTAAACTACTATGTTTAATTAAATTCCATCGTGATGTTAAATCAAAAGCTAATAAATAATATCCGTTAGGATAAACTTCTCTTGCGATGTTATTACCTTAATTTGGGAAATGAATGTCAGTTCCAGAAAAAAGTGTATGATATAATGAAGTATAATTATCATTTTCCACAAATTTTCTTAGTAATAGTTTAGATGGAACTTGATGACTATCGACATATAGACTAAAGAAAGTCATCTAACAATGTTTGAAATTAAATGGATTTTTTTAGATTACCCTTGAATGCATTATTATCAACAAAACCTATAATGCAAGGTTTTGGAAGATGTCCGAGAAAACCATTATCGAGAGTCCTACTTTGAACACCTGATGGTATTGTGAGTACTTTAACTTCCACTCGAGTGATAGGATATTTAGCAGTAGTTGTGGATAATGTCTTTGAATGAGCTAAAAGAACACTAGGGTCTAAACGCGATCTTCGTATCATTAATGTAGCATCTATTATATGAGATTTAGATACGATTTTATCTACTTCCATCATCAAGTTGAATGTGTCTTTCGATCGTATTAATTTAATTCAAATTTCCACACTATTAATTAAGAATGTTTCTTTATTAAATATATCGCCATGAAGATGACCGATCATTTCAATCTAATTACTTTCCTTTCCCAACGATGCTCCTTTATGAAATTCATTGTTATTCTCATTCTTATTATTCACATATGTTTGCTGTATCTCTGTACCAAAGACTACATGATAAATAAGAATTCTTTGTTTGCTGTATCTCTGTACCAAAGACTACATGATAAATAAGAATTATTTGTTTGCTGTATCTCTGTACCAAAGACTATATGATAAATAAGAATTCTTTGTTTGCTGTATCTCTGTACCAAAGACTACATGATAAATAAGAATTATTTGTTTGCTGTATCTCTGTACCAAAGACTACATGATAAATAAGAATTCTTTGTTTGTTGTATCTCTGTACCAAAGACTACATGATAAATAAGAATTCTTTGCAGCAGGACCGTAATTGAGTAATGTTTCTAAATAAGCTCTAATATGCATGTGTATTGTTTGAAGGTGATATCCACTTTTGATGTCATTGATGTTATTACTGTGTGATATACAAGGTTTTCGTGGTAATGACAAAGTATTTATTATTAAAGAAATATGTATGTAAGATGTGAATAATCGTCATTTATTACACAACTTTTTTAAGTCGCCATTAACTTTAATAAATTGGATGGTAAAAGATAACTTAAATCTCGTTGAACGACACAGAATTATCATAGTATAGATTGGATTTATAGTTTTATAGATTATACACATATAAAAACTCAAATAAATAGTGAAGTGACTAATTGTGAAAAAATGTCGTAAAAGGTGAACAAAAGAAGCGTGTTTTATAGTATTGTATTGATCGAAAAGTCAGTGTAAAAGTTATAGATATTAACTCTTTCAATACTGAAAGAATAAAACAACTAAAAAAATCCCACGTACAACAGAAGTGTATGCACCATGCAAAAGGTGATATAGATATATATGTGCATTGGAGAATGTGAATATTTTGATGAAGATATTATATAAACATCAAAATAAATGCTTTAGAAATAGAGGAAGCAATTAATTTGAAAATTATTAATCACAATGTGAAACAAAGTGTATTTGCTTCTAACCGTTTACCTATGTATGTAACATTACCTTGTTAGGTCATAAGTAATTTAGATCCAGATTACATGCCAGGTTCACACATTGGGTTGCAATGTATGTAAATGAAGATGGTTTGGGGGAATATTTCGACAGTTATGGAATGGCACCTAGTAAAAATGACATGATTTTTTTTAAACGCAATAGTAGAATAATGTTTTATAATATAAAACGAATTCAAAATAATTATACATCTGTTTGTGGAAAGTATTGTTTATTTTATTTATTTTTCAAGTATATGATATTTATGACAAAATATTTAAACCTTAATTTTATTATATAATTGTATGAAAATAATAAATGATTCTATTAAAATACGTTCAGAATAAAATAATCTTAAAAGTTGATGTTTGTGCCACATCTTATTAAAAAAAAAAAAAAAAATTATACACTTTCTTATAAAATGAGTTATTTTCTTTATAATTTATTAAAATTTTAAATAATGATTAACTTAAACTTGGAGCGACTGATAAAGTAGCACCTGTTAATAACTGGTTACATTCTTTATTTATTCAGTTAGATATTTATTTGAACCAAAAGTTGTTATCATCTCCAAACTATACATATACATATAGAGCGTATTTAGAAACATTACTCAGCTATGGTCCTGCTTGTTTGTGTTTAAAGAAAGATGCTAGACAATGTTTTTCTCGGACAATTTCCCAAACGTTGCATTATAGGTTTTGTTGATAATACTGCACGCAAGAGTAATCTAAAAAAAATCCATTTAATTTCAATCATTGTAAGATGACATCCTTTAGTCTATATGTCGATGGTCATCAAGTTTCATCCAAACCACTACAACCAAGCTTGAATAAAATAATAATTATACTTCACTATATCATACACTTTTTCTGGAAGTGAGATTCACTTCCCAAAAGATGGTAATGATATCACAAGATATGATTATCCTAACGGTTTTTGTTTATTAGCTTTTGATTCAACACAAATTTGTTCCCAATTGCAACAATAAATAAATATTTAGTGTTAAGGTCCATGCAATTTTGTGCCACATTCATTTCCGTCGAAACACATTTAGAATTTCGGATTGCCTTACCTAATAATTTTTATATATGGCTTCTTGTTTATTTTTAACGAAAGAATGAAAGAATCGTGTATCTAATAAAATATTGCTTCCTAATATACGCAGAAAAACTTTCAGGTTAAAAACTTAAAATAACCGGAATATGTAAGCCGAGAAACAGTTTAAATCGGTGTTTACCCAAAAATTGCAAGTACTTTTCATTTTAAAAACACATATATTTTAAAAATAAGTACATCAAAAATTTACAGACAAATAAGTAAAAATAACACTCAGTATTTGCTACAAAAAATAAACGACTAATGCTACCAAAGTTAAAATTTTATGGGGGGAGGGGATAAATGAGCAGAGAAATATTTTCAATTGGGCGGGCCCAAAATGTATTATTTTTTTCTAATTTTACATAAAACATTCATAAATGGTAGTACCATTTACATTCCAGATTATGCTTACATATCTGATAATCATAAAAATGACAGAGTTATTAAATAGGTTTCAATGATGCTTAAGAATCCTACATTTGAACGGATTCATGACGAACTACCACCAATATTGCCTTCAACATCAAGATCTAGTAACGATGCTCACAAACAATATGGGAAAAAGACACGCCTTCAAAGTATCTGACTGACACTTGCCTAGTTGTAGAACTGCTCACTAACGCTCGGAAATGGACCAAGCAAGTAGCAAAGGTACATTACATGAGTGAAAAAAAAGGAAAGTAAAAATAACAAGATGGTGAAGAAAAAAAATCAATATTAAAAAGCAAAAAATTAAATTATATTGAAGTTTTGAAGAAAACGAAACGTTAGAATTAGCCAGTAAAAACTCCGGTCCCGAAGATAATACATATCAATGCGTGATATGCAGCGAAAATTACTGTGAGACTGAAACACTGAAAGATTAGCTGTAATGTATTTAAATTAAGGCTGCATGAAAATTGCACCCCGTTGAACAATTCTTGCAATCCTTGTAGTAAGAAAATGAAGAAACAAGAAACGGAAAACAAAAACTTACACGAGAAAAAGGAAAAAAGAAACAAAAAAGGCAAAGGTAGAGAAAAAATTACCCAGACATTAAATGGCCATCTTATTCTTATAACAGCAGCCTATTTCTCATGGATATTATCATTAAAATTTTTTTAAAGGTTTTGAAT
The DNA here is from genome assembly GCA_039881145.1 of Druceiella hillmani. Classification (NCBI taxonomy): domain Eukaryota; kingdom Metazoa; phylum Arthropoda; class Insecta; order Lepidoptera; family Hepialidae; genus Druceiella; species Druceiella hillmani. Next base: position 14,622,623 of record JAYKKI010000057.1, on the reverse strand, counting down.
AAAATATCTCTAAAATTAAGAATAATCTACGAAAATATACATCGAAATAAGAGTAAAAGCTCAGTTTTTATGAACATATTTTCCTAAAGTACGTATATACCTAATTTGTAGGTTACAATGGAAAATGTTATAGTACAAACATCTATTTGAAAAGGAAATAACATATCACAATGTTTGTTTAATTATCTATGCGCCAAATATAACATAAGTATATATGTATATAATGCCATCAAATCTAGAAATATAGCAGCTTAAGCTGACACACTGTCGTTATCTCCCTCTAACGCATTATAAAATTAATGAATAGCATATACGCTCTAAGCTTTCACGAAGTTTTTTGAACACCTGCTAATTTCGCGAAAAAATGGTGGGTTGTCCATTTTTTCCGTGTAATATTTTATTTCTGTAAATAAAACAATGTTGTAATACTCGTATTTGTAACATTTTTTATACTAAAATTTTCTGAAGTTAATGTTTCGATTATGTATATAGTTTTATAATGCTCCGGATATAATGAGATTAATTTTGTAAATTGTCGTCAGCTGATCGGATATATATTTGTGCCAACCATATTTTAACTGCCAAATTCGATTGTTTATAAAAATTCTCTTTTGAAGTTGAATGGACTATAGTAACTTTTTTGTCATATTGAGGAGTCCACTCCATTAAAAACGACACACAAATACTTTTGAAAAACATGGTTATTTGTTTTGAACAATAAAATTTTCAAGTTGAGGTCATAAATTCTGCGCGGTTTATATAAGATGAGAAAAACCCAAAATTGATATTTACATTAATATTACTTACCATTTTTTTACCCCTGTCTACTCGTCAAAAACAATAGAAAAATTGTGCAAAAATGGTTGGTATTTGCAACAAAAAAAAAGCAATTATTGCCATAAATGAGACTATTTATGGGGCGAGGAAGAGAGACGTAACGTATTAAAATTTCCCATTTCTCTAATTTAGTAAAGTTTTTCTCAATTTAAAATGTCTACTCGAAAACACAACGGGAGACAAATATTTCTAAAAGAATGACCTTTTTATATTATGCTATGTATAATATTTAAGTTAAAAGCGTGGCTTTTGCACAGTTTATATACACAAAAAAAAACTAAAAAGTCCGGGTTCCATAACACAATAAATGTCTTTTAGTTTTAAGTTATCCATTAGGAACAAATACGACATAGTTTTGAAAAAATGACGGTTATTTCTTTTGCAACGTGCAATTAGCAAAGATCTATGCTAATAGACCACCTGAAGATGTTGTAATACAACGAAACCTAGGTCGTGGTAAAGAACTTAAAGAAAGTAGAAATAATACTACATCACGTAGTTTCATTTAATTGAGAGATAAAACTTAAAATGTAAACTGCAACAATAAATAAATGTTTGTGTCTAAAATCCATGTAATTTTGTGCCACAAATATTTGTGTCGAAACACATTATGATTTTAGGACTGCCTTACCTAAATTTGTTTTAATGTTACTTCCTTATTTTTTACGAAAAAATGAGAAAATCGTGAATCAAATGAAAAGTTTCTTGCTGATATACTTACACAGAAAAACTTTCAGGTTAAAAATCTATATTTACTGTTGTTTACAAAAAAATTGCAAGTACTTTTCATTTCAAAAACATATTCTGTGCATATCGTATTATAATAAAAAATTTTCATCTTATTAAATGTCCGGTTACGAGAAACAATATACAAATAACTCAAAGAAATATTTGTATTTGCTAAGTAAAATAAAAATAAATGATACAAATCACAAAATTGTATGGTCTAGAAAGGAACGGTTAAACAAACTAAAAAGTCCGGGTTTCCTAATACAGTAACTGTTTTCTAATTTTACGTTGTCCATTAAGGAACAATACGATAGCCAACTCTTTTTAAAGATGATAGTTATTTCTCTTACATAGTAAAACTTTCAAGTTTGATATTCTGCATATATATGAAAATTCTGCGCGGAATGTATAATTTTAAAGAAATAAAAAATTAATCCTAACCCAATTTTTATGAACCCTTTTTTTCTACAAACACCAATTGGTCAAAAATTATAGAAAAATTAATTAGGAAAGGATTCGTTATTACTATAGAGAATTAACATTAAACGCAAGAAAGGACAAAATTTTACGAGGCATAAATGAGGGTGTAAACATATTAAACTTTCCGGGTTCTCTAATCTAGTAAATTTTTTGTCGTATTCAGTTGTCCGCTTAAGACAAAAACGAGAGACAAATTGTTTTTGTAAGAATGTGGTTATTGGTTTTGCACATTAAAATTTTCAAGTTAAAATCGTAAATTCTACGCGAAATACATAAGTTGAGAAAAACTCAAAATAGGTTATTACACTAATATTATTTAAAATTACTTTTTATACATGTGCGTTAGTCATAAAATAATAGAAAAATCGTTCAGAAAATTATTGAAATTTGCCACAAAAAATTAACAAATATTGCGACAAATGAGATACTTTTATGGGGTTAGGAAGAGCGACGTATCGTATTAACTTTCCAATTACTCTAACTTAGTAAGGTTTTTCTTAATTAAAAATGTTTAGGTAGAACAGAACAGGAGACAAATGTTTCTAAAAGACTGCGCTTATTTTATTATACTTTGTGTGAGATCAAAGCTAAAATCGTGGCTTTTGCACAGTATTTATACACCGAGAACCACACTATAGCAGATGTATTTCATGAAATTATAATAGTTTTCCATGTACAAATATCTGTTTACTATGAAACTTAATATATAAATATTGATGTATTTCCTATGGAAGTAACTTTTTGCCGTTTCCAAATACCAATAAATGAAGAAATAAATGAATAAAACTTTCCAAAGATTGTTCCCAATTGCAACATTAAATAAATATTTAGTCACAATTAAATGAAACTACGTGATGTAGTATTATTTCCACTTTCTTTAATTTCTTTATCACGACTTAGGTTTCGTTGTATTACACCATCTTCAGGTGGGATATTAGCAAAGATCTTTGATAATATCCCACCTGAAGATGTTGTAATACAACGAAACCTAGGTCGTGGTAAAGAAATTAAAGAAAGAATCTTTGCTAATATCACACCTGAAGATGTTGTAATACAACGAAACCTAGGTCGTGGTAAAGAAATTAAAGAAAGTAGAAATAATACTATATCACGTAGTTTCATTTAATTGTGAATAATGAATTTCTACAAAATTAACGCCAAATATATTCAATAAATATTTAGTGTTAAAATCCATGTAATTTTGTGCCACACACATTTGCGTCGAAATACATTATGATTTTTGGACTGCCTTACCTAAAATCTTTTTTTATGTAACTTCTTTATATTTGAAGAAAAAATGATAGAATAGTGAATTAAATAAAAAGTTTCTTGCTGATATACACATAAAAACTTTCAGGTTAAACATTTAAATTTTCGCGGAATATGTAAGCTAAGAAACAGTCTAAACTGGTGTTTACCAAAAAATTGCAAGTGCTTTCCATTTTAAAAAAGCATTCATCAAAAAGTTACAGACAAATAAGCAAAAATAATATTTGGTATTTAATACAAGCAATAAACGACTAATGCTAAGTAGACAGAGATATATATTAAAATGTGCTGGTCCCCAATTCTATTACTTTTTTTCTAATTTTAGGAGAAATGTCAGGAGAAAAATGGCAAAAAATATTTCCGAAGGAAAGTGGTTCTTTTGCTACCGTAATTTCCACGTGGAATTTGTAAGGTGAGAAACACTCAACATTGGTGTACACCGTATTATAACAAAAACCCTTCATCTTATCAAATGTCCGTTTACGAGAAACAATAGACAAACTAGCGTGACCCGTGCGAAGTCTTCGCATTATATCAATTTGCGTGGTAGATTATAAATATTTACACATGAGAAAATGAACTCACAGCTGTCATATTAATTACAACAGAGTGTTTAGAGTCAATTTAATAAATCAAAATTGATTGCAGGTATTCAATTAATTTCTAATTTTGCACACTGCTTATTACGTTTTTATTTCATTATGAAGCTCAGATGACAGATCAAACAAATATTTTACTAAAATTGACATATAGAGGCGCAAGTATCAAAAGCATTGAGCTAAAGCGCCACTTTATTTATACGTGAGTGGATTTGAAATCAAACAAAAATTTTACCGACCGTCAATCATATTGACGTTGAGCCGTTAGATGGCAGCATTGCTGTTTTGTGTATATAATTTTAATAATTAATTAATTTGCAAAAACAATAGCAATAATACATTTTTTAGTTGTGGATGCCGGTAGAGCAAGCAATTATCTATAAAATGATATATAATTTATGTGGATTAGTTGTGAGGTTTTTTCTAAAAAGGGAGATTTACATCTTAACCTTAGCGTATTAATATATATGATGATGATGATGATAATTCAAAGTAATGTTTGTATTTGCTACAAAAAATAAAAAATGAATGCTACAAACCACAAAATTGTATGGTCTAAAAATGAACGGTTAAACATACTAAAAAGGCCAGGTTCCCTAATGTAGTAACTGTTTTGTAGTTTTAGGTTATACATTAAGGCCAAATATGAGAGCCAAACATTTTGAAACGATGACGGTTATTTCTATTGATCTTTATAAAAGTATTAATATCTTTTTCTTGTTCTATAAATACTACTTCGTCAAGAAATTATAGGAAAGTCAAAAACAATTAACATTTTAAGAATTAAATGAGCGTAGAAACATATTGAAATTTCCAGGTTTCCTAATTTCCTAACATTTTGTCATTTTGAATTGTCCGCTTAAGAAAAAAAGCGAAAGACAAATATTTTTGTAAGAATGTGGTTATTGGTCTTGTACAGTAAAATTTTCAAGTTAAACACCTAAATTTTACGCGATATAAATAAATTGAGAGAAACTCAAAATGTATTTTTACACCTAATATTTTTTGTTTTAGAAATGTTCATTCGTCTAAAAATAATAAAAAAATTACTCATAAAATTGTTGCTAATTGCGACAAAAAATACCAATTGTTGCTGCAAAAGAGACAATTTTATGATATTAAGGAATGCGAAGCAACAAGTAAAAGTCTTTATATTTCCGATTCCCTTATTTAGCTAGTTTTTTCTCAATTTAAAATGTCTACTCGAAGATAAAGCAAAAGATAGATATTTCTAAAAGAATAAGGTTATTCTATTATACTTAGTAAACCATTTAAGCTATGAGCATGGCTTTTACTCAATATATTAAATCTGAGAAACACACCATAACATTTAAATTTCTTGAATTAGTAACTATTTTTACATTTACATGTATTAATTTAAAATGAAATTGGGACACAAATATTATTAAGAAAACTGTTGTAATTTTTTATACAGAGCGAAACCTTCAATCAACTAAAGTAACAGTTAGGCGGTATATATAAGCTTAAAAACACATATATATTGATATATTCCCTATAGCAGTAACCGTTTTTCTAATTTCGAATGCCAATAAACGAAGAAATTAATGGATATATATTGTTAAAAGTTAGGCGCCGTTGTCAAGATCAATAAATAATTAGTATAAAAATCTGTGCAATTTTATGCGAGATACATTTGTGCAGAGACATAAAAATTTTAGGTCCGATTTACATAGTAATTTTTTGTTTTATATAGCTTTTAAATTCTTTAAGGAAAAAATTACAGATTAAAGTTTTTTCTAAATTGTTACTCTCTGTTATACCCAGAAAAACTTTCACGTTGAAAATCTAACTTTTACGCGGAATATTTAAGCTGAGAAACTGTCTAAATTTTTTTTTGTTTCTATTTTTTTTTTTTCAAAAGTCCCTTCATCAGAAATTAAAAGGTAAATAATTAAAAACAATGTTCGTGTTTGCTCCAAACAATAAACTAATGCTACCAACGTTAAAATTTTATGGGTTATAATTGAGCGGAAAAGCATATTGAATTTCGGGCGTCCCCAAATCTAGTAAGTTTTTTTAAAATTTTAAACTATCTTCTTAACAGAAAAAACGCAAAAAATATTTCTAAATGAAAGTAGTTATTTGTTAATCACAGTAAAATTTGAAAGTAAATACTATACCTTCCAAGCGGTACATGTAAACCGAGAAACACTCAAAACTCGTGTATACCCTAATATAATAAAAACTTGTCGTTTTATCAATTGCCGTTTACCAAAGAACAAAAGACAAATAATTTAAAAAAATGTTGGTAATTGTCACAAAAAACAAACAATTAATGCTACAAACGACCAAATTTTAGGGGCCAAAAATGACCGATGAAAACCGTAAAAGATCCGAGTTTCCTGATCAAGTAACTTTTTTAGTTTCAGTTTGTCCATTAAGGACAATTACGATAGACAAGTATTTTGATAAGAAGATGGCTATTTCTTTGGTACAGTAAAACTTTAAAGTTAAAAATGAAAATTCTACATGGGATATGTAGAAACACTCGTATGTGAGAAACATACAAAATTGAAACATTAATATTAGTAAATATGTTTTGTTCTAAAAATATCAATTTGTCAAGATATTGTAGATAAATTATGGAAAAAAGTGTTGGTAATTACTACAGACAATTAACATTTAATGTCAGAAAGGATAAAATTTTATGAGGATTAGATCGGCGGAGAAACATATTGAAATTTCCGGGTACCCTAATCTAGTAATTTTTTCGTCATTTTAAGTTATCCACTCAAGACTAAAGCTACAGATATCTTTGTAATAATATGATTATTTGCTTTGCACAGTAAAATTTTCATGTTACAGATGTAAACTCGACGTGGTATATCTAAGTTGAGAAAAACAAAAATATTGATTTTTCCGCCAATGACTATTTTCTTTTTTATAAATGTCTATTCATCAAATATAACAGAGAAATTGTTCAGAAATTTATAAATACTGTAACTTGCAAGCGGCATATGTAAGCTTTGAAACACTCAAAACTCGTGTATACCCTAATATAATAAAGAATTGTCGTTTTATGAAATGCCGTTGACTAAAGAACAATAGATAAGTAATTAAAAAAATGTTGGTAATTGCTACAAAAAACTATTTCTAGAAACGATTCAATTTTATGGGGTTAATACGACCGGAGTAACGTATTAAAATTTCTGGTTTTTTTAATCTAGTAAGGTTTTTCTCCTATAAATATGTCTACTCAAAAACACAACGAGAGAAAAATATTCCTAAAAGGATGAAGTTATTTTATTATACTTAGTATAATATTTAAGCTAAAACAGTGGTTTTTACTCAGAATATTTAAGCTGAGAAACACATCATAACGGTGTATTTCCTGAGCTAGTAACTGTTTTTATACTTAAATATATTGATTTGCTAGCAAATAAAGTAACAATTTGCTAGCAAATAAAGTAACAATTTGGCAGTATATTTAACTTGAAAAACACATAATATACATAGATGTATTCTCTACGGTAGAAACTGTTTTTCCATTTTCTATTGCCAAAAAACTAAGAAATTAATATATAAATATTTTTAGAGATTGTTCCAAATTGCCCCAATCAAAAAAAGTTAGTGTTAAAATAAATACAATTTTGCGCGGTTATTCCATTGCGCAGAAACATATTAAAATTTCTGGGTTGCCAGATTGATGTTTCTAATAAAATGTTACTTTCTGTTATACACAGAAAAACTTTCACATTAAAAACTCAAATTTACGCTGAGAAACAATCAAAATTGGTTTTTACCCAAAAATAGCAAGAATTTTTTACCATTCTTTAAAAATTATAGACAAATTAGTAAAAAAAATGTTCGTATTTGCTATAAATAATAAGCTACTATTGGTACCAACTTTAAAATGTCGTAGGGTATAAATGAGCGGAGAAACATATTAAATTGTGCGGGTCCCCAATACTAGTAACTTTTTTCTAATTTTAACCTGTCTTCCTAAGAGAAAATCGGGATATGTACCGATAAAAAGACTCAAAATTAGTTATACCGTAATTTAATAAAAATGTTTCTTTTTATCAAAGATCCGTTTACCAGAAAACAATAGACCAATAATTTAAAAAAATGTTTGTAATTACTACAAAAAATAAACATTCAATGCTACAAACGACAAAATTTTATAGGGAAAAAATGAGCGGCGAAACGCTTTAAAAATTCCGTGTTCCCTAATCTAGTGACTTTTTTCTAGTGTAAAGATTACCTTCAATGACAAGTGCCACAGACAAATATTTTGAAAAGGCGGTGGTTATTTCCTTTGCATAGTAAAACTTTCAAGTTAAAAACCAAAATTTTACGCTGTATATAAGTATAGAGACATTCAACATTTTATTTTTACACCAATATTAATAATTATTTTTTGTTCTACAAATACCAGTTCATCCAAATTTTGTAGAAAAATCATTTAAAAAAATATTGGTAATTACTACAGACAATTAAAATTAAATACTAGAAAGGATAATTAAATAAGCGGGAGAACATTGTAAAATTTCCGGGTTCTCCAATCTAGTAACTTTTTGTCATTTTAAGTTTTTGTCACTCAAGACAAAACCTACAAATATTTTTGTAAGAAATTGGTTGGTTGTTTTGCACTGTAAAATTTTCAAGTTAAGAGGTAAATTCTATACGTAATATATAAGTTAAGAAAAGCCCAAAATTGATTTTGACGCCAATGTTACTTACGATTTTTTTACACATGTCCATTCGTCAAGAAATAACAGAAAAATTATTCATAAAAAAGTTTGTAATTGCTACAAAACATTAAAAATTATTGCTAATTATGATAAAATTTTAGGGGGTCATGAAAAGCGGAGCAACGTGTTAACATTTCCGGTTTCTCTAATCTAGTAAGGTTTTTTCAATTTAAAATGTCTACTCTGAAATCAAATGAGAGACAAATATTTCTAAAAGAATGCGGTTATTTTATTATATTTAGTAAAACATTTAAGCTAAAAGCGTGTTTTGGATTTTACTCCATATATTCAATCTGAGAAACACACTATATATGGTATTAATCCAGTCTAAGGTGTCTATACATAATACTCAAAATGCAAACGTTAATAAAAAAAATTAAATTACGTAACGCAGTTTTGGAACATCTAGTTATACGTGTCGGCCTTGCTTTAAGGTAAGGAATCGTTTTTAATTGCTTGGTATAATCGGAAGATTTACCTTAGCCACTCCGATCTAGTCCACGTGGATTATTAGCTAATAGGAATCGTTAATGGTATTATAATGCCCCGTCCCTTTCTATCATGTCACTTTTTAAAATAACCACTAACCTTCTCTTAGTAAAGACGGAGCATTACTGAAAATACTTTTGTGTGTTGTTTCATACTTGGCGTACGAAAACTTTTTAATTAGTAAAATAAATTAGAGAAACAAAATGTAGAATTTGAATTATTGTTTTATCGATCTTATAGTTTCCCGTGTATAGGCCAGAAGTTAATTGGAGATAAATATTTTTAATCGTTTTATAGATCAGACTTTAATTTTATTATACATATGGATCGGCCTATGACGAGACTTGAAAAAAATTCAAACAATTGATAAAGTGATAAACTCTATAATTAGGAGTGTACGGTTAATATTACATATTTAAGGCTAATCAAACATTAAAGTGAAGTAATTTTTCAGTGTGTGTTATGTGAATACAATTTAATTCAAACATTTTTTCTGTGCAATATTTTACAAACTATTTAAGTTATGTGATAAGGGATTTCCGCATAACTACAACATGAGTGAGTATATTAGTAATTAATTTATTATGTTTCTAATAGTCATGTTTCATGTCATTTAATAAATAAATAAAATTATATATTTAGGTACATAATGGCGCGGGTATTGGCGAAATTATAATATCAGCTGTTCGGTACATTGAATAGTAGAGTATATGTAGTGGTTGCGTGCGGTTAGCGTGAGCTTGTGTGCGTTCGTTAGAGGTATTAGGTACGTTAAAAAAGAGTTATGTGTAATATTTTTTTGCACTCAATTAGAAAAGGGACTTGTGTCACGCTTCGTTGTCCGACATTTTTTCCAGGCGTATATTGATATATTCCCTATGATAGTAACCGTTTTCCCGATTCCCACTGCCAATAAACGAAAAAATTAATGAATATTTTTTTCTAAAAGTTATACACAGTTGCCACAATCAATAAGTATTTAGTATAAATATCCTTGCAATTTTGTATGATATATATTTGCCCAGAAATACATAAAAATGTCAGGTCTGCCTTACATAATATTTTTTTTGGTTTTATATAGAATTTTCATTTTTGAACAAAAAAATGACGTATTAACGTTTTTAATAAAATATTACTTTCTGATATTACTTTTATGAACAAATTTTACATACAAATAGCTTACATATTCCGCGTAAAAGTTTTCTAAATAACTTTTAAGCGGAATATGTAAGCTAAAAACTATGTAAATTGGTGTTTAACTAAAAATAGTAAGTACTTTTCTTTTCTTCAAAAGTCGATTCATCAGAAAATAATAGGAAAATAATTGAAAAAAATGTTGGTATTTGCTACAAACAATAAATTAATGCTATCAACGTTAAACTTTTATGGGGTCTAATTGAGCGGAAAAGCATATTAAATTATGCGAGGGACTCGCAAATCTAGTAAGTTTTTTTTAATTTTAAGCTATCTTCTTAACAGAAAAAGACAGAAAATAATTCTAAAACAAAGTGGTTATTCGTTAGTCACAGTTAATACCGTAACTTTCACACGGTATACGCAAGCCGAGAAATACTCAAATTTCGTGTATATCCTAACATATTAAAAAAATCGTTTTATCAAATGCCGTTCACTAGAAAATAATAGACAATTAATTAAGAAAAATGTTGGTGATTACTATAAAAAATAAACAATTAATGCCACAAATGATAAAATTTTAGGTTCCAAAAATGAGCGATGAAACAAATTAATAATTTTGGATTCCCTAATCAAGCGCCTCTTTTCTAGTTTTATGTTATCGATTAAGAACAAATACGATAAACATTTTCAAAAGAAGATGGTTATTTATTTTGTGCAGTAAAACTTTCAAATTAAAAACGAAACTTATACGCGTAACATGTGTGTTGATAAACACTCAAAATTGCTTTTTACACTAATAGTAGTAACTATTTTTCTTTCTATCAATACCAATTCGTCAAAAACTATTAACATTATTCAAAAAAGTGTTGGTAATTATTACAAATAATTAACAATTAATGTTGGAAACGACCTAATTTTATGAGAATTTAATGAGCCGAAAAATATTCAAATTTATGTGTTACCCAATCTAGTAATTTTTTCGTCATTTTAAGTTGTGTCAAGACAAAACGACAGGCAAATATTTTTAAACGACCAAATTTTATGAGAATTTTGTAAGCGGAGAAATATTCAGATTTATGTGTTACCCAATCTAGTAATTTTTTCCTCATTTTAAGTTGTCGTGTCAAGACAAAACGACAGGCAAATATTTTTGTAAATATTTGGTTATTTGCTTTGCACAGTAAAATTTACAAGTCAAAGACATACATTCTACGCGGTATGTGTAAGGGGAAAAATTCAAAAATTTATTTTTACCCTAATGTTATTCCTTACACTAATGTTACTATTTTTATTTTTATAAATGTCTATGCGTCAAAAAAATAACAGAAAAAATATTCAAAAAAATGTTGGTAATTGCTACTAAAAATTTATAATTGTAGTTACAAACGATACAATTCTATGGGGTTAAGAAGAGCGGAGTTAGGTATTAACATTTTCAGTTTATCTAACCTAGTTAGTTTTTTCTTAATTTTAAATATCTACTCAAAAACACAACGAGAAAAAAATATTTCTAAAAGAGCACTCTTTTACCTGGTTACACATTTAAGCTAAAAGCTTGGATTAGTTTTTATTGGAATTATGGATAACGAGACGGTAATTAGGTTGATTGAGGTCTATAAGTCCAAAAAATCTTGTGGAACCTCAGCCACCACGACTACTACAATAGGAGGCTTAAAAAAGATGCATGGGACAAATTAAGCCAAGAACTAAACCGAATGGTGGAAGAACTGATTAACCTAACTGCGGCTCTTCGGCGAGAGAAGCAGAAGATGGACAAGTCGAGGACTACGGGTCTAGGTAGGTATTTGTAATATTGTTTTAGTAATAAAGTCGTGTTATTTTTTAGTGTCATGTTTTCTGATATATAATTTACTTCACATAGTAATGGCGTGTACAGGGTTTGAGCTCAGGGTAAGCAGAGTAGGTTAGAAAGGAATTAAATAAAATCTTGGAGTTGTTATTTTTTTTATTTTTATAGGTTCGGATGCAGTTTACAAATCGTCTTGGTTTGCTTACCCACATGTGATGTACCTTCTTGACAAGAACAAGCCACGGGAAAGATTTTGCTACCGTAAGTTCAGCTACTCTAATATTTTACTTCACTTCCTTATTTAAACATTTCTCAAAAAGTTTGCATAGTTACAATTATACAGACGAAAAATTTAGAATTAATTTAAAAAAATGTGTATTTGTAAAAACCTAACTTAAAGAAACTTTAGGTCTTAGTTGGGTTTGATTTACTTTTACGTCTCAGTTACTTTTCTTGGAGACGGTTTATAGGTACATTGTCTAAAAATAAATTTCAACGAATAAAACGTTACTTTCACACGATGTATTTATAAACTGAAAAATAAAAATAAACCTACTTTTACTAAGACCTAGGTATCGTTAACTCTGATTAAAATCTAATTATCTATTATAACAAAACTAGTACAAGATATTGCATATAATTATAACAACCATGAATCACTCCACGTCATTCTGCCATGACAGTGTTCCCACATTAAAACAATAGTCAGCAATTTTATTTCATACGCATTGCTGTTAATTGTCGCCTGCGAGCAGTTCTAGAAATAGGCAAAAAGGAACCCATGTTCGTGTCATTATCCCTACTCCATCTTCCAGGTGTTATTATGCCTTCCACTTCAGTATCTAATATACCCGGAGGCATATACAAATTAAGGGAATTTGGTCTTTGCCGTAAAAAAATTATGAAGATGGCATACGGTCATCGTTGTCAATTGTGCCTTTTCAGGTTCAAACAACATTGGTTTCCATAAAACTCTAAATACGTTTGAAAGAATTCTAAAAGCATTTTCTACAACTTGTCGAGCCCTCGATAGCCTGTAGTTAAATATGCTTTTTATTGATCTTTTGGCATGTTGCCCTGTATAGGGTTTCATGATATTATTGTGCAGAGGAAATGCACTGACACAAAATATTATGGAACAATATGATCTATTCCGTCAAGTGCCTTTGGAGGCGGAAGATTCAATGACTCACTGTATTTTTTTCCCTTCGCAATTAAATCATTGAACACACCAGCATCAGATATACCTTGACTTCCGACGTCAAGAAATATAAAATTGTAGTTGGCATCCACAACAGCAAACAAGCCTGCAGCACGTTATGTTTTCCGCCCATTGTCCCAAATACATTGGGAAGGTTCCACATATTAAAAAATTCAGCACTAGCTTCTTCCCATTTCTATGGCGTAGTTGGTAACTGTAACAAAAATAGAATATTAGTAAAAACATTAACAGATTATTAGATTAACACAATTTAAAATTATAAGGTAAGGCTTAGGAGCGTTTCAGACGTCGTTCCCATGTGTTATGACGTTTTTAGGTACGGGTATAATTAGTGGTACAAGTGGCAAATAGCGTTAATTTATTAGCTTAAAAATTCTCGCTATTTGCCACTTGTAACAGAATTCAAAAAGAAAGTTACACCCATAAAATCTTTTTAACACACGGGAAACGGTGACTGAAACGCTCCTTAACTTTAACCTTTACTACATTAACATACAAATATTTCATATTTATTTTGCAGGAAGATTCAACTATGGAAGAAAAAGAAGACACAGAAAGCGAGAGTGAATCGTTACAAAGTTTCGCGGCAGCCTCGAATGAGCCATTTGGTAGCCAAATACCAGAAAATGTTCTAACGAGTCCAAGAACCGAAACAGACCTTTTTACTGCTCCTCCAATTCCAACCAAAAAGGCAAATAAGAAAATGACTCAAAAGGACCCAATTATAATGGAAGCATTGCAATTGATGAGATCATCAGCCCAATTTGCTGTTGTTGCTGTCAGTCTAACCCTCCAGACTTTTCAAATTTACGCCAATTATTTTGCATTCAAATTCCGCATATACTCATGGAAGACATTTATTACCTTCGAACACCAAATCAACAACATACTTTATTTTGCTGATAGTGGATAGTACGAGTGGGAGAGAGGATATCAAACAATCTATAGTCATACGTCGACACTAGAGTCTCCATTGCCCACTCAAAATATAACTATGCATTGTGAACGTCCAGAATGAATGGGTGTCCTATCAGCCTGTAATCGTACGCAAATGCATTTCGATCCGATGCCAAATCAGTTGTTTCCAATTCTGAAAACTCATTGTCCACATAGATCTGTGATGCGAATTCAGTCAATGTTGATTCTGTTATCCAAGACTTTAGTGAATTAATAAAGTTTAACGCAAAATAATTTTGTAGTAAAATGGTTTACGTAAGCAATTATTTTTAATTGATGAAAACATTATTGGTTTCTGATCTATCATAAGCTGTGTAAACGAATTAATATAATATGCAGGAAATTGATAATTTAGACTGCTTCTTTTTTTTTAAACTACAAATTTTACATTAAAATATGGATGCAGATTTTTTTTTAAAATTTATCTCGGACTCACGTAGATTTTTGTTTACCTTTAGTTAAGTCCTACCTAAACAAATAGAGTATAATAGAATTTAAACGTATGTATAATATTTATGCGATATAGGATGACACAGGAAAAACAAAGTGCCTTAAGATTGATGTCATTTTCGCTAGAAGATGATTTAATTATCCTTCTCCCATTTCGATACATAGAAACGCGAAAATCCTGTTGGTATAAAAACCGTTGACCTCAAATTTATTACCTCATTTGTAACATAATGTCAATCTAGTTTAGATGTTTCTTAATTACGTTACAATAATTTAAGCATTTCTAAAAAAGTTTGTCCACAATTTAGTATGAATATAAACCAACAATAGTATTGTATATTTTTACAAAACAAAATAGGAAAACAATTAAAGTTACGTTAATTTATGTACAAACTTTTGTAGAAATGCCTATTTAATGAAACTAGACTGTGATTTTGTTTAACTTTCTAAATAAATAGTTATTAAATAAAATATATTTTAAATTTATGTGGCCTTTCAATACAGTAACAATAGCTTGACAGGTTTCTGGAACTATTAGACTTATTGATTGTTTTGATACTCTGAACAAATATTGTAAACTTGTATATGAATGCCCGGTTATTAAGTATCTCAGAGTATTATAAAGTCTGTCTTTAACTGAGATCGCATTTCTTAATTTGGTATCAGTGCTTTGAATCTCTGGATCAATATCGTTTATTTTATATTCGAAATCAGTTTCATTAATTGGTGTACACACTTTAGAATAAATGCTCATTTATTGAAACTAGACTGAGATTTTGTTTAACTTTCTGAATAAATAGTTATTAAACAAAATATATCTTACCTGTATGTAGTCTTTCAATGCAATAACAATAACTTGATAGGTTTCTGGAACTATTAGACTCATTGCTTGTTTTGATACTCTGAACAAATATTGTAAACTTGTATATGAATGCTCGGTTATTAAGTATCTCAGAGTATTATAAAGTCTGTCTTTAACTGAGATCGCATTTCTTAATTTGGTATCAATCCTTTGAATCTATGGACCAATCTTGTTTATTTTATATTCGAAATCAGTAAGCGACATGCGATTGAAATTGTTGTATTTTCCGCTTGCATGTTGGAACTTCAAGTCATGTAGCAATACCCTTCCACGATATTTTTCTTATTTCTAAATAATTCCTGTTCCTACCAAAGTCATGGTTGTTTTTTTTAATCTCCTTGCTATATTGTAAAACAAACACACATTAACGCTAAATTTTGGTCAGCGATCTTAGCGGACGATATTTTTGAACAGAACGCAGCTCTGCACAGACGAACGATCCCTATAAAATGACAAAATGATACAGCGTTGTGATAAGATACGCTGCTATGCTACGGCTAGCGTCGAAACTACAGCAAGCCAAAATGACACGGCGTTATGATACAATACGCTGCTACGCTACAGCTAGCATCCATACTTAGGATATGCGTGCTTGATACGATACGCACGATCGTGATTGCCAAAATGATACAAATGTGGACGAAGCCTAAGGGTAAAAAAATTGCTTGTAGTTTTAAGTCTGTGATGTGTATTAAGAAGTAATCAAGCTTCTTAACGAATAAAATTTTAAAGCTCCTTCAGAAAATCAACCCATTTTTCAATTAGAATACGGTATTTGTATTTTAAATATCTAGCTTCTAAAATTCATCTTGGTGGTATCTTAATTATTTGTGTATTGCATCTCAAATATAAGAGATGAAACAAATAAAACTTATTTACAGCTGACATTTGTGTCGGGTTGTTTGTGTCAGGATTATTGTGTCGGCTCGGTTACCGGGCCCAGATATTATGTCGTCAGTGGGTGTTGTGTCAAATGGTGAGAAAACGCCCTACCTGGGATTCATCTTGCGTCAATATATTATTTACTATATACCAACATTTAATATACCTCTGTGAGTTATGCCTAAGTAGTTAGTTATAATGTGATAGCAGGAGGCCGTTCTGGTGGATGAAATCCTTTAAGATTTCCCCACGCAGATTGGGGCATCTCGAGTACTACAGACAAGGCAGCGCGTTTGAGTCAGCACAAATAACAACTGGGCTATGCCCAATTGAGCGGAGGATAGCGTGGAGGTGCTCGCACAAAAGTTCGGTACACATAGAATACTGGGAGTAAATATTAATTACCACAACTTATAACGGGCCGAGAGATAACTGGGCCACTACGCCATGCTCTGTCGGAAGATGTTTCAGGAAAAGTACGCCCAGCACTTTCGGGTCAAGGGCAATTGCGGCCTTGGGATCGGGCCCCTTCTCCAGAACGAGGAAGGGCTCCAATCCCAGGCTGGTCCCCCTGGTGGCATACTGCTCCTGGATCCTCCTTCTAAGGGTCATCGAGAGCTCGGTCATGACTATTGAGCTGAATGCATTCAGCTGAATATAATTCATACTTTATGTTGAGTAAGTTGTATTATTAAGAGATATTTTAAATAAAGGGCAGGTATTAGTGCCGACACAAGTTTTTTAAACGCGTGCAGGTGACACAAGTATCAGACACCTCCTTGGGACAGTCTCTGCCATCGTGGCCCTTCTCCGCTACAGAACTGCTTCCTTGCGTCCTTAAAGCGACAGCCCACATGGACATACAGATGGCATCTGAAACGTCTTGTCACCTGCAAGAATTTCCCGACGCGGCAAGAGGTCCAGTTGAAGAACAAATGCCCAATCTTCAATAGACTCTCTCAGGCTTTGTGGTAGTTCCATGATTATGTTTATATTTCCGGATCGCGAAGTCTGGACATTGGCTCTTATCTTAGCGGAGTTCATTCGGTGGAAACTCCTTAAGGTTCTCCTCTTTCAGGAAGGACATAAATTCTTCCAGGGTCAAGTCACGAGGGATATCATAAACAATTACACTGGACATCTTTTTCCTTTTTTCCTTAACCTTAATATCCTTAATAGAAGCCGCTGCTTCCTGCAGTTCCTTGGCGCTCTCGCTATCAGGTGCCTCTATAACCACTCCTCCGCTTCTTATGGCAGCCATCCTGTTAATTTTAATCCCCAGGCTCTGGGGCTTAATTTCTTTTTTGAGACTGGACACAGGCTTCTCTTTGTTAAGGTTGAAAATGAAGACTGGTCTTGGTCTCGGATGTCGGTTCTTTCGAACTTCCGGGATTTTCTCCTTAATCACCATGGGGACTGAAGGTGAGCGGCCCGCTAAGGTGATAGGGCACTGATCAAATTAAACGAGCAAACTATAAAGTTAAAACTGAAGCCTCACGATTTAAATTTGGAACTAATGTTTAATACATTCTCACTTGAAAGATAATAAGTTCTTTAGAATTCAAGAAATTTGTTTTAAGTATTGGGTCCTTACATATGAAATTGGTGTCTTATATGAATAAAAACCCCATACCGCACAAAGAGAAAATGGATACGGAACTTTATTGGAATGAAGAAATCACTGTCAATTTTAAAAATACCCTAATAATAATCTTGGTAAGAAGATTTTAAAAAGTCAAACAAAGCAAGTTATTATAAAAAAATATCTCAAAATGAAAGCCTGGAACGGATGGAGAGAAAATTAGGAATAATTGTTTTGACATGAAACTTATTCCTCTTATATGAAGTATTCCACTAGTTCACCATTTGTAATTTGGATGTTGTGTAAGGAACTGCTATAAAAGCGATTGTTTTGAGTAATGTTTATTCTTATGTTCGAAAGTATATAAAAATTATGAGCATAGCATTAAGTTTTTTTATTGTCTGAGAAGTTATTTAATGCTCAGATAATATTTTCCACTTCTGTCTCTTCTTTTAGTCTCTCAGTTAGTGCAGTATAAACTTCTTGTAGAATCCAGCTTTGGATCTGTTTATCTTGGCTTCTGAGATACTGTTGATATCAATATCTGTTGTAGACTGGTGAATGAAGGAACACATCTTTGGAAATAAAGTGTGGTTTTTAATCTTCTGTGCATAGATGTAATTTGTCTTCAATGTGTGTTTTTTTTAAACTATTTTTGGGATAAATAATTATATCCACTGTTGAAAGTCACAAGAAATTAGTGGGAAATATGAAATTTTCTTAGAGTGTTTAACTCAAAGAAAATTTCATATTTTTCCCTAATTTCTTGTGACTTTAAATCTAAAAGTCAGTTGCCTCCACGTTTTTCTGTCTACAAGTTTTTTCTCCGACATATTTGCATTATCATTTAAGTTGTCTCCATTTCATAAATCAACACAAAATCAACAAGGGCATTACTGTACCTAAATGACACATTAGCCGCAGCAACCTCCCTATTGATTTTGTGTTGATTAGTACGTTGCTGCCCTAACTGACACATTAGGCACAGTAATCTGCCTGTTGCTTTTGTGTTAATTGGCAGTTGAGTTTTAACCACAATTTTCAGGCAAGCAACAGTCTGTATACAATTAATTAACCCATTGAGTACAAGATATTTTTTTCGTATATTTACATAAAACGTTCCAAAAGTTTTTTTAGATTTTTTTCAGTGATGCAAAAAAAGGGCCACAACTTCTTTTGCAAGCCATTCATAATAAACTGTGGAAATACATATGAGCTAGAAATGTAGGCGATTGAATTATACAAGCAAAAAATATCTCGCTGGTGCATTACAGATCTGTTGCATTACAGATTGTGTTCAAGATTGCATTACATGTTGCAGTGCAGTGTTGGCCCGCATAGCATTGATAAAAATTACTGGAAGGATGTATTGAATCTGTATTCCTGTATCCCAACAAATAATTTAAATTAATTTCTACATTAATAGGTTACTAATATTAAATACAACACAAACTGTTGCTGAATGTAGCAACAATAGACTAAATACATCCTAAATGTACAATTTTATGAAAATATTTTGGAAAAAACAAAAAATTTCATAAGTTCAAGATAGAATTCAACAAGGTTAGGGTCGAATAATTTTCATGGCCACGCTGTAATTCAGACTCGAACCAAGTTCAATGGTCAAAAGCATTCATCACAGGTGATAATTAAAAAGTAAATACTAGAACGGATATGCAATTTTTGCCTGTGCTCTATGGGTGTTACTATTTTAATTAATTATTTAAAACATCATTCTTTACTTTTAATTGCTATTTATTTCTCATCATATCACGTTTTTTTCAGGGAAAATAAACAACACATAGCTACGATGCCCCCTTGCTTTATGTTAGTGATGTACATAGAATCAATTAAGTGATGTAACTACTTATTTATATTTAACACTCTTCCCCGAAATTAATTTTTTTTAAACTTAAATTGAGTAAAACAATATTGATTTTGTGACAACTAAACTCTTTGAACAGTATTCATATCAAACTTCTAATTAAATTAAATCATAAAATGTTTCACAAAGTTATAGAATGTTTCTTTGAAATATAAATGCTCCACTAACACTCTTTCTCTCACTTTTATCTCCTGCCCAATCTGCATCTGAATATCCACGTATAGCCATTTAGTTTCTATAGATCTCTTCCCATTCGGTAATTCTGTTCTTCCCATTTTTCCAATTTTTGTAAAGCTTCTAACTTTTTATTTATTGCTTGCTTCCATTCTTTGTCTTCTATTGATTCTTCATAATTTGTGGGAGTTTCAGAAAACCTATTGTATACTGTATTAGCCAACAAGCAGTAAGACATATGAGTTTCATAATTTTCTGTGGTGAGTAACAAATGGTGTATTCGATTGTAATTTCTTTATTATTACAGAAGTTCCTAAAATCAGTTGAAGAACTCCCCACCATTATCACACTGAATTCTTTTTAATGCCTTTCTGTGTTGATGTTTGTATGTTTGTCTTCAATGGTTCTAATTTTTTGTGCACTAAATGATCTGATGCTCCTGAGTCAAGAATAAATTTCGGTCATGGTTTGTTTTTATAACTAGTATCTAAAGAAACAATTTGCTCCATTGTCCTTTAGTCATACTTTCTCTGTTTTACTCATTTTCTATAATACACTCATATGAATTGTGTCTAATCCAATATTTAATATGAAATGCAGTAGGTATGTCAATGTTTCTGTTTGTGTCTATTGATGTCACCTTTATTTCTTCATTCAATAGGCATATTTTCATTAAGCCTAGTTTTAGATTCTCAGGACTAATTGTTTCATTTGCTTTGATGACATTTCCAAGTATTTTTGGTAAGCCTGTAACAAGGTAACATATTTTATCTTCTTCTTCTATACCTTTGTACTTATTTTGTCCGAATTCGTTCTAAGGCTGTCAAACCTATGAAAGTATTCTTCAAACTTCTTCTTCAGAACATTTTATGTTTAATAACTCTCGACAAAAATTAAGTTTAGTCCTATTCTTTTTGCTTTCTTTAATACTTCTTATCATACCTTTGACATGATTACAATCTTTTAGTAGATTTAACTGGCGACCTGTCCCACATTGCACTATTAATGATTTTACCTTACTGTCTTTTTCAAACAAATTTTACCTCTAGTCTTCTTTCATATTTGTTATGATTATACTTATTTTGTTCAATATTTACCTTTACTCTGCTACTAATTTTTAAAATTGTTGGTTTTTAGTTGTGGTAAGATTATTTTTTCATCAAATGTCATTTTGCACTTTTGTGCTGATTTTATACTGTCTCTTTTATTTGTAACCACAGACTACTACTATGTTAATATTTTATTTAATTATTTAAACCAGCATTCTTTACTATTAATCATTATTTATTTCTTAACATATAATTCTTTTTCAGGAAACATAAACAATACATAGCAATGATGCCCCCTTGTCTTGTATTAGTGATGTACGTAGTATCAGTTTATTGATGTAACAATTATTCATATTTAATAAAGGGAGTTATAAATAAGAAAACAAAAGATTAAACAAAGTGTAGGATTGCTATGCATGGGATAGTTTGATAATTTTGAGGAGTCAATCTAAATAAAGGTTAGACAAATATGGCAATGGGTCAGCCTGAATAAGGAACTATAATTACAATTACCATGGTCATTCAATAAACAGTTCCCCTCTGACCAATAGACGATGTTTTGTACCATGAGACCATTCATATCGGTTCCAAGTCACTTCTGTGATACAGGCAAAGAGTGATACAGTCCATCCGACTATAATGAGAAAAAAGCATGCTTCCATTTGGTGCAAGGTCAGTGTTTCATCTTTATCCTTGTTCAATTGCGGCTTACGCATTTCCCTCTTTATAAAATAGTTCGTTTCACTCTCCCGTTTTTCAAATAATCCAACAGCTGCCATACGAGCCTGTGCTTTGCTTAACATATGCTCCAGTGGTGAATTCGGTTGTAAGTAATTAACTAAGTAATGTTGTTTAACATCATTTGGCATAACATGCAAGAAATAAGTGCGATTGTTTATTAAGGAAAAGGAAAGTAAAGAAATTAAAGGCAAATGTAAAATAAATTCCAGTGTTCCGTTAGACATGGGTGCTATATAATCTACCATATTCATAATTTCTATCACTTTATATCTATTATAAAGTTCAGGTTCTTCAGAAAAATATGTTCTTAAATGTGCCAGTCCTCCAAACTCGTATCCAGCTTTAATGGCACCAGATACAGTGTCCAAATCTGATACGTACACATCTCTTTTTAAAATACTAATGAGAGCTCCCTGATAAGCACTAGTCATAAAGAAACTGAACCAAATCCACAAACCTAAACCAATTGACGGAGCAATTTTTGTCGGTCGTTTAGCAATTGTTTGTCCAAAGAATATTGCACAGCTATTTATATATAGATTTGATTGTAAGGTGTCATCAAGATAAGATGTCACGGCAAAATATAAGTTCGATTTAAATTTCAATCCAATTTCCCTCAATATTAATAATACAATAATTATCACTACTAAAACAATTGCAAAAGAAATTCTTAACCAGAAGTCAAACGGTTTTATTAACTTTTCCCACGGGAGTCTGAGAGGAACAGGGGGTGAGACCCAAGCAGCATTTGCTGTACAATAAGGATAAATGAAAGGAAATGAGTGTGCATTGTTGACATTTAAAAATACGACTGAAGAAAAATTTGCTCGTTGCATCTTTAGATCCTTGAAAAATCCTGTTGAATGCGTTTCATTAAATGTCCCGGACGATTGTTGCATCTTAATTTGCAAGGTTGCATTTATCATTTGACATAAATTTTTGTAAAATTCGCCATATATCCCACTAACTTCTTGTACTCCATCAGCATTCGTTGACATCATTAAGAAAGGTCGCATGATATATGTTGTTATTATTAGTGGACAGCCATTGAAATTATTGAATTTTTGTGGAAATAGATTGCAAAGAAATCTTCCATTTGTGTTTTTCTTTACTGTGTCTAAAATTGTTGACTCTGTGTTACCACAGTGCTCATACTTCATTGGGAAATATGTCAGCACATTCACTTCATCAATTTGAGTCTGATGTAAAAAGATGACATTCACCAGGTAGTATCGCCAGCAAATGGCAAAAAATATTTCCGCATTGCAACTGTCTTCACTTTCTTTCTCGGCACTGCAAATGACTATAAATCTACCGTAGTGAGCAAACGAGGATATTTTACTCATTTGATCCATAAAATATTCGAAATCTTTCTCTTGATCAATGTGAATGATATACTGCGTGATGTGGTGCATAATATTCTTATTGTAAGATTTGTTTGAAAATTCTTTTTTTTCATTTGTCTCTACCAGAAATAAGCAGCCAGTGTATTTATGAAAAAACCACTGTAAAAACTCTTTCTCAATTGAGTTTTTTATAAATATCATTGTAGGATTATTTTTGGAGTAAAACTGTTCAACAATCTGCAATGCCATACGCTGAGTAAATTCATGTCTGTTATTATGAAATGTGTAATTAGTGTTTGCAAAACAATAAAGTAAAATATTAAGAAAAAACCAAATATTTATTTCACGATTCAAATTTATCACTTTCCCGAAAGACATGGTGCTATTTCTCTGACTACCTCCATAGCCAATGCAGAGAAAATAATGGTTAGTTATTTTTCTCGGTTATTTAGAACGCTTTTAATGGCCTGCAATAACTTATACTGATAGTATCAACATCAGTGCGTCAATAATATTTTCATAAACACGCCATTCACTAGTTAACAATAAATACAGTAGTAATGAACTAGTGCAAATAAGGCCCATGAAGCAGAAAATATGTTGAAAATAGTTTGATTCGTTTAATATTACATGTTCACGTAAAATGGAATAATATAATAATAGCAAAAGTGTATGTAGCTCTGTCTGCTCATCTTTAAAGCAAATTGTGCTCATAATGTTTTATCATATTGATGACCAAATAACTGTAAACATTCTTTTTCAATAACCAAGTAACATTTTAGTATTTTATACAATTAATATGGTATATGATAGTACCTCTGGGCTAATAGTACCCATTTTATTCAATGCCAAGTCTTTTTAGACTCAAAATTTTCAAAGTTTTAACAGTTCTTTTATATCAGTTTTTTAAATCAATTTTAAATCAATAACATTACTGTATTTAGTTGCTTCAATAAATTTAAGTTATTGAAGCAACTACAGGAAAAAAACAATATTGTATTAATTTATTTGTTTTCACAGGTGATGGAATATAAAATGATGTTTATATTCCATCATAATTATCATTAATATCTTTCTCAATTTAGCTTCTATCTAATGAATAAACAATTTATTGTATTTTTCTAAAAATGTGTGATTTTGTAGACAGGATTTATTCGAAAACCATTGTTTAATAAAGCCTTTTTATTAATTTTAGTAGTTGCTTTTATGATACTGACCTTCCATGTTTATGGGAGATGCTTATCAGAATTAAATATGATCGACAACGAAAAAAACTTTTATTACTTTATAAATAGATAAATGTATGTTTATAAAAGTATTGTTTTTTCTATATTCCAATGAAAAAGTGTCATTTGTTTGTAAGAAAAGCAACTTTTTCATTACAACTTTGAATCCAATTGCAAAATATTAATTTGCATAATATAGTGCAGGGAGTTTTGTTTACAAAAGAAAATTATGATGACCCGTTTTAAGATATCTATACAGTTATTTGTTTGTCAAAATTTTAATATCTGTTAGACGCTTGGTGACAACTGCATATCAAAAAATTTGGAAAAAACATGCAGATTTGCAGGACCATAAAATTATATTTGTTTTTAAAAATATGGTTCTTTGAAAGTCCCTTGGAATATGTTTACTATTATATCTAGGTGGATACACACCTAGATATAATAGTGAACATTTTACTAAATTGGTACAGATATGTGATATCTATGGATAGGTTTGGATTTTTTGTCTTGCTACTCGATTGGTTAATTGGTTAACTATAACAACTTTATATTCAAAACACAACTTCATCAACTTTTAAGAATTTAACAAGGTTTTAAAAATTAAGGAAGTGAACAATTTTATTCCTTGTATTAATTTAAAAACATTTATTACACATCTGCTTAATGTATGGCAGTAAAAAACTATAATTTGGTGCAGGTGAAATGTAAATGATAAAATATAAATCAAACAGAAAATAGCTTTATTGGGTATCTAATCCACTTTGTTAAAATAACCAAGCGAAAGTATTTTAATAAAATATTTTATATTAAAACCATTGCCTAACTTACTGCTTATTAAATAAGTTAACGAGAAAAAAAGAAAAAGTTCAAGTCAGATCACACAAAACAATTATTAAAATTAATCGAACAAAAATATAATTTAAAAATAAAGAAAATAAGAAGCCGGCCAGGCACTACCCAAATATTTCACAATTTTCATCTCCGAATATCTTGATCTCGATTGATCTTTGAACAGGAGAGCAAGACGAGATGGGACTCCTAAAATTTTGTATGCAGAACTGATTAATGGTGTGGAATACAAATAGAGCCAAGGAAAGTGTGGTTATAGGAAAGTATTTTCGTAGATTGATAATAATGTTGAGCGATATATATTTCATGGTTAGCTTGACAGTTTCTATACTTATTATAAGTCATTAAGTGCATTAAAGTTATGTTATTGATTATTTCAGAAAAATTTATTTTCGAACTATATTTATATAGTAGTTAATGGCGAACACTCGATCCTAATGACATTGATATATACAGTATAATTGTAATGATGACACAAGTAAATGTAAAAATATAACTGTTAATTAATATTTCACGCAAAATCTTGTCGCTATGTAAACAATTGTTACAGAGAATAATATTTAGGTAAAGAAGGAAAGACTACTGAAAGTAATTTTTTAAATGCTACCGAAGAAATAGAAAGAAAATAATATACAGTGAATTCAAGGCCAGAATACAAATGTACCTTGAATGGATTTCATGTCCATGAGTTGAAGGAGCAGACTTACATTTATTATGTGTGATTTAATAAAATATGATGAAAGGTTGTTTGTTTAAAATTTATTGTCCCATTAGCACCCATTGTAAGTAGCAATAATTATGTGCCATTATTCCTGTCAAACATCTTCACATTATCCTATTCTTTTTATGACTAAGCTATGATATGATACAGTATTTAGTGTTTCACGATAGATTTTTGTTCATGAAAGATATTTGAAATTAATTGACGACACATGGTATATCAAAAGAGAATGTTGGCAAGGTTTACAGGGTATATGTTTCTATATTATAACTTCGTGAACAATAACACAATGTAATATATGATCCTGTTTGATAGGGTATGTCACTACCATACTTGTATGATTTTGAGTTGGTACCGAATATATACCATAGGCAGGTTAGGCCATTTTTGACCACTAGGTCAAAAATGAATTCTGGTATCAAATTAAATATTTAGTTGAAATTTAGAAAATAGAACTTTACAAAAAAATTGTTTGCAAAGTATTAAAACTAAGTGCAATTCACTGTGTTGAACATATCTACAGAAAAGTCCAAAGGAAACATAAAAAAGTAATTGATGGAAAAGTTAGTCTATTTAGTTCTTGATGGAAAATGTAGTAAGTCTTTCCATCTATCACAGTCCTCTAAAGTTTAAAGGTTTTGAGTGAATTATTATGAATATCATAAAATATTTAAGAATGTGTTATACTAATATATTGTAACAATGAGGATAAGCAACTGGTTAAATGGATATCAGAACTGTTTTAATCACACTTTCAATTAATATTTATATAATGAAAAAATGTATGTCATTTTGTTTAATTTGTAAACTGGAATTAAGCATGAAAAATTGTAAACTCAACCTTAATTTTGTTGTAAATAAATACATTAATAAGAAGAAGAGCATCTACGAAGATCAATTAGGAAACATGCTCCCTCTTTTAATATCCATCATTGAAGTATTCAAAGAATTTTGAGTTTAGAATTAAAATTACATCCCTGTAAAATAAAGATTGTTCCAAAAATCAAACCTAAAGACTACAACAAATGGAAAATTTACTATCAGAAAATATTAAAGATTTTTTAGTGGAAAATGGAATGGACAGCGGTTATTTTAGCAATGAATAACACTTTCATCTTAAAGGTTATGAAAATTGTCATTACTGGTCGTCCAGCAATCCACAAGAATGGCATCAGAAAGTATTACATAGCCCTAAAGCCTATATAATGCCTAAAGCGTAATATCATCTAAAACAATTATCGGGCCATTTTTCTTCGAGAATGACCGCAGTGCAATCGTTACAGTGACAAGCAAGCGGTATATCGAAAAGATTAACATTTTTTTTTGTATTATAGCTACGAGAGGAGAATGTTAATGAGTCAGATGTGTGGTTTCAGTAATATGAGACCACTGCTCACACAGCTAAGATCTCCATGGGCACAATTTGAGCGCTATTTCTGAGAAAAGCCGTAAGCCGGTTTGGAGTCTAAATGTGGCCACTCATATCGCTCGACTTAACCCCAGCTCACTTTCTTCTATGGTTATCTCAAAGCAAGAGTTTTTGATACCTCTCTTATCAATTTGGAGTAGCTGAAGGGTAAAATAATAAAAGAAGTGGGAACCATTTCAGTCGACATTCTATGTCGTATCATTGCAAATTCATGCTTACAATTTGAGGAGTGTGTTCGCCGTAATGGGAGACACCTTGATGGAGTAATATTCCATATATAAAATCCGCACAAATATTTATTTTACTGTAATTAAATATGAAGCAACTTTTATATTTATAGAGACAATCATATTTCGGATTAGTTTAAAAACCATTGGACTGAAACGTTTTTATCACAGAAGACAATGGAAAGATACTATGCCTCATGTGTCGTGACAAAATATCTGTTTGCAAGAAGTACAATATTAAACGGCATTATTCTACAGAATACGCATCTAAATGTGATAGGTACAACGGTCAAATTCGAATCGATTGTAAAAATTCGTTGAAAAAAATATGGTCGGTCAACAGGCAATGTTTAATATACCAAAAGAAAATAGAGATAGTTACAAAAATTGGCTTTATTGTAGCAGAAGCCATTACCAAGCGAAATAAACCCCTATGTGACGGAGAATTTGTCAAGGAATGTTTGGAAATACTTACCAATAGTGTGCCGAGCGTAAACCATTAGTTAAAAATACAAGCTTGTCACATCAAACTATAGCAAGGAGAATTGATATACATATATATATATATATATATATATATATAAAAATGTATATATATATATATATATACACATACAGTGATTTTTTTTCATACTTTTATAGCATATTTGCCATGAATACTATCCATTAGCAATATTAAAATTATTGTCAGACACAATCCACGATGATGAAATTTTAACGTTTAATGTTAGTTGGCTGGAGATCATGACAATGCGTGCGCGATCCGACTCAGTGCGCGTGTACTCAGTGAGTACACACACCGAGTTTAATTTATGGAGTGTTTAATTGTTTATAGATCGTAATATTTTTTTCAAAATAAAATTTAATTAGCTTTTTCATAACTTTAACACTGTTAATGGGTTGTATTTAAAACAAACTTCAACTTTACTTCTATGTGTAAAACAAATAAGAAATTGGTGTGTATATGTATATATATATATATATATATATATATATATATATATATATATATACATATATATATATATATATATATATGTAAATATATATATATATATATATAAATTAATAAATCAACTTTTTTTCAACTTGACTATTATTAACTTTTACTTCAATTCAATTCAATTACGACAAGGTTTCATACAAATTAATGGATTAGAAAAATCACAATTTCTAATAATATTATGTTTATTCACATATTTCGAAAAATGTTTTACATGAAAATTGTGAATATTTATTTGTAAGTGTTTTTACAGCTAATGAATGATTTTGAATATTTATAATAACACGTTAAAAGAGGTCTACACATATACATACCAAATACGGGCAGAAGAAACAAATCTTTGCTTTAAAATATTTCAATATGACCTCCCACCTCCCAGTTGAGACATTAATATTTCCTGCTTATTCTATATTTATTATGGGTTCGATAAAGTGTTGAATTTAACGATAAAACACAGTTTACAATAATGATAATAAATTAGAAAATAATTTACTAATAAAATATTTCTGTTCACTTTCTGTTGTCATGAATAACAGTAAATTACCAGGGTATATTGAGGTTTTATTATATTAAGCAACTTTATTAAAAAGAATAAAAGTTGAAACTCTTAATATCATGGATACAGAATTAATAATAAATTGACACATTACATTGAGTCAGTTTTTTTTGAAGAATGAAATTTTAGCAATTAAAGTATGATTAAGTTCATGGTTACCTGACTTCATTATATTATATAGTGATTAATTAAAGAAAGAGTTAAGTACACTGTTGTGTAATCTATATCCATGGAAAAAAATTTGTGTTTACTTCAATAAAAGTTATATTTTATTACATTTGTTAGATAAACATTTCATAAAAAATTTAACTGAATTGGTATTAAAACGCTTATTACTAAAATTGAAACTGAGGCATTTTAAAACTCCATGGTAAGAGCAAACAGTATTCATGAAATAATTAACAGAAACACTATTACTATCGTGCTTTTATTTTTTTCTTTATATTCAAGCGACCATTAGACAACTGATCCAATACAGTTGAAATTTAAGTTCACACAAAAATGATCATACATATTTCTAAGAGTAAAAATTCATCCCAAATAATTATAATCGGTTAACAACATTTAATTTTACTTATTGTATTACCTCTTTTGTATTATTCATTTTTGAATATTGTTTGAACATTCTTGTTTAATACCCCATATACGATTTACTGTTTCTTAGAATTTATATATTGTATGACAGTGCCCTTGGGCTAATGAGACCCAGTGGATATTAAGCTATTCTAAACTCGAACTTTTTAGATTCTCAACATTTTTATAAGCTGCTTAATTATTATTATATTCCAATTTCATAAAAAATGCATATTTACAATATGATTATGATAATCAAATATCTAAAGAAAAGTTGATTATTATATTATTTTATTTCATTTAAATAAGTATTCAATTATGTTTTTTTCATAGAATGTTTTGTATAATTGACATCTAATTATACTCCTGAATTTTAATAAGGCCTATGGGAAAGTTACTAAAAAGTATATTTTCATGCTAGAATTTATTATTTTTTATTTTTTATTTCACAAGGAAGCTAAAAAAATTATGTTTGTTAAATGAGATGTTGTCGACAGTTGCCTGTTTCCTAATTTTAATAAAATTTTTGTACAAAATAATTGTTTAATATATCTAAGTTTAGGTAGATTTTAATCCTAGCTTTAATTAAGCCTTATTCGCCTTATTGAATTACCCTTTAGATTTTTATCATGTATAAATAATCAAGTAATTCATCTTCTGCCTTATCCAAAAGTCATTTTGGGAAAATAAAATTACTTACTATTTTTCGGTGTATAAATGAATCAATATGCTACCTTAGAATTTTATGAACAGTTATAATTCTAATAGATTGGCTGAAAAGCCATTAGTGTGTTTTCAATTACTCAAAAAAAAATTCAGTATATGACATACCTGCATATGTAGATATGTATGTATATGTGTGTTTGTGTAGTTAAAGACCTCACTATCGTATGACTAACAAAAACTACACCGTTTGTTTATCATGGTACATTACGTATTTGTTTTTAAGACATGAAGACAAATCATAGGAGAGTAAAATTAAGATGGCTTTCACTGATTCACACATCATGTCCAATTTAAAAAGTAAGCTAAGTATCATATGAGCAAAGAGCTATAAATAAGGACTAAGGGTATTATAATAGCAAAGAGCTTCTATAATCAAGGCAGGAAAAATCTGTTTTACTTCTAGAGTTTTGTTATACATTGCTCATATATAAAAGTGTAATAGTAGTAATATAAGTTTAAAATAGAACTACCAATAGAGGGACATTGTATCGTCTGTTAGTGAATTGTAAAATCACTGCAAATAACTTTTAGTAATTTTTTTATATTCACATTTGTGTTTTTAGTTAATTTTATTTTGTAGATAAATAGAAAAGAAGAAAAAATTCAAGAAAAAAATTGTTGTTGGTTATCCAACTGTCATACTAGTGTATATACATACTAATGTCATACAGTAATTGTTGATAGTTGCCTATTATCCAACGGTAATACTGCAGTTGTTGATAGTTGAATGTTATCCAAGTATAATACTGCAGTTTTTGATAGTTTGCCTGTTATCCAACTATCATACTGCAGTTGTTGATAGTTACCTGTTATCCAATTTTCATACCTTAGACAACCTATAATTCATGTCGTATTATGATTTACAGCTTAGACTGATAGCTTTAGCTTTAGTTTTGTGGTTATATAATATAACTCCCTTTCATTTTAAACGAACTATTGCATGGAAGAAGTCATGCCTGTTCTATTTTGTAAGCCAGACACCAATAATTAATTTTTGTTACAAACTCTTTACTGTTGTATCTGACCGTATTTATATTGAGCTAACCCACTGTGTAATTTGAATCTTTTATACTTATAACTAAACCAGATGTTTGGTTTTTAAAATTTGAGCATATCGCCTCTAAATTGAAGAGTTTATAATACAAATATTGTTTATCAGTTTGGATTATGTAAAACGATGTATTTGATGAAAGAATTACTTTATGAAATGACAACAATCATTTAGAAAATTCTATGTTTGTTCTATTTTGCCTGTATTATTTTGTGAGCCAGACATCAATTTTTAATTTTTATTACAAACTCTTTACTGTAACTTGTACCCGATCGTATTTATATTGAGTTAACCCAACCCACTGTGCGTAATATGAATCTTCTAAACTCACAACTTTACCAGGATGCTTATAAATCCAGTGTTAGTTTTTAGATATCACATCGGAATGCAAAAACAATAAACATAAATTAGTATATTTAGAAAACCAATCTTTTTACATATCACATTGGAATGCAAAAACAATAAACTTTAGAAAAGACACATTTGCCGACTCCATAATTAATAGTCATTCACAATACCCTTGCTCCTATAAGTTAGCAGCCCTCATTTCGATAATACATAGAGTATTAACTATCCCACTAGAAAAATTATATTGACGTAAAGAAATAAAAGCTATAAAACAAATCACAGTAAATAATAATTATAACTTGTCAATTGTCACAAAACTGTACCAGAATAAATTATAAAAAATACTAATCCATGAAATATACCAGGTCGTACCAAATAATAATAAAATCTATTATAAATCCATCCCATATATAGGTAATGTATCAATAAACTAGGAAAACTCCTAACTAGTAATAAAAATGTAAATAATACCACATGTGCCTATAGCACTTAAAATAACTTGGGTAAAACCTTTATTAATAATAAAGAAAAAATAGATAAATATAAAAAGAGTGGTATCCATAAACTTAAATGCAACGATTGTAATAGCGTATAGGGCAAACAGGTAGAGATTTTACTACCAGATACAAAGAACACATTGCTAGATGGCGAAATAATAAACTAGACACATCTCACTTTACAAAACATGTCATTGCAAATAACCATCACCCTCATACCGACAATGCTCCCTATGTATTACAAATAAATAAAAAAAACAATAAACTCAACATCTTAGAAATATTAGAAACAGGCACAAAAGAGACACCAACGTTAATATATTAAATGAACAACACAATACAATATCATCACCCTTACTTAATATTTTCTAGACAACATTGATACTGCAGTACAGTTCAAATTTATTGAGTATGGCTACACATCTAAGGAGACACATCACAAAAGAAAACAAAAAAATGGGAGATGTGTATAATTTGTTGTATAACCTTGTTCCAACCATCAGATACCCTTGCTATTATATAAATGAGTTACTGAGAATAATATCCGTTTAATTTTATAACATACACCGGAACATTTGCATTGTAAGCTCATAGAATAATATCAATTAAATTTATTACCCTCACTAAAATACTTGTATATCGTATAACTTTCAAAAATATAATAAAAACTACACGGCTCCCCTACAATAAACTCACTAACCACAATTAAATTAAATTTAAATGATTACCCTCACTAAAATACACACAAAATCAACGCTATTGCACCTGAAAAAGGCATAATCATTTGCACATGAAAAAGGTGTGAGCGCGATTGGCGCCGAAAATGCTCATGCCGCTGGACCAGCAGCATGGAGTCACAACTTCGCAGGAGTTTTGAACATCTGTGGCGATAATCCTGACGATGCTTTTTCTCGTCTTGTCACTGTTGATGAAACATGGATTTGACAGTACGATCCGGAGTCAAAACAGAACTCAATGCAGTGGATATATAAAGGAGAAAACCCGCCACGGAAGTTCAAAGTGGAAAGATCAGCATTAATTTTATTATATTAAATTATTAGAGTATATAACATAGAAATTAGTTCTTCATCTAAGTTGGAGTACAAACTAAACAAAGTAGCGTTCACATAGTTTGTGGTCTGCAAACATTTTTGTGTTCTGCAGTATAAAGTCCATAACTTGTATGGAAACATTAATTGGATTTATTTATTAAGCAGACATGTACTCAAACAGCAAGCCAATTGTTAACTTGTAAGAATATTGTTTGTTTTGCGGATAACAACAGATAACTTTAGGAAACTTTTTTATTGCTTATCCTTATCAATATTTAAATTGAATAAAAAGTTACTTAAGCTAGATTGCAGTACAGACTTAAATAAATGAGCCAATCTCATCTTTTATTTTACGCTGTCAGCACAACTTGTATTTTTTGTTTTTAGATGTATTAGTTTGTACTTACCATTCACGCACTGGAATGTGAAACTGCCTTACTACAAAATCGTGCACGTCATGTATAGTATTATTTTCATTATTTCATTTATTATTTTCATTTAAATACAAATGTCTGAATAAGATTTTACACAACATCTTTACCCTCGACATTCCTTTGCTGAAAGTTTCACGTGAGTATGGTATATAGAATGTATTAAAAAAATCGTAAAATATTATTACGACCCTGCGTGACTCAAACTTGCAATTAAATGTTACTTTTGGCGGTATATGCTTGCTAAATTTTTTTAATGGTTGATTGATACATGTTT
The DNA here is from genome assembly GCA_039881145.1 of Druceiella hillmani. Lineage (NCBI taxonomy): Eukaryota > Metazoa > Arthropoda > Insecta > Lepidoptera > Hepialidae > Druceiella > Druceiella hillmani. The sequence goes on along the minus strand of JAYKKI010000057.1, from coordinate 14,588,439 downwards.
TAATATGGAGTTCATTGCTCATGAAATTGAACTATACTTTTTTATAAATCAAAATATTCTAGAGATTATATTCACTTTTATAAATATTCTGATGATGGCAATTAGCCATAATGCAATTACAGAAGAAGTAAATACTGCAATGTCTCTCTACTTGATTCTATCTCGTATATTATCATTCATGATTAGTATAATATTTCAGTCACATGTTGTTAAGGGGCATGCGTGTTGTAAAGGAAATGATGCCCCCATATTGGGCTTTAAGTTGACGTATGTTGCGGACATATTTATATTTTCAACTATAAGTTTGAAAAATTGTAAAAAATTCCAGATATATTAAATAAAACTTTTAAATGAAATTATTTTAAGTGTATTCCATAAACAATTTAAGGAGATATGGACAATTACGGAACCAAACTTTGTGATGTTACGGCACCAAATTAGACGAATTTAATTTATTATAGATAAAAATCTATTTAGTAGTTTTAAGGTTTTCTCAAAATAAAAGTGAAAGCCATTATTCAGTAGACTAACTGATGTTAAATATGTAAAGTTCAAAACTTGAAATTACTTTAATCGCAATATGGAGGGCAAAATAATTTCTTCATTTGTATTACAATGATATTTATTATATGCCAAACACATAAAATAATTAAGACACTATTTTTTATTTCAACGTAACTCGTTGAAAAATAAGGAACCATTATAATTTCATTACATCAGTCCGTCTGTTATATCCCCATAGGTTCTACAATTTTAAACTTATATGTGGATGAAAGTTTTCAAGTATGTGCTTTATATGGATCTCCATTTACAGCAAAAGAGGAAAAGAAATTTTTTGTGCTTTCCCATTGATGCAAATTGGCGGCGAACACTTTTTGTAAATCACTGTATGTCCCTACATACATTTTATTGTATAGGTCTTTTGAAATGAAATTGAGAGTATATTTATCAATTTAACTTTTAAGTAGCATTTGTGCCACATCAAGAAATGAAATCGAGAGTATTTTGAAATGAAATCAAGAGTATATTTATCAATTTAATTTTTAAGTAGTATTTGTGCCACATTAAGTAATGAAATCGAGAGTATGTTAAATCGAGAGTATTTTGAAATGAAATCGAGAGTATATTTATCAATTTAATTTTTAAGTAGTATTTGTGCCATATTAAGTAATGAAATCGAGAGTATATTTATCAATTTAATTTTTAAGTAGTATTTGTGCTACATTAAGTAATGAAATCGAGAGTATTTTGAAATGGAATCGAGAGTATATTATATCGAAAGTATTTTGGAATGGAATTGTGAGTAAATTATTATTGAAATCGAGAAGTATATTGTAAATGACATTGAGAGTATATTTAATTTTTAAGTAGCATTTGTGTCACATTAAGAAATTAAATCGAGAGTGTTTTGAAATGAAATCAAGTGTATATTATTATTGAAATCGACAAGTATATAATAAATAAAATCGAGACTATTTTGAAATGAAATCGAGAGCATTTTGAAATGAAATGGAGAGAATATTAAATCGAGATTATTTTGAAATGAAATCGAGACTTTTCTGAAATGAAATTGAGAGTATATTTATCAATTTAATTTTTAAGTAACATTTGTGCCATATTAAGTTTCAAAATGAAGTTCAATATGGTCTCACCTCTAATTTTTCAAACACAAATATGAAAAGTCTGAAAAAGTTCTATGTTGATTAAAATTTTCAAATTAAATTTAAGTACAGCAATAGAAGTATTAAATTCACATTTCAATACTTCTATTGCTGTACTTTCATACTTCATTGGACAGTGCGAAGTTCTTTGGAATTCATTCTTATGTTTTAATGTTTACGGAGCCGAAACTATTACACCAAATTTAAACAAATTATCATTTATATGGGCAATCATTCTACAAATTCAGTTTGTTTGGTGCAGCATAATAACTATGTTCTCCAATAAGTATTTTTGGATTTATTTACAAATCAAATATTTAAAATTACACCTTTTTTCCTGATTTTTCTGATTATTGCAGATAATTTATCTAATATCTCTACACTGTGTTAAAATCTATTCCATTAGTAAATTACTGGATACAATACAGCCCACAGTAATATTGATGAGGCTTGTTGATCTTTGCTTACAATTTGTATATTGGAGTGTCAAATTTCCATATTAGAAATTGGTGCATTCCACTTTTGTCACAATCTTCTTGAACTATTTTGAGTCACATTACTTCTACACTAGACAAAATTTAATCAACTCACTTGAGTTGATTAATCAAAGTTTAGAAATAATTTCTTCAAAAAGTTATATTGCACCTAACACAGAGTTATGGATATTTTTATATGTGAATTTAAATTTTTAATATTTTCAAGTACTTTGATGGAAAATCTATTATTATGGAAATTCTATATATCAAAAGTTAGAAATAAACAAATTAACTTATAAACTAAATTAAAGAAGGCAATGACAAGGACAGGCATCTGTGATTTTGAAATAAACATCTTCTTTTTGGCTGGTCGGGTTCTTTACAGGGTGCCTAAACATAAACAAAGTTTTATAGAATTTTCCCCTATCTTTCTGTCTGCCTTCTTATCCTAGATAAACTCATAAATACCTATGTCCCAAAATATATTATATCTGCATGTGCAGGATGCAACAGGGCACAATCTGTACTGTTGTTCCTCATCATATCTTAAAATATGTCAAGAAAATAGTAAAAAAACCTCTGCATCAATCCACCGGAGTGGCCAGAGGAACAGGTGAGGACTGCAAGTCGACCCATGCGGGGTTTAAAATAAATTGAATGTAGTCAATTTAGGTTCAAAATAATCATTAATATGTAACATAAAACACATTCATTTATAATTGTACTTGGGCATTGGTATTACAGAACCATAGTCCAGCAAAGTCACAAAGCATGGCCAGTATTTAATAAAAAATGGAATATTGGAGTGAATGATATATTTTTTCACACTTAAAAATCAATTGCGTAGCCAATTAAGGAACATTGAACATTTTTCAATTTTCAAATTTTTATTGGACACATTTAAAAATTCAAGAAGCAAAGAGTTATATAGAAAATATTCCTAGTTCTTTAAAAGCACAGTGAAAATATTTATTTTATCTAAAATTTTCATTTTTATCCTCTATGCGTTTACTATATATAAAACATAAGTCACCTTATAACTAAGAAAAATGTAAATTTTTTGAGACATATCTCAAAATTTTGACAATTTTCAATTTTAAAGCATCACATCAAAATGAATTATAATAGGAATATATATTGGCAGCAATTAAAAAATGAGCAAAACTGAAGTAATGTGGAAACAATACATACAACTTGCTCTTAATTATAATCTATAAGATCATTGTCTAGATTATAAATGTCATTTTTAATATTATATAATAAAAAATTATGTAAACGGGATGTGTCGACAAGTTGAATTTCATTTATGGCAAAACATCAGAATTTGGAGTAAAGTTTGAAAGGCAGTAGCAAGATAAGCATGGTGAATCTGCACTAACTAGGACTTGCTTCCATTATTTTTCTTTTAGTTCTTACCGATGATAGTAATAATTTTTCCCAATATCATTCATTAATAATGCTTCATTTAATGCCAGATTTAAATAATGAAAATTTGGGATAATCAGTCTCTTTGAAACAATTGAAACGATTTCACTCTAAATACATACATTGTATGCTTTTGACATAGTAGGACCAAATGGTCCAAGACAATATCTATAAAATTTATATAAATGGAAATAGTTTTTAAAAAAATTTAAAAAAAATCAATCAAAGATTGAAATGAAATTGTTAAAAAATTATATTATTATAAATAATAAACATTTTTTTTTCAACACATGTTACCCTTTAATATGCACTCAACACACCAATGAAATCTTTATCAAATTTTTAATTACAATTTTTAAGACAGAATTTTTAAAATATTACAAGAGATAGATCATAATAGAAAAAAACCCAGATACCTATTTCAATTTTTAAAATGTTTTTTATCTGCTCTTTATTATTATGAAATTTATTTTGTAGAATATGTGAACACTGTTTCCTAAATTAGAATCTTTGAAATTTTAATATGAATGGCAGCTGAAATCTATGAAAAATCTTATCTTCTGATAAATATTAACTCCTACTTTGTGAAATAAAATCGGATTATATTCATCTGGAAAACTATTGATTACATTTTTAAGTTTTATTAGCTTCAATCACAGTAGAAAGTAATTGATCTGTTATCAATTAACTGAGAGCAATGGTTCAATTAAGGAAGATAGATATTTTGCTTCGAGCAAACTTGTATTCGAGCTTCTCGTGGATTGATGGTCATATTGTTGGTCCCATAATAAATACAACGTTATTTACGGGTTGGTAAACATTTTGATTTAAAAACGCTATATGATAGTTTTTTGAATCAATACTTGTATATATTTCACTTCAAATTTGTTTAAACTCTTTTTGACTTATTAAATAAGGCATTTACCTCATTTGGTTGCATTGCAGGATTTTTCTCCATTTATCAATAAATTCCAAAAACTTTGAATTAATATTTCATTCTGAACATTATTGGTTGTATCGATTTCTCTCTTGCAAACTATTGCTTGACATTTACCACAAATGACATCACCAAGAGCAAAGATTTTGTGTAATTTTTGAAAATTAGCCTAGTAATTTGCCTTTTTTATCCAGTATTTCCGCATATTCAATGGCAAATAGGACATTTTGGATATTTTTTCTACTCAACAAGGGTGACATTATTATTATTATAATCTTTATCTAGTTTTAGAAAATATTTAAATTATCATTAAAGAATAATAAAAAAAATACATTAATAAAAATTAAAAAATAACTGTTATACACTCTTTCGAAGAATTGTAAATAGCTAGAAGAATCTACTAATAACGACAATTAAAATTCATCTGATTTATTAATATTGAGTAATTAACTTTGAAATCCTCAGAACTATTATGGAATATAAACAACAATGAAAAAATAAATAAAGGAGCCATTAACATTAAGGTATTCGAAAAATACTAAATAATTGTATTGTTTAAAATATGGTTGATACATAAGAGCTCTCTAGTTTTAGGAACAATAAGAAAAAATTTAAAAAATTGATAAGGGTCATTTTGTTTGTTTCAAATACGCTTTATTAGTCTATAAAAATTTTCATAGTTGTAATGGTAGGAAAATATATGTTAATAAAGTCATTTTATTATTTTCACCAAATATGTTGATGTTTCAAAAAGATTACATGTTTAAATTATGTAAAAAAATCAAGAAATATGTTTAATTGTTTTTAACAATTTTATTTTATTCCTATATGTTCTACAAATGTTCCTAAGTCATGTTATAACATATATTTTTTATATTAAAATGGATTTAATTGTTTTAAGGACATAATCACTTGAAATTTAAATTTTTTAATCCTTAACCAAAGGCACGTTATGAAGGACTAATATTAAGGAAAGTTATAACTATCATCGGTAGTAATTAAAGGAAAAAAATGAAAGTGATCCGAGCTGAGATAGAATGGCTGTGCTTATTCAGATACCACTTATATTTAACTAACTTAATTTTTATGCCAACTATATCATACTTATTATGTGAGATTTGCTGCTCTATCTATTTGTATTTGATAATTACTTGACTAAATTAGGTATCCAATTTCAATTACCGTAAGCAGGTACTTAATCGAAATCAAAGAAAATTTGACATTTCAATCAATCTTAATAAAAGCAAACTAAAAATATGCCATAGCTCTGATGGAACAAAATATGCAACGCAATAAAATAATATTTTATTTGTGCAAGATATTAAACATGACTCATTTCTTAACTGATGAAAAATATATATGTGATTATTCTCATAGCATAATTAGCAATTAGGATAATCTAGGTAAACTATGTATTAATTTTTCTTTCGGATGCTATATTCTTCATATTTTTATTACGGTGTGCGAAGAATGATGCACTATGTTTAATTTCACCGATATAAGGAATAAAAAACTGTGGAGGTAATGATGTATCACCACGTACATAATACGAAAAATGGCATTTTCACAATAATTATAGAATTATTAGAAAACATAGTATTTGAATATTCCAATTATCCAAGTTCAGGTCCAATTCTTTTCAAAAAGTTCTGGTCAAGTCTAGTTCTTTTCTGACCAAAAAGCCAAATTTTATTGTCTAAAATTTTGATATATTTATACATGCTTACAGGTTCTTTTTGTTACACTTATATTACTATTTTATATCTTCATATTTGCAGAAAACATATTATGTAAATAAATCATTAATGTTAAGTTCCCAAAACTTTATAGCATAAGATTGATTTAATAATGTAGAACATTGTGACAATATGGTATAATAAACTTCATTTTATATTTTACAACCTTCATATTCTACGCTGTTTTGAGAAATTGTTAATTCTTCATGTCATATCACATACGTAAAAACTAAATTTCTACAGAGATGATATATTATTTGCGATTGTATGTACAACGATTCTGCACTTTTAGTCTAATTTTATTTCACTTCATTAATATGTTTCAAATTAATTGCAAAATTACATATTTATTTAGTTGACTTTATGGAAATTAACAAGCGTGGAGTATGAAACTCTTAAAACTTAAGTATTTTCTAGAGAAATATAAATGGACTTACTTTGTTTACAAATATTAATATTTTAGAACATCATATATGGATAGCATAGAACAGCATAATTCTTATTTCTAAATTTGTTAATAAAATTTTTAAACATGATCTAAAATATTTAGAGACATGTCACAGTTAAATAACATTTTCATTAAAACTTCAATGAAACATATCTTTTATTTGCAATTTGTTCAACACCATTAAGTGCAAATATTATTTTGTTGCGTTAAAATTAGTAGGAGGCTAAATTAACACTTGGTAGCAGTCACCATTTCAGAAGAATTGCTCGAGAACAGGTTTTCATTACCGGGCACTGCCGATATCTGGAGTAAGACGATGAGGTACGTCGTCACGGAGCCAATGAACTGCAACAGTTAATTTGTTTGTTACAATATGGTGTAACTTTATAGCAAGGATACAATAAAATTTTATTACTAATCAATTTTCATCAAATTATATATCCTAATTTTATATACATAAATGAAATTATTTTGGGATTTTGTTATGAATTTATTAGTACACAGTATAGTGGGAAAGAACGGTACACATATTGATATTCTGGCAAATAGCATATCAAACACATAACTCCTACTTTTCATTGTTGGTAAAATATACCATAAATATAATAATTTTTTTATGAAGTCTTATGGGTTATATACAAAATACAACAAGAACTTTAAATAATACTAATGTATTACTTTTAGAAAATTCCAAACCGAATTATTTTTCGAATAATTGCATTACATATTATTTGAGATTGTTTTATAAATGTTTTCAGCAGAATTATTACCTTCAAGCAACCAAACTGAAGTCACATTTTCAATATACTTTCACTAATAAAATACCATTGTCCATCTACAAACAATAGCTTAGGCAATAATGTGTTCTTTTTAAAGCTTTTCTATAAATGACATCACATATAAATAAGCTTTCTGAAGTTTTCTCGGAAGACAGCTTATAATTAGGATTGAGAGGATAGAAGTATGTCTAAGATCAACATTCTGAGAAAGGGGAAGTGGTTAAAATTCAGACAGATCTAGTCTACCCCATTGAATGGATCTATATCGAATGCCTTAGTTTTTTTACATCATGTTTGTTCATACACATCACATGTAATTGGGGCTAATAAAGTGATCCCTATTCTTGAGATCATAACTGGCTGTCACTGGCCTCACAAATGGTATTGGAAGTAGGTCCTTGAATGGAGTGCCGCTCAGTCATTAATCAGTATAATTATCAGAAGTCATTTGAGATTGTGCTGTCGAAGTATTACCACTAATATTTAACTAAATATTTTGAGTAGATAAAGATTAAACAGTGTATAGGTACATCTTTTTAAAACACTTCATTAAGTTAATTGTATCACCAAAGTCATTGAATGTCTTATCACAACTTTTATGCCCAAATGTCTTTTTCTTTCAAACTTTTGTCATGTAATTTATATAACTCACTACTTCTATTGGCAATATTTTTAAACAAAAACTTTTCACAATAAAATAAAATTGAAAATTTACTTACGAGCACCATGCAAGCATAACCTCCAAAAAGTATTGTATGCATTGTATGCATAGAGTTATTAGTTTTTGAGTAAATTTGATATTGAATATTAAGTCAGATATGAAAAACATTCTAAAAATTACGAAAAATAATTCAATTACACTCACACTTAATAAAAACGGTATGTCCAAGGAGAACAAGCCTCGAGCTGTGAACTTTGGTACCGAATGCAGTATCATTACAGAAAACTGTTCTGCCTGGAATTAAAGATTAAAGTCATTTACAATTAAAATTTCACAAAAATCTTACCTTATCAACATCAGTAAAAAGATTGTTCGTCAGCACAGGTTAAAAAGGAATGAATGTCCCATCTTACATTTCACTTCCAAATTACAATTCATTTCGAAAACTTCTTCATAAAAAACTACAGAAGATCTTTATTTTCAGGCCATTCCATATAGAGGAAGACCAATTGAAAGCAAAAGAAATTTATGCTTTTAATTTAAATATAATAACAAATAGATTTTTTAGTTAAATTAAAATGCATGCAGACATACCAGTAATAATGCTTAAAGAAGTAAAATTAAATGAAAAATGCCGTGGATAAGAATGTATGAAGAAATTATGTCAAAAAGAAATGGAAATGTCCTACGTACAAACAATATGATATAATCTAAGCGACGTGATAAATCTCTGTTTAAGTTGTCTTTTTGGAGGACTCCGTGATGATGTACATAGAAAAAATAAAATACATTCGTTACACACTGCCTCATTTCATTTTAGTTGATCAGTCGGCAATCTAGGCAACCAAATAGTTTTCTTGTTGTGACGCTCATTCTTCTTGATGTTGGATTGGGAATGACAGTTTGGACTAAGGTGCCACAGGAATAGCTTTTTAGTTTTAAGTTAATTATACAGGTGTGGTTATAACGACTAATATGATATATATAGTTTTTTATGTAAATCTGTAAGTAGACATTTATATGTTAAATCACAAGCATGTAAACTTGGAAAACTCGGAGAATTCAATCTCCCAATCTTCTCTAGCAGGTTGCGGAGTCCCTACTAATATTTGATCCACATTTGAGATATCATAAAGGAATGTTTTCTGCTAGATACATGTAAGATTGTTGAAGTAATTACTATTGAAACATCAAATAAAAACATAAATCTGAAAATACCTTTTAAAAAAGAACAAAACGTTTACCTTAGAAGTAGCTTGTGGATTTATATTCATGTTTATAATATCATTCACTAGCATTGGTGTTTTTGCAGCCTGAAAAAAAGAAAATACAATTTGTTACATAATATAATGATATGAAGTTTCTTTAAGAAAATTCATCGACTAATTTTGTACTAACAAACCACAGTAATCAGATATGTTTTATACAAGAATTAACAAATAATAGCCTATCGGTAATACAACATTACCTATGGTTTATTCACTTCATTACATCTATGTAATTAACAATTCAAAATTATTCAATTTTTATGTAATACTTAAAGAATTTGTTTTAAAAATTTTAATTTATGTTTGTTTGCATTTGCAAACAGACATAAATTCAAAACTTTTTAAAAATTTTAAGTAGATTGAATATTTCAATACAGCATTAAAGTAATTTCCAGTAATATTGAAAATACACTTAGTTAAAGTCATATAAAATGTGACCTTTCATTAAAAACGTCTTTATTTTTTGCTAGTTAAGGTTACAATATACAAATACCATCTTGACTCATTAATGAAGTAGATTAATATATAGGATACAATAATCAGTAAGACATCAAGTTGATAAACTACAAAGAATACGTATCCCACCCCCCCATTGCCCAACTTTAAGACCATATCTGAGACCTACATCCTTTTCGTCAAGCTGAAAATTCTTAATATTAACCCATTTACGCACACCGCTAAATTGGCCATAGAAAAATTAAATAAACTGAATTATTAGGTGGAAAGTAAGGAGATTAAATAAAAAATGAAAACAAAATTTATATTTTTTTTATTACACATAAAAAAAACTGTTATCTTCAAATGGGGGCACTGGGCTCATTCGGTATGAAAAATTTCAAAATACACAGTTTTTTTATGCACTTTTTTCACTGCCACCGCCCACCGTGCCTTACTATGATAAACAGTGCATTGCAGTTGTTTCGCTAGCTTGTGGAAAGTGAACTATGCCATCATACTGTAACCTCAGTAACAGAGAGGCTGATAGATATGAACGTTGTTCAATATCTTGTCATACAATGCTACGTCGAAACTAAAGTTAGTCCAACTTCACGTCATTATGAAGCATGTGCAGACTGCTACTTGGCATTACCACTTGCTCCATCCTTTCATTTTACCTTATGGGAGGGTAATATCATAGTTGGTCCCCAGTGTATAATCGTTATTATCAGCGAACAATCAATATTTGATTAGCCTTATCAAATCAGTAGTCAAAGTCAGAACGATTCTTTTTCTTCATCTTCTTGACTGATATTAAAGGGCATTTGATGGTTCTTCTCACGCAAACTGTTCCAACGGTACGGTAGCCAGATAGTCATAAATTCCGTAACAGAAACTCTTAAAAAATTATCATGGAACGCAGTGTCGTTTTTAGTATCTATGTCAAGCTTCCCCAGCAGGCTTTTAACGTCCCATGTACCTAATGGCTGACCACTGATACCGTCAGCTGTTTGTGGTTTGTCACAGTCAAAGACATAGCAATAGCTATCAGCACTAGCAAGTATCGAATTTTTGTACCCAACGTGCACGGTTTGATATTGGTTTAAATGAAATGAAGAACCTAAGGTTCTTCATTGCTTTAGATAGTAGCTATAAAGAATTCAATGTTCTTCATTGCTACTATCCCATACCTTTTCTTCCTTTTGATAAAAATTTACAGGGAATGTTGAGGACATTCCCTGGAATACTTCTAGGCATTTCATTATTTTGGATATCGTCTTCATTGCCTTCTTTTTCATCGGTGAGTGCACTTGGTTCATCGGTGAGTGCCTCTCACAATAGCTTCAAGGCCTCCTGGAGCCCTCTATAACCCTCACTTGCTGCGAACATGTGTTTCGATATGGTTTTGGTACAGTGTCAGTCTACAAAGAAAATATATTATTTACTATATATGTGCCCACTGTCCCTAATTGGGGACTTCAACATAAATCATCTTTTCATATCGCACAGAACCTTATATTTTATTCTATCTTGTATTTAACATAAAGTAAACAATATGTTTATAAAGTTTTTGTAAAAATATGAAACCTTTGCAGTAAATATATTTAAAAAAACACTTACCTTTTCATAGCTACAATGATTCATCCATTTATTAAACTTCAGCCACAAAAATTATAACTGTAAGTGATTATTTATAATTTAGTTGCAATGATAATATAGATACACTATTAAACTTTGCGATTTAGTTTTCAAAACCGGTTAATCATAATAAATAAAAATGTTGAGGGTATATGGGTTAATATTAATCATAGGTCATAAATAAAAAATCAGTACCTTAAGTTCTCACTTCTAACTATCGCACCAACTAGTACAATAAACTAACTACCCCAAAACATATAAATACCTTCCTAATAATTGTCTTTCAGTTGTATTTTGACCTCTGAACATATCCCGGTATTTATTTGTTTATTTGTATGTTTAAGACATGGAAATCCAAGGTCCAGATTTCATTGCAGCAGCTTGCAGAATACATTAACCAATAAAAACAAGCTTTTGAGAGAAATTTGAACACATTATCAAAACATATATTGAAGGACTATAATTAACAAGGTAAAAATAGCAATAAAGAAGGAATGTGAAAATAATTATATGAATAAAAATATCATTATCCCACTCATGGAGATTAGGGAAGCAAAATTATATGACTTTCTAAGTATTATCCCCTAACATTCAAATGCCAGTTAGAATAGAAGCTTACACAAGATAAATGCATGTACAACTCAGCTTCATTCTCTTTAAATTTATTTCTAAGTGAAGAGTTACTTAATTCTTCAACAATATTGTTGTAGTAGGTTACAATTAGCTGAGCATTATATGCTGAAAACAGTAAATACTATTCTACGTATATAAAAAAAAAATATCTGTCTCTTGAATTATACCTGTCGACATAACGTTATTAAAGCAGAATATATGACAGACAATAATGATGAAACTTTCACATCTTTGTGACCTGTTTTACAGAGTTTACAAGCTGTATAATTGTATTGATATACTATATCAATACAATTATACAGCTTGTATAGATCAGTGTATAAATATTCACATCATCAGCTACTTCGACAGCTAGCGATTTTATTGTGACTTATATTGCTTTCAAATTGCAAATGTCTTGCAATCTATACCTGTGACATATTATCATGCAAGAAAAATAGTTGGTTATCATGAAATAGATCACCATGAACAAAACCAACATGACATTTACCATTTTTTAAATAGGTATATTGAATTTCCCAAATATATATGCCATATACAAACCCAAAAATCCCAAAATATTGAACAAACTGAATAATTGCCTGGTAGGTCAACACTTTGTGAACCACAATAGAACCACCTATAAGGGTGTATCTTTTTCTATTTGGAGAAAACAGACTCTTTGCCTAGGTTTTATAGCTTTGTATCAATTCTTCAAACTGCACATAAAGAATTTCGAATTCCGATTATTCTTTTGAAGATATCTTTGCATAATAGCAATTCCCAACACATAGTTAACTATCATCAAGATATATTCCTTGTGAAAGTATATCTTGGAGTGATAAACAAAGCTACTAATTGGTTCCTTGCAACCAATGGACTTGTAACTGCACCAGAAGAATATATAAAGTAACAAGAGATTTATACGAGACGAGAGCATTGTAAATTTGTTGAGCTAGTCATTCTATTATCTATTTTATGTATCATATTATAATATTTATTTCCTTACTATCTATAGCAACTCGGTTATTTCAACATTATGATGTATATGTAGTATTTAATGGCCATCACATTTTTAAAGTTCTAGGTTGAGAGTTCAGTTATAATATAATCAAACTGACGCTTGTTACCGTTATTAATTTGTAATATATGACAACACTTCATGGAAAATTTAAAATTCCAACCTAATTATACAAAATTACTTAATAGTAGCTTTAACTCGTAATCACCGTTAATCCCAAAAAGCGTTTAATTCCCATTTATTGGAATGATCTTTCATTTAAAAAGTCATAACAAATTATGATTTGATTTTTTTACACTTTAATTTTGACCTTGATGCCTGTAAGCAAATATCTTTTCTGATTTTCATTCATCCAGTTTACAAACTGCTTTTATTAACAAATGTAGGTACTTGACTAGAAATTGAACTAAATTGAAGTTCACTCCTATCTCCTTGTTAAGAAGAATATAATTGACATCAATGTTGAAGCATTGTTAAAATCAAGATCGGCCACATCTGTTTGCAGAGATCATGTACACTTGTATCGCATATATTTGTGTGGAACAATTTAACAGGGAAATTGAAGCGAACGCAACAGGCTTGTTTGCTCGCAAGGAGGTGATCCATTGAGAACTACAATTCGGCATAACTGATTGTCTAAGTACTCTGAACAAATACATGACGAAAACGCCTTTGAATTATTTTTGAGATAAGCCTTGCCTCTCCAGATATATATCCCATGCACGGCTCTTACCCACAAAAGTTTTAAATTTTTTATGGTAAGAAAAATTGTTGAAACTAGTTTCATGGATTTATCGGTTCACACACAACCACAATTTTACTGGCATATGATCCTTCAAATTTTTGCACTTAATACTATAAAACCAATCAGTAAGTACTTAAACTGTAATAAAATTAAATCTACACCTTCATTTTATGTAGCTCTTCCCAGTTCCCAATATTTAAGCTGTAACACAGATGGTACTTTTTTAGTTACATAAAACATGCACATTTGGACAAAACATGCACACGTGGCGAGGTCAAAAAGTTCAGGGAATGGAGTTCCACTGGGTCAAGAAACGTGGTACTATTTTTCTGATACCGTCAGCTGTTTGTGGTTTGTCACAGTCAAAGACATAGCAATAGCTATCAGCACTAGCAAGTATCGAATTTTTGTACCCAACGTGCACGGTTTGATATTGGTTTAAATGAAATGAAGAACCTAAGGTTCTTCATTGCTTTAGATAGTAGCTATAAAGAATTCAATGTTCTTCATTGCTACTATCCCATACCTTTTCTTCCTTTTGATAAAAATTTACAGGGAATGTTGAGGACATTCCCTGGAATACTTCTAGGCATTTCATTATTTTGGATATCGTCTTCATTGCCTTCTTTTTCATCGGTGAGTGCACTTGGTTCATCGGTGAGTGCCTCTCACAATAGCTTCAAGGCCTCCTGGAGCCCTCTATAACCCTCACTTGCTGCGAACATGTGTTTCGATATGGTTTTGGTACAGTGTCAGTCTACAAAGAAAATATATTATTTACTATATATGTGCCCACTGTCCCTAATTGGGGACTTCAACATAAATCATCTTTTCATATCGCACAGAACCTTATATTTTATTCTATCTTGTATTTAACATAAAGTAAACAATATGTTTATAAAGTTTTTGTAAAAATATGAAACCTTTGCAGTAAATATATTTAAAAAAACACTTACCTTTTCATAGCTACAATGATTCATCCATTTATTAAACTTCAGCCACAAAAATTATAACTGTAAGTGATTATTTATAATTTAGTTGCAATGATAATATAGATACACTATTAAACTTTGCGATTTAGTTTTCAAAACCGGTTAATCATAATAAATAAAAATGTTGAGGGTATATGGGTTAATATTAATCATAGGTCATAAATAAAAAATCAGTACCTTAAGTTCTCACTTCTAACTATCGCACCAACTAGTACAATAAACTAACTACCCCAAAACATATAAATACCTTCCTAATAATTGTCTTTCAGTTGTATTTTGACCTCTGAACATATCCCGGTATTTATTTGTTTATTTGTATGTTTAAGACATGGAAATCCAAGGTCCAGATTTCATTGCAGCAGCTTGCAGAATACATTAACCAATAAAAACAAGCTTTTGAGAGAAATTTGAACACATTATCAAAACATATATTGAAGGACTATAATTAACAAGGTAAAAATAGCAATAAAGAAGGAATGTGAAAATAATTATATGAATAAAAATATCATTATCCCACTCATGGAGATTAGGGAAGCAAAATTATATGACTTTCTAAGTATTATCCCCTAACATTCAAATGCCAGTTAGAATAGAAGCTTACACAAGATAAATGCATGTACAACTCAGCTTCATTCTCTTTAAATTTATTTCTAAGTGAAGAGTTACTTAATTCTTCAACAATATTGTTGTAGTAGGTTACAATTAGCTGAGCATTATATGCTGAAAACAGTAAATACTATTCTACGTATATAAAAAAAAAATATCTGTCTCTTGAATTATACCTGTCGACATAACGTTATTAAAGCAGAATATATGACAGACAATAATGATGAAACTTTCACATCTTTGTGACCTGTTTTACAGAGTTTACAAGCTGTATAATTGTATTGATATACTATATCAATACAATTATACAGCTTGTATAGATCAGTGTATAAATATTCACATCATCAGCTACTTCGACAGCTAGCGATTTTATTGTGACTTATATTGCTTTCAAATTGCAAATGTCTTGCAATCTATACCTGTGACATATTATCATGCAAGAAAAATAGTTGGTTATCATGAAATAGATCACCATGAACAAAACCAACATGACATTTACCATTTTTTAAATAGGTATATTGAATTTCCCAAATATATATGCCATATACAAACCCAAAAATCCCAAAATATTGAACAA
Organism: Druceiella hillmani; assembly: GCA_039881145.1. Classification (NCBI taxonomy): domain Eukaryota; kingdom Metazoa; phylum Arthropoda; class Insecta; order Lepidoptera; family Hepialidae; genus Druceiella; species Druceiella hillmani. The sequence goes on along the minus strand of JAYKKI010000057.1, from coordinate 14,572,419 downwards.
ACTGAATAATTGCCTGGTAGGTCAACACTTTGTGAACCACAATAGAACCACCTATAAGGGTGTATCTTTTTCTATTTGGAGAAAACAGACTCTTTGCCTAGGTTTTATAGCTTTGTATCAATTCTTCAAACTGCACATAAAGAATTTCGAATTCCGATTATTCTTTTGAAGATATCTTTGCATAATAGCAATTCCCAACACATAGTTAACTATCATCAAGATATATTCCTTGTGAAAGTATATCTTGGAGTGATAAACAAAGCTACTAATTGGTTCCTTGCAACCAATGGACTTGTAACTGCACCAGAAGAATATATAAAGTAACAAGAGATTTATACGAGACGAGAGCATTGTAAATTTGTTGAGCTAGTCATTCTATTATCTATTTTATGTATCATATTATAATATTTATTTCCTTACTATCTATAGCAACTCGGTTATTTCAACATTATGATGTATATGTAGTATTTAATGGCCATCACATTTTTAAAGTTCTAGGTTGAGAGTTCAGTTATAATATAATCAAACTGACGCTTGTTACCGTTATTAATTTGTAATATATGACAACACTTCATGGAAAATTTAAAATTCCAACCTAATTATACAAAATTACTTAATAGTAGCTTTAACTCGTAATCACCGTTAATCCCAAAAAGCGTTTAATTCCCATTTATTGGAATGATCTTTCATTTAAAAAGTCATAACAAATTATGATTTGATTTTTTTACACTTTAATTTTGACCTTGATGCCTGTAAGCAAATATCTTTTCTGATTTTCATTCATCCAGTTTACAAACTGCTTTTATTAACAAATGTAGGTACTTGACTAGAAATTGAACTAAATTGAAGTTCACTCCTATCTCCTTGTTAAGAAGAATATAATTGACATCAATGTTGAAGCATTGTTAAAATCAAGATCGGCCACATCTGTTTGCAGAGATCATGTACACTTGTATCGCATATATTTGTGTGGAACAATTTAACAGGGAAATTGAAGCGAACGCAACAGGCTTGTTTGCTCGCAAGGAGGTGATCCATTGAGAACTACAATTCGGCATAACTGATTGTCTAAGTACTCTGAACAAATACATGACGAAAACGCCTTTGAATTATTTTTGAGATAAGCCTTGCCTCTCCAGATATATATCCCATGCACGGCTCTTACCCACAAAAGTTTTAAATTTTTTATGGTAAGAAAAATTGTTGAAACTAGTTTCATGGATTTATCGGTTCACACACAACCACAATTTTACTGGCATATGATCCTTCAAATTTTTGCACTTAATACTATAAAACCAATCAGTAAGTACTTAAACTGTAATAAAATTAAATCTACACCTTCATTTTATGTAGCTCTTCCCAGTTCCCAATATTTAAGCTGTAACACAGATGGTACTTTTTTAGTTACATAAAACATGCACATTTGGACAAAACATGCACACGTGGCGAGGTCAAAAAGTTCAGGGAATGGAGTTCCACTGGGTCAAGAAACGTGGTACTATTTTTCTTTCCAATATATTCTCCCTTAACCTTAGTACATTTCTCAGGGCTGTCTATTCATTTATTTATCATTCTATTCATTTATATACCACAGCTGTCTATTCATTTATATACCACAAACTTTTTGACTGACCATCTTGCGCTTTGACCTTGATGCACTTTGTTTTTCATCAATTTCCCTTAAAATTGAATTTGCTACAGAATGTAAATAGCCTTGTTCCTCAAAACATCTAGACTGAATTGATAACAAATTTAAGGGTAAACCTTGCTATTGAAGAAAAGAATGATTATCTAAATTTCTAGGTCTCTGTAAATTACAGAAGAGTTTTATTTGCATTCTCTTATAAATACTAGGCTTGATATCATTTTGAAACCCTAGTAATGGGTTCCACTGCCTAATTAAATACCAAGTGATTATTAATTAGATATTTTAGAAAGAACTCCAATAACATCATGTGAAATATTGAGAAAATTTAGGAATACTCAAATTGATTTATTAAAAAACAACCAAAATTATTATTGAATTACCTCGTTGTGTAATTACCCTAAACACTGAAGAAGAGAAAATGAGTTAAGATAGATCCAATAATTTTTAATTAGGAGAATTCCACTTCCCAATACTTTTACTATTATTGCTGTCATTTGAGTTGTTATAAATTAATCAAGCAATTGTTTGATTAATTTATAACGATTGTATTATTGTAATGGCAAATAATTACTTTTCCATTGAATTCATAGGGCATGTATTACATAAAATTACTTTAGATATTGAAAGACTATGCAAAGATGGCACTTATTTTATTCAAAAGGATATACTAAATGTATATAGAAATAAATGTCCAACCCTTCTAAACATCAACATTAATATTATTGAAGCTTGCAACTTGCATAGTTCACTAAATTAGGAAAGCACTTTTTTATTATTAATCTTAAATAAGTTGAGTCATTAGTATTTATTCTCCAAAACGGAATGAAACTACTAAAAAAAGAAATTAAATATAAATCTATTAGTGAAATCCAAGATATAAATAAAATCACATTGAATTATAAAAATGAAACAGTAAATTAAATATAAAACTGTAATAAACTATTTGATAATAAAACGTAATTAATAATAGAACTTAATAAGATATTTTTATGATACTCAACCATCAAATAACCATAATTTAAGTTTCCAACCTGAGGGGTCGATGGAATATTCAGGCTGCAAAAGAAAGGCTTCTTACCAGCCTTTTTTTTGTGGGTGCTGTCTAAGGAATTTTTAAAGCAGGCTTGCTTAATATTCCGTCCTGTTAGCTCCTTCCTTTGTTCTCTTAAAATAAACTTACATGATGCTGGTATTTATATCAGAACATGCTCTATTTCGTACTTAATATAATAATTATAGCAGTTCTATCAAAAATAATGTAATCGACATGCTATTATTATTGTAAGCATTACATAAAAATCACTTTTAGGACTATTTTCTTCACACATTTTATTGAGACTGATCTATAATCATAGAGAGAACTATACAAATTAATAGGCTTGACTTTATTCCATTGGATTAAATACAATCTTAGGGATTTTTCGTAACCAAAATTAAAGATTTTATGGAAAGAAAACATCAGTATAATTTATCTAGATAAAAATATAGCATTTGCTTATCCAGTTCACAAAAAGTGCGAATATTTTTCTAATAGCTGTTAATTCTTATATTGCTTATGTCTTGTTAAGGCTAGGCACCTTTCTTGACTTTATACCTCTACAAAGAGTAATTAGCATATTTCTACAAAGTGTAATTAGAATTATGAGAGATATTATGAGAATATTCATAAATTGTATAAAATATATCCTGAGAAATAAGAATGTATTCAATTTATAGTCAAATTTCATGCGCAATTAGTTTTTTTTTTAAATTCTACAAAATATTAAGATTATGATCTTTATAGATAAGGTTTCGGAACTTTTTAGAACCATGAAGAAAGTTATTAATTTTATTGCAGAAGAAACATTACATATACAACGAACAATAAAACTATGAAATAATTATGATAGCTACCTACCTCTAGCGTGACTCTGTTAAAGCACGAAACGATAAACAGGACGTTACGAGCAGCAAAAAGCACCTCCAACCATACATACATTGCGAAAAAAATGAGCTCCAGAGTGTCATGTATCATACTCGCTGATAAAACATGCAGCAAAAAAAACATGTGACTAATAATTACTATGAAACTTTGTGTAACATGAACGAGTGAAATGAAACCGAAAGTCTCACTAGACCAGTCACACAATTTACACTGGTTCAAATATAATTGCTTGCTTCCCTCTAATACTTCTTCCAGTATTATATTTTTCATCACTTTTGGAAAAGAGTTATTGTGAGAATCATTTTCTATGATAATTTTGCCAGTCGTGACTTTTGAAGAGCAAATATCTTCTAAAATTTTATTAATCAATCGAAATCTGTCAGTAAATGTAGAACAACAGAAATAGTAGGTCGTCAAGAAATTTGTGGTCACGAACAAAGTAAACATAACGTTCACAATTTTGTAAATGGGCAATTTAAAATCCCAGAACATGAACGGTAAATATAAACCTATGAACCTGAGAAAGTTGAATGCAATGTTTCCTCCAATGATTGCTGCTTGTGTATTTCTCAGTTTTATAAAATTAAGACATTTTCCCATATATTGTAATTGGGTATCAGCAGCTTCATTAAGTTCAAAAAAATTTTTTAAACTTTGCTTTTGAGAATATCCACGGATGAGGTCAATTGCCTGCACACAGTTTACTATTATCAATAGATACTCGTTGTAATAATATATTCTGGAATGATAAATGAAGCCAATCAAGGTTTCTGAGCAGACCATCGACTTATAACTGCACCAGAAAAATATGCTATGCAATACGATTGACCAGAGTGCTGTAAGTTTACTGAGTTCCAATTTATATTCCCCATTCTTACTTCGAGTCACATTATAAAATCCAACTCCGAGAATTCGGGAAAATCTATTTCCAATTACAAAAGTTTCCAATATGCTTGTTGGATGCAACAATTCGTTCAACATTGTGCAGCTTTATTTCTGGACTTGATATCTTCTAAACAATAATTGTTCACGGCTTTCCATAAAATGTTCCAACCAAAATACAATAAAATGTTACTGACTTTATTACATTTTCCCCCTCAATTTGAATTTAATTGAAGTATTTTCACCATTATCTTTGAAAACATTAGGTTATTATCCTCTTAGTGCAGCGGCTTTTAGTAAATGAGTTGTAATAGCTACCGAGAGCTGAAAGGAAATTAGTTCATTCTCTTTTGTTGAAATGCTCATATTTATATGATTGCTTTTCCTTTCTGTTATTTCCTTATTTGATTACGACTGTAATTGCTACAACCTACAATAATATTATTGAAACAGTTAACAAAATAATAGAAAACGCCATTAACGAACTTAATGATAATTATCTTAACAGTTTCGTGTTAACATTATGAATCTTGATACTGCAGTGCTTCACTTTTAAGAAAATAAAGCTTTTTAGTAAACACATGTTTAAAAAATGGTCACTAATTTGACACCGGTTGCTTTGTCTCATTATTTATAGTAAGAACGGTTATTTTAGGTTTTTTTAATTATTTTTAAATGTTTAAGCCGCTGTTTGTTTCGCATATTGCCACAATTTTTCATTTATTAAAATTTTTAACTTCATACTTATATTCTAAATAAAAATAAATATTAAATTTACGAAAGTGGCTAAAAAAGTTTTAATTGTTATTGGTAAAGGTGTCTTTTTCAACATCTCTATTGTCTCCTTATATAATTTAGATATTTTACGATTTTTGCTTGGGGTATCCCGACCCCAGATAAATAGATGGAAAAGTTTCTCTGTGTGTATGTGAATGTTATGTGAACTGTTTTGTCTCACTTGCTTTAATGCACCATTTCCATTACCAATCTGCAACAAGGACAATTAACAAGCAAAGACAGTGCGGGAAATTCAATAAATATTAATCCCAAAACTTATCAATATTTGTTTAAGTTTTTAAGTTTTTACATAACTTTGTTTATATTGACAACCCGCTTACATATTTATTCCGGACAGACACAAATCAAGTCACATATTTGTTGAAATTGCTGAAAATAATTTTACTAATGTATCATTGTACTAGTGACAAAAGTGGTTAATGGATTTCCTTTATTTCTTTAAATTGAAACTTTTATGATCTAACTTTATATTTAGACAAATGAAAACATATAGAGAAGTGGAACATAGCGATGGAAGCAAGTTTCACCCTCAGCTGCCAGTCACTAGACATCTCAATGTATAGCAAGCTGCCAGTGAAGCAAACCTCGCTTGTTTTGAATTTGTAAACAGTTTGATTAATGTACATCACGTTATCACTTCCGAATAATAAAATATATTTTTTATAAGAAAGTTTACTTATTTTTATGTAAAATTACCTTGATATTTCCTTATTGTGGCAACTCCTGTTGGTGTCGTGTTGCTTGAAAACGTGGACTCCCATTACAAGGTGCCGTGGGTGCGTGCAATAGGATGATCAGGTATGTAAATACAGAATCAACAAATTCAGAAGGAAAAGCTGTATTGAAAACTTATCAGCCATCATATTGTGAAATTGTTAATAATCATACTGTTACCTTGTAACAGAGTCCCAAATTATTTTTAATTTTGTAGAAAAGACCGTAGGTCAAAAATTTGATATTGAATACATTGTAATAAAGGAGAATGGCTCCGCATGAAAATTTAAGTCATTTAACTCTTTATGTATCTTACCAAATAAGTTTCACCTTCTGTATAATGGTATACTCTATGAAATACTAGACGCAACATGACAACATCGTTGTTTGGTTGCCAAACATTATTTAATATTATGTCGGTAGAATCGTAAAAAGTAAAAAAGATTTAAATTTTTTCATAAAGTTGTAATGGATATCAATTATGAAGTTATGATGTATATAATGATACATCGATGTGTTAAAATTGGAAAACTTTGATTCCCTATTTTAGAGGCAAGCCAATGATATAGACTATCAAATGAAAATTAAAGGCAAAATTGATAATCTATAAATATAACGTTCATATATCTATCAAAAACTTCCTTGAACTGATAAGGGTTTCTTTTAATTTAATTTCACACTTTTTTAAAAATATTTGACATATCCATTAATTTGTTATATGTTTTACAAATAGACTCCAAATAATTCTTTACACAGTATATATTTGTAATTATTTAAACTACATAATTCTTGCCAACGTAAATTTATGAATTTGTCTTTGAATATATAAAATACAAATTTATACCCAATTTATGGTGCCTAATGTTATTCCTGAACTGTGTATTTACTTTTAAAACACGTGTATGAACAAAATAATTACAACTGAAAATTATACATTTAAAAATTTTGCCAAGGAAGGTCAACACATCAAAGTATTTAACATCAAAAGGTAAAAACTGTATTAATTATTATTTGAATGACAATGCTCGCTGAGGAGTATGCTTTCATTGAAGTCTATTTGAACGTGGAGAAGTTTGAATCTTTTCTCAATCGTGTCGATGAGTAAAGCTATGTTAAGTTATATGCCTTGAAACTGATGTACAGAATATAGAGAAACAATGTGCGTTCTATTACAGTAACAATGTACTCACTGAATGTATAAATGCGTGACTGATAAATATGGCTGATGAGAATTCCGTAGCATCAGAGCGGTATGCTGTTGCTTTAAATATAACTGAATTTCAATAGCAAATTCCACAAAATTGGAAATATGTTTAGTTTGTATTTAAGATTTCTGTTTTATTTTAATTTTACGTTGAAAAACCCAACACCAAATATACCATTAAATATATCCACGGGTTTCAAAATATTAGTAAACTTTTAACAATTAAAAAGTTGTTAACTTTCATTTCTGTTATTAATTTAACTGAATTTTCAGAAATCTTCAATTCCATATTACCTCACAAATATAAATTCTAAAGTATTTAAGCTTTTATTGATACTATGAAGTTAATAGTTAATGATTGGTGGAGTAATTAACTCTGTGTGAAATTGCTCAAGTAAAATTATTTTCATGTCATTTTCTTAATTACACATTTGGGTATGGAAACTAAATTCATTCCATTATATATGTTTTCATTGTAAGTGATTGGTCAATTGAGTAAATTTTAAGTGATATTAAAGATAAATTGTTATGATAAACTGACATTTACCCAAATAGATTAATCCAGAATTTTGTGGAGAATCAAGAAAATTAAACTTTTTTTTAAATATTAACACAATTTTTTTAATAGACTTTAATTATGTAGTGTATACCTATAATTCATTCACATTCTTATATTCTAGTAGCGTCCATTTATACGGGTCGTCCATCTGTATGTTTATCTGTTTTATAAGACATGCCCAATAAATGACAGGATACTGCACTCATTTCCTATACTCCTGAGTCAATGTACAAGTAAATGGATATAATAGTGTAACAACCTAATCGCTTAGTTGCTTGGTTAATCAGGTCACATATCACAGTGTTAATAACAATGTATAAGAAAAGACACATAAAAAAAAATCTTTACATTGAATACTATCATATTGTGTGCATTATACACAATACAAACACATAAAAGAAGTAACTACTGTTAAATTTAAAAGCAGTGGTTGATTCATTAACACACCAATATGGTACATAAAAAATTATATGTACTTCAAGGACTTGGACATGGATTTGAAACATCTAATTAAATGACGATGAGTTTTCAATAAGATTGTCTATTGCATGATTAAGATCACACCAGTTATCGGGAATCGAATTTCACCTAGTCACATCTGAGATGACATAAAGATTTAGTAAATAATATATATAGATAAGTCTTACCAGGAAATAATCTAACTGCAGTCTCAATAAAAATGGATCAAATACATACAATCTTAACCACACTTATCACAAGCGCATTTGATGATTCTCCTTTTTCTATCATGATTTATTGCTTTGTTCTAAATATTTCAAAATAATTGTCACTAAAAGGTAGTTTATTTTCAAAACTTTTTGCATGTAATTATGTTGCATCTCTCAACTCTATATTCCCATATGCATTAAACACCAACTAAACCGTGAGCAATAAACAAGTTGTGTGGACTCAAAATATGGTTAAAATTATGTCCATGCCGATATTACTTTTAAATTTCTTATCACCATGTGTGTGACATGGTGATAAGAAATTTAAAACTGTAAATAATTATAAAATAAACTATTTTTTTTTTCATTCCTGCTCACTGTTCATTTATTTATACTCTACTATAGTCACTATTAATTCTTGGAGTTACGTTAGTTGAATGACATCCAATGATCATAAAAATAATTAATTATTATAAAATAATAAATTCTAATGAAATATAGCACATCCACTTACCCAGTCTCGTTGTTGATAATAATTTTTGAGCCTGTTGTAAACGTAAACATCTTGCAATCAAAAAAATATAATTTTCTTTATTAGGTCGATGCTATTATTTGCTATGTCTCTTGAGGTCCTTTAATTATTGCTCTGTATATCATTTACGGTTCGTTTCTTCATCAAATTCTCATTTCAATTGAATATTTTGTTACACTATAATAATTAAAAATAGATTTGACCTGTTGCTTGGCTCACATGGAAAATAAATTGGTCTAATATAAAAGTACATAGTAACGTGGTGTAATATAAAAATAACGTCCTTTTGACAATATTGGAAATAGGTAAACATTTTGAGAAGCATAGAACTAAATTGTAAAATAATAAGATGGTTAATTTATTTTTTTAACATTATATATTATTACTTACTTATGTTCACATTATTATTTATGTTCACCCTCTTATTTATGACAGATTGATTTTTTTAATTACAATGAAAAATTAACCTATTCTGGGATGAAGATGCTACAGGTAAACACAGAGATCACGTCAGTAGTTGAGACATGGAAGTATGATAAATAAAATAACTCACTTTTTCATTTCTAATATTATTAGTATTCATAAATGCAAACACCACCAAAGCTCAACCTTGTAATTTATTTAAAAGAAGGAAAGAATGGCACGCTGTAGCAATTGCAAGCCCACCTAAGAATTTTATCAAAATTTTCCGAACATTATGGGTGTTCGGAACCAACCGGTTCGGAACGGGTGGCCTATGGGTTCATAACCCCTGGCATGACAACTCACAGTTGCACAAAGGTGGCGTATAATAGAGATTATGACATTACAAAAATCAGTTCACTTCACAGTTAGTTCACTGATGTACACAGTACATAGTTTAAGTGATAGTCAATTTTGTAAAGCAATATTTAAAATGATAAAGAAATTGTCTCAAATCTGACAAGGACTATTAATTGGTAATCGACCCAGTAAGCTCTAACTAACTTCACAGTCAATAGTGACAGAGATCTGGTAAATATCGAATCCTCCAATACGGCTGTAGTTTAATATGGGGCTTTGACTACTGCCTGTCTTCTCGCACAGTAAAGTGTAATTGTTCTTTACTTCTTGGTCACTTAATACACACCCTCATAAATTAACAAACTAAATGAACCCAAAAAGATTTACAGACTTTATACCTTACAGATTTTATTGAGATTACTGAAATAAATTTTGTCATCCGTAGCAACTACATTAATTCTCCTTACTTCTTAGAGAGGGTTTGGATCAATATTATAAGACTATGTATCACTAATTTCATATTATTTCTCAGTAAACGTAACACCAGATCTTATTGTCTAACTGATTATTTTGTAACAAAATGTTGTGCTTTTTAGAATAAATTTATATATTAATAAGTTTTAGAATAAATAGAAATTATTTAAATAAATATATAGTGTTACAAGCAATTCGCTCCAAAGAACATGAAATTAAATTACTTTCACTACTGAAGGCCATATGTTGCTGCCAGTCTAATATCATCACGGAACTATAAATTGAATCTTTGAAATTATTATTCATATAATTGTATACTTATAGTGAAGTGATGAGTCTATATTGAAAATTTATTTGAGTTCTGCCTGGATATAACATTAAAAATAATATTGTCAAAAACTAATTCATTTTTTTCTAAGTCAAGCTACTGAATAGCATCTTGCTTTTCATATGGCCCTCATTGTGATTCTTAATTCATATCACTTTGTTATGAGGAATATCATGTGAAACAGACAAGAAAAAAAATGTCAGATTCTGAAATTCATTCATATTCTGGATTCTGAGATTCTGAAATTCATTCATGTCGATTGTAAAAATACAATTTTTTTATGTGAGGCCTAATTGACATGGGTTTCTAAAATCTGATAGAATTTTAAGCATGGTTTTTTTTGGAAGCTGTCACCCGAATCAATCAAAGTTTTTTTCTTATAAATAGTATTTTATATGTAAAATTGGTTGTACTTTGAAATTATGGAATCAAATTGAAAATTTGAATTTTTTCCATGTAGAAAACCAAAAGTAAATATTTTAAATCAGATTTTAAATAATTTTGACCATTTTTTTAACTTATTTATACCTCAAAATATAGCTTACATACATAATATATTTTAAGTTTCAAAATGGGATCTGCATTCGTTTAGGAGATAGATAATTTAAAGTGCAAAGGTCTTGCACCGAGCTCATACTAGGCATTTGCTTGGTGTTTCCATAACTGATTAAAAATATTACGATATTAATAATATTAAACTATTTAGGTGTAGTACCATTGCAATAATTATTTATAATTGCAAATAATTAAATAAAATTTTATATAAATAAATTGGCAAAAGCAGAAGTAATCATATACATAATATAATAACAAATTTATTCTATATACATAATAAAATAATGAATTGGTCCCACAGTGACTTGACTCTATTTGCATTTTATAATTAAATAATAATGACTCCTTATGGTGATAGGTGCTTTAATGCTTTTCTTTTGACACTTCATTGGAAGACAAAAAATATAAGGAAGATTTCTTAAAATTTAACTGAAAAGTGGGTAGTTTAGTTTAGTGTGTACATATGTTTATGCTGTCAGAAATGAGTTTTAGGTGAAATACCTCCAGTAGTTAATGCTGACATTGTGCTGTCTCAGAGCAGCCAGACATGTAGTAAAACTTTGCAAAATACGCTAGATGAACCGTTAATTCCTCAAGGGGATAAGAACAAAAATAATCCAACACAGACAAGCTCAACAAAAGAAGGTTAAGAAATTTTGTAGCAATTACTGAAGAAATTCAACGATCCTTCTGCATCTACTTATAAAAAAATTATGATTCTAGCCACTGCACTTAAGTCCTGAAGTGAGAACAAATTTGCAGAAAAACTTGGAACATCCAAATGGCAAGCAAAAAAAACATATCAACTCGCAGATCAATTTGGTTTCTTATCACCACCCAATCCTCTTGGTGGCCATAAACTATCAGCCGAAACAAATAATTAGGTGAGGAAATTTTATTTCAGAGAAGATATTAGTTGTGTAATACTGGGCAAAAAAGATTTTGGATCGGTGAAATTGATTCAAAAAACAACTTTTATCCTACGATATTGAAAAGCTATAGCAGAAATTTAAAAATGAATATTCTGTGGTTAAAGTAGGTTTAAAAAATTTTTTATCCTAAGACCCAATCAATGTATCCTCACTGGTGGCTCTGGTAAACGTCTGGTTTTTGTATATACATATCACCAGAATGTTAAGTTAATGTTGAAAGCAGGAGATATTGCCTCTCTCACTGCCGGAACCAGCATGCATCTTTCAAGCTATAAGGAGTGTCTGAGAATGTATTTGAATCCAACAACAAATTGTCATTTAAAAAATGAACATGAACAACTGAACATTACATTTCTTGTCCTTGTTTAGATGTAATTTGTGATCACTTAAAAATAATATTTGATAATAATCAAATATCTAGTGTTCAATGCAGTGAAAAGTGGTCTTAGGCCTCGGTGATACATATTCAGCTAAAGGATATACGTCTATACAAAGCTGAGTTAATGCCAATAGCTTGTGTTCAGTGTGCGAGGCTGGTCTGTGGATGCTCTCCACTATTGTTCAATTTACACACGTCCACGCTGTTACAAGACTGCTGCTGCTGACTAGTAGCAGGTTCATGTCATGAGTTGCTCTTTTTGGGCAATTTGTAGGTGTAATGTGGTCCCTATGAGCTTCGCACAGTAACATCTACTTCATGATTGCAGTAGCTAAGTGTGATGGGTGAAGGCGAGTCATTAGTGCCTCAAAACTAACATCTAGTTAAGGGAGGCAATTCCGACAGAAATCCCAATACTACAGTGTGGTAAATACCAAGAGGATGAGTGACTGGCGGGTTAGTCCAGCCATTAGCAACCAATATCTATAGAACAGGCAACCCGTTGTTGAATATAGCCTTATTTCTAGGAATGGGCGTCACTGCGACCTGTTATTTCGACCCTATTTGTGGAAACATCAAAAATGAATCTTTGAATCAAATACAACCACCTACTATCTAAAAAATCCTAAACCAACAGGTCTTCCATAACATTTAGGGGCACGACAACCCCCGACTCTGACAAAACACCCCAATACCAACAATACTTTTGGACCCCATCAATACCTTTGGTTAATAATATTCAACTTCTAGTATAGCTACTAAAAAACATTGAGAAAGATGAGTATGTAATTAAAGTCCTTCGGGCAGAACAACTCAAGATCGAACCAAAGACTTCACTAGCCTACTTAATAATTATTAAGGAACACCAAAAAAAAGGAAACTGAATTTTACACATTCAAACCAAAAGAAGAGAGAAGCTTTCAAATAGTTTTTAAAAAACATTTATCATTCTATAGATATAGCTGATCTAAAAAATGCTATTGAGGAATCAGAACATGAAGTTACAAACATCTAGAATGCAAAAGATAGGACGTCCGAAAAACCACTCCCCATGTTCTTCATAGACCTGAAACCTGCTCTTAATAATAAAGGCAGTTATATTATTAAAAGCAATTAAATTAAACTACGTGATGTAGTATTAATTGTATTTTATTTTTTTACCACGACCTAGGTTTCGTTGTATGATAACATCTTCAGGTGGGCAATTAGCAGACATCAAAGGGACGCCAACGTTGATATTTTAAATGAAAAATACAACACAATATCATCACTCATACTTAATATTTTCTGGATATAATATAGTTAGATAACATTGATACTGTAGTACACTTCAAATTGTATATTTGTAGTCAGGTCATTCCACAATCGAGTAGAATGTTAAGGATTCACCATAAAATTCAGTTCTATGCTGAGGGATTAGGAGTGTATACTTATTTTTGGATCGTAGTTCGAAGTCGTGAGATGACAGGTAAAGGAATCTAGATTTAAGGTATGTAGGTGTAACGGGATTATTGAGGATATTATATACAAAACATAGAAGATGAAGGTTGCGTTGATCACGAATCTTTAACCATTTAAATAATAATTTTTGTAAGAAATTCATTGGGTAAGTCAATCAATAATCAACTATAGTTCATTTATATATATGTCCCATGGTTTTTAAAAGTAATTTTCTTGATTTGTACTTTATATTCATGCAAATTACTTATAATCAATAATTTCCCCTAAATGTATTTAATACGGGTATCAGTTCAATAATTAATATTAATACTGAAATAATTCTTAACACGGAAAAAATATACAAGTAAAGCTACAATTGTTTATTTTAAGGTTATGAAATGTTTATTTTGAGGTGGGTTCTACTTGTTACTAATTTTTTACATTCCAATTTCCTTGGAAATAAGCATCTACATATATTTAGAAATATGCATCTAGGTATATTTAGAAAGAAGCATCTAGGTATATTTAGAAATAAGCATCTACACATATTTAGAAATAAGCATCTACATATGTTTAGAAATATGCATCTAATATATTTGGAAATAAGCATGTGCATATATTTAGAAATATGCATTCACATATATTTAGACATTAGCATCTGCATATGTTCAGAAATAAGCATCTATATATATTTAGAAATATGCATTCACATTTATTTAGAGATAAATATCTACATACATATATTTGTTACAACACTTCTGCATATATTTAGAAGCAGCAATAACTTTAGTAGCTTTGAGTTTATCATGAGTTTGTGCCATTAGAGGATTTTGTGCTGTGGATGTGCACTTTGCTGAAATAAACAAGAGTTGTGAATGATTCAATTGAAAGGTGTCACTCATTTATAGTTCAATAATTTTATATATTACCTACATTGAAATGTTCATTAAAGAATTACATCTCAATAAAAATTGCAATTATTTAACATTTAGGTTTAAACCCCACTGTGTTCATTTATAATAAACCTAGCCTTAAATGAATTTTGTGAACAAAATGCTTGAGATAATTTATCATGAATCCTTTATAATCAAAGAGAATAACTACTTCTGTAATCCAGTTACACACAATGTCCATATATGCTAGGTTATACTACAATCCGTACTCTGAATACAGGTTAAACAAGAATTACAATGTCAATTTCAGTCTAATTTTATATTTAAAAATATGAATGATGGATTCAACCATGATACCGTAACGAAGAAAACAGCTAATAGCTTTCAATACAAAAATCTCAGATTAGAGAATAAGACAAATAGAGCATACATAACACGGGAGTGAGGCCAGCAAAATGTATATAATTTCAAAACCAAATACAAACCTGAGTCAGTACGAAACAGAGCATAGTGCTGATAGCCCGTCTCATGCGTACAACTATTTTTTTTACAAAAATGCCATCTTGTATTGTTAGACACTACAAAATACAGAAGAAGAGAAATGGAATATTGTTTAAAACCTCTACCGTAGACTATACAGAAGGGGGTACATTACAATAACCAAAAATATACTCAAGAGATATGTTAGTGTCTAATGCTACGCAAGTAATTTCTCGAAAATCATACTTAAAGTGTCATATTTATATAAACACAAGACCTATTTAATGTGACAAGCTAAAATTTTACGTACTCAAGGAGATTATAAACAGTAAATTGCATTTTAGTTCATACATATAGAATGCATAGTCCCTGAGATATAGCCCCCAAAAGTAAAATTAAAAAATATGTGGAACTTGACGGTTATTTTGAATTCAACCCATTTTCCACATATCCGTTTTTTAAGGAATTTTTTAGCTAATTATCAATTTCTCAATTTAGCATTTTTTTTATATTAGTGCATTTCTTGTTAATAAATGTACTTATTGATTCTAAAGTAATACTTTTTTCTTGTGCAGAGATTACAGTACAGTGCTAGTGTCGGTTGCATTTAAATATGGGTGTCATTAAAATGCACATAATGGAAATCAAACAAAAATTATTTTTTGACTCTATCATAAATATGATAGAGCCAAAAAAATAATTTCCTCATATTGCTCATATATTGTGATTGTCTTATATCTTATTTTCTATAGCACTTGAACTGAATGTTAAGAAGTTGATTTAATTTGTGTATTTCAATTTTTAATTTTTTTTTAATAAAAGCATGCATCAAATATCTTAAGTTTAACATTCAAAAGTAGTGTTTCATGTGCTATTGCTTACGTGATGTGAATATTAATTAAGATATTTTGGTATATATATATGATGTACTCTTGCTATATAACATAAAATAGTGTCCTAAAATATGTCAAGGTTTCAAAAATCGTTAAGTGTTTTGCAAAGAACCAAAAAAGTGACAAACACTAAGAAAAAGCACTGTTATTGTTTTCCAATAGAAAACAATTTTCAATTATTTATCATTGATTTTCTCACAATATTCCTGTATATTTTTATAGACTTTTCATTGGAAAGAAGAATTTATTACATATGCATAATTTTCAATAATATCTCCGTTATTACTGGTAAGATCCAAGATGTTTATCACAAGTCAACTTTAGGATGCCGTGTGAGCTGTGTGACAGTAAAACTTTAAATATGCTTCTTTATTTCAGAGAAGATAGAAGAGTTCAAGTATTTTTCTAATAACAATCATCACACATGTTCGGAATAATTTATTATCTACTAAATTATATGGGCAGAGAAAATATTAAAAATTAAATATCTTCCGAACAATCTGAAAAAATTTAGTTACATTTGTCAAAAATATTCAATAAACTCATTCAAGTTTTTGAAAGTTTCCCAAAAATGGTGTACAGCAAAACCTATTTGTTCAATATGTAGAGATAAAATAGTTTTTGCAGTTTCTCTTAGTGATTGTAAATTAATTTAATTTAGAATCATAGATTTTGTTGGTTGCAGATGATTTAAGTTTTCAATATTCATAAATTATAAAAATGAAGAATAATATTAAAAAGTGTTATTGTGTATGCTTGTAGAAGATAAGTTTTGTTTTCATCATTTAAATGGCAATCAAGTATTAGAAAAATTTACAATTTTGTCTTTGAAATGGTAATTTCAAATATCGAAAATTGAATTTTTTAAAAAATCGTCTTTTATAGTATGCACTGCTTTCTTGAAAGTTGTGCTGATATATTGGAATGCTAATGGAAAGGGAACAGTTAAATAATAAATTTTGTATTATTTATATAAAATATTTAAGAAACACTCACCTAGGTTGCAGCTGTTTGACATACTTTGCTGTCTACTGGATATTCAAAGGATTATTGAAAATGTATACAAAAATGCCTTGTAATTAATTTCAATCAGATTTTTTAAAAATTAATACTGGAAACCACCTGCTCTTTTTACTCGTGAACAAATATTTGTCTATTTATCAGATAAAATGTTATTCAACAAATAATTTTAAACAATGTGTTTGTAACATCTTAGTGTAATGTCGCGTCCACAATCTTAGTAAATATATGTGTGCATCTAATTATAAATATGTAAAGTTTATTCTTACACTATACTTTAAATCTTTGTGCATAAGATTTCTAGTGATGTAGGTTTAATCTTTATTTTTTACTTTGAAGCATATGATGTAGTATTATTTCTACTTCTTTTCATTAAGTTCTTTACCACGACCTAGGTTTCGTTGTATTACAACATCTTGGTGGGCTATTAGCAAAGATATATGGGCTATTAGCAATCTTTGCTAATAGCCCACCTGAAGATATTGTAATACAACGAAACCTAGGTCGTGGTAAAGAACTTAATAAAAAGAAGTACAAATAATATTACATCACGTAGTTTCATTTAATTGTGGATTCTCAGCATTGTTCATAATGAAAAAAATTCATAGCAAACAAAATTTTAAGAAAATTAATTTTAATACTTAAATGGAAAATGGTATCAATATTATTGAAAACGATGCAAGTTTTTGAAAGTTACACAAAATGTTTATGCTTGAATGCTTCAATATGTTCCATAAGCATAACTCGCTAAGAAGATAAACTAAGTGTAATAATATTTATGTGTATTACACATTCTTTGACATATTAATTCAATTAAATAAGCAAGTCCAGAAAAAGCCTTTTTATTGATAAGACAATTGGTGGGTCACTGCTTGCTGATTATGTTGTGATAGACACAAAAATTAAAATCTTTGTCCGAAGATTTCATTTACATAATACTTTATGAGAATTTCATTCCAAAAATTTATTTTAAAGATGAGGACAGTGAAAGATGGAATATTCTTCTAGCTATTTGAGATAAAGAATATTTTGAATTCAGTCTTGAATTCAAAATATTCTTCTTTCTGAAAATTTGACTCTTGGTTCTTGCAAGCAAATACAAGTTGGATATCACAAATGTTTTGTAAACAGTCAGGCACTGAAATATTATTGTCTCATACATTACCAACAAACTTTTGCCTATGATTTCAGCTGTTTTTAATTTAGTTATCTTTAGTGAGTGGGCTTATTTTGAAGCTGTGAAATCTAATCGACTGACAGACTTGTATATTATTATACTATAGCTTTAAAATAAGAAGAATTACTTTTAATTAACTTCCAATAAACGCAGGACATAATATAATACTTGGTCATTGCATTATTTTTAATAGTATTTACTATTTTGCTCGTTTGTTTTGGGCATTTTTCACATTCCTTCTGAACTTTTAATGATGCCATATTTGTCACTAACTTCATAATATATACTATTGATTTGGCTAATATAATATTAAGATTGAAAATCAGCCATATACACAGAAAGAACCTATAATCCCCCATTGTATATATCTTATATTTATAAAACCAGCAGCAAAAAATAAATGTATATTTTTTGACTAGGATTTGTCAAGAAGGTAAGAACTAACCAGCACTTATCTCAAGACTTATTAAGAGAAAAAATGGGACAGTTACCTTTTGAAACTGTCCCAGTCCCAGTTTAATATACCATTTATGTTAAGTCTCACTCCACCTCAATTACTGTCAACTTCAAGGTTTTATTGCCTTCTGAAAGTAGATCAGTAATAACACTACTTAATTATACTTTTGCCCAAAATTACATCTGCACACTGTATATTTAATAGTTGTAATAATATATCATTGCACCTCTTTCACACTTTCATCAAAAGTATTTCAACACAAGAACACAATACATTTATATTTGAATCTGTGGTATTTACTACCTGAAAATAGTATTGTATTTTTCACTTTTAATGCATACTGATTAGAAGACTCACTTAACATTACTGAGTCAAATTCTGAAATGTTTAATTCTGAAAATGTATAACAAATGCCGCTCTGTCTGTTACTATTGGACAAGACTTACAGGTATTGAGTTATAATTTTATTTAATTGTATCCCTACTTTAAATGTAGAGAGACCCGGAAATATTTTAGTAATATATTTATCTAAGTTAAGAACCGATGACAGTAACACAAAAATATCAACAATTTTTCATATGCTTAGAATGACATTAGGATTGATTAGGAATAAAGTAAGAATATACTTTAGTCATAATTTTGTGCCATATTATATAGGTGTAAACCATATCTCCCTTAGACAAATTGCCGATAGGAACTTAAGAATTCCATATGCCATATTTGGTGATTTCAACGTTGTGCCTGAGGACTAATTTTGATGGTATATAGATATAATATAAATACAAAAATGTGCGTACACAAATTACAGCGTACACAAATATGACCACGTAGTGAAACCTTTTGTGATTGTTTCATGTGATGGACATATTATATATGTTGCTGGCCCGTATACTGCTACTCAGACTAATTTTGAAATTGTGATTATTCAGGTTGAAAATAGACCTTATCGTAAGGTTTTTAGACCTAATATTTTTATTCTCGATAGAGGTTTTAGAGCAGTAATACAACTTTTAGAAAGCGTAATTTAGAAGTTTTAAACTTGAGGCATTAAATGAAAGACAATGTCAGTTAAGGTTTTATAATCCAATGAAAGCAGATGGGTTACATTGTGCAGATGGGTAATAGAAACAGTTAATAATAGATTTAAGAGAGATTTTAAAATGTGCGGCCAAAGATATTTCAACCAAATTTCTATCCATTTAACTACACATTCTAAAATGGTTGCAGCTATTTTCAATAAACTCCATACAGTTTTAGAAGGCAACCTTAATTCTGAGGAAATAATCCAAAGAGCATTGCATTTTACAGATGAGCCTAATCATCTTGAGCATTTCGTTAATTAAATAAAATATAATTAGAAAAAGAACAGTCTTCGATGGTGACTTACTTCAACTGTAGAATTTCTCCAAATTCTTTTAAAATGAATTCGTTTTCTTTCCTTTTGGGGTTGTATCAAATAAGATGAAATGTAAGGGAAAATAGTGTCTACCATACTGAAGTCCAGAACTGCAACATTCACAAGAAATGGTTTTGCAGGTCGTAGGTAATAGTCCTTATTTATTAAGAGTGCCCATAAGGTTTAGATTTGTTAGTCAGAGGATTTATTATGCACATAGTTTAATTGACAGCAAGGCCAGTAATAATTGCCCCTCAGATGCTATTTTAGTACTTTCCTGTAGAGGTTTAATAGGAAACAGGACTGAAGGCTGTTTTTGTCATGTGATAGCAGTGGTGTAGTATTTTAGTTTGGTCACACAACAAAATAACATATCTCCATCAGCATCATCCCTTGATAATATTTAATTTAGTGTATATGAATATTGAATTACAAGTAACTGAATTATAGAAATAAACGTCTTGGTTGTGTTTTCTTAAATAATTATTGAAATATACTATCGGTTGTTCAGAGCATTTATCTTTGACTCTGAAGTCAATACTTATTCATAATTAAATATTTAGATTTACATGTGTATAGATGGTTTATGTGTGTATAGTCGATACTTATTCCCATTTAAATATTTTGGGTAGAAAATGATTAGTAAAATAAATTTATCAGTTTTTAACAGACCACACGGTCTGTAAAAGTCAGTTTCTTTAGAATGGTTAAGAAAGTTAGTATTTTTAAATATATACTCAATTTCAGTGTTTGATGGCCAATGATGATAATATTTTATGTATGTAAGCCTTTAGGGCTTTAAAGAGTGAAATTTTCTCTTTTACACTTTATGGATTTATGTAACATTTTACTTTCTTTCGCTTCTATGGAAAATGCTTTATATGTACAGTTGGCTACAAAGTACATATACAGAAATAATTGCCTATCATATATATTAATACGCTAAGGTTAAGATGTTACTCTCCCTTTTTAGAAAAAACCTCAAAACTAATCCACATAAATTATATATCATTTTATAGATAATTGCTTGCTCTACCGGCATCCACAACTAAAAAATTTATTATTGCTATTGTTTTTGCAAATTAATTAATTATTAAAATTATATACACAAAACAGCAATGCTGCCATCTAACGGCTCAACGTCAATATGATTGACGGTCGGTAAAATTTTTGTTTAATTTCAAATCCACTCACGTATAAATAAAGTGGCGCTTTAGCTCAATGCTTTTGATACTTGCGCCTCTATATGTCAATTTTAGTAAAATATTTGTTTGATATGTCATCTGAGCTTCATAATGGAATAAATAATGCGAAGACTTCGCACGGGTCACGCTAGTATTCTTTAATACAATAAGTATTTAAAAACTCTTCAAAATTACATTAATTCTGATAAGTTTGATTATGCTAGCAAAACTAGCTTAATTAACATAGCTCACTTATTAACGCTTTACCACACTGTATTTAATTAATATATAATTAGTTTTTTAGTTTTAAAGGTTCGTTTGGTTATGAGGATGGCATAGGCCAATCATAAAATA
Source organism: Druceiella hillmani (assembly GCA_039881145.1). Classification (NCBI taxonomy): domain Eukaryota; kingdom Metazoa; phylum Arthropoda; class Insecta; order Lepidoptera; family Hepialidae; genus Druceiella; species Druceiella hillmani. The sequence continues at coordinate 14,550,766 of JAYKKI010000057.1, read as the reverse complement.
AATATTTTGCTCTTATTAAAATATAGTATATTTGAAAAAGAATTGAATAAAAAGAGACGAAAGGTAGTGAAGTCTGAGGCAAACAGCTGCTTGAATTTGTATTAATTTTGTGATTGCATAGTTTTACATACAGTTTCACAGTTTGGATTTTGGCAATTTGTACTTTTGGTGGTCAGAAACTAACAAGTCGCCATTCAAAATAGGTGACCGTTTTCATTCATAAAATATTATTTTGATCCTTCATGTTTTTTAAATTATAATGTATATTCATTAATAATTTACTTTTAAAAGATTTATAAACTTGTATTTTTGCATTTGGTGAATTTTATTTTGTATTTAAATATCATAATAAAACATTGATGAAAATCACAATTTATTCTTTTCCTTGCAGGAAATATTTTTATCTTCATCATCAACATCTCTTTTTATCTTCATCATTACAAATCATGCTTACTAGAAATTGAACCAAGAACTTTGGGAAGAACTGCCGCTTTGATTACTGTGCTTCAGACAGGCGTTTCTATTTACAGTTTATGGTATATTCACATACTTAGCAGAGCATCATTGTGCAAATGGTATATTTGTTTTTTCTCATTCAAAATTAAACAATACAAAGTAGATGCTCTACCGATTTTTGTGTATCACTTGTGAGCAGATACTGTATTTTTGTCCGAGATTGTTGTGAAATGTTTGCTGAGACACTTGAGCGAGTAAGTAAATTAGCATTAAAGTGCACAAGTGAATACGCTATGCACATCATAATAAAACAAAACTGGTAGTAAAATTCTATATCTATTTCTATGGCTTCATAAAGAATAAGTTAGGTTATGAAACAATGTACCTAAAATAAAATCAAAAGCATTCTTGCGGACAGTAGGAACGTAAAAGAAACTAATTATATTAAAGACAGTTCATCATTTAAGGCAATAATAACATTAAAATGATTACCTATTTAATCGTTAATTATTATTCAGATTACCAAGGTATTAATTTTTTAAATAAGTATTACTTAATGTCAAATAAATTAGCATTGCATTCATCATTTGTTATTGCGAAATATATTTTTCATATTCATTTGTCTACTCATCATTAATTGAAAGTTGATACCCTGGTAGATGATAGTTGATACTCAAGTAGCATTTTTTGATGGTAGTTGATACCCTAGTAGCATTTTTTATTATTTTTTGTACTGTATTCTGATGTTTTTATTATCTCTTTTAACATTTAAAAATTTATTAGTTATTTGATGAAGTGCATAATATTCTTCAAACAAATAGATACAAATATAAGATAAATAAGTACATAGCTTTTGGAACCTGTTACTTATTTATTATTGATTCATAGATACCCACGATTACAAAATCTTAAAAAAATTTAATCTACGTGAATATTGGCAAACTAGACAGAGACACATACAAAAATTGGCCGCATCATTTAATTTACTTACGTTCATGTCCTAAACTTTAGTGCTATCCCTTGAATACTATGTTATGAACAGGCTGATAGGAGGATAAAATAAATTTGTTATTGGATTTTCATTCAATATTTTTAGTTTTCAGTAAAATGTCAAGAATTTTTTTTATTTACAATCAACCAATAAGCTGTGATTACATTTGTTTAGTATCATCAAAAATTTTTGAGATTTAGCACGTACTTTGATGTAACGTTTCAGTCAATTATATAACTTCAGATTCGAGCTAGCCTTGTTCTTTTTAATTGGAATGCATTATCACCAGTATCCATGAGTGCTTTAGCCAAATACTTTTTGTGATGTTCCAGACTTTGTTTGTCGGCTTTGCGGGATCTGTCTATCTGCTCTTTGACAGTGAGTACTTCTAAATATTCATGCACATCTGCATTTCTTGCGAACCCTGGGGCACTAACCAAGGTCTTTAAGGCTTATTTTTGGAAGCATTGTAGGTGTATGTGTTCTAAGTATTCAACATTAAAGTAGCTTACTGATCCCCAAAGTTTTCTGTCATATGTGTATTTGTTTTATTATGCTTTTATATATAATAAGTTTATTTTCCAAACTGAATGAGAAATATCATATAAATATGCATAAATTAAACATCTATAATGAACAAATTGAACCTTACTAAAAATTACATCAGAACTCTCAACATTAAATACAGACATTTATGATAATTTTTCGAATTTCTGAAAAATTTTCCAATCCTTGTCAATTTGCACATTGAAATTAAGATTTATGGGGTGAAATAACCTACTCTGATTTAACTTTTTGTTATCTTCCCTAATTTTTTTATATTTTCTATACATAAACCATCTATACAGACTTCTTTTTTTAGAAATTTTGTCATTCTTCATGTGTGAGATATTCAATAGTAGTTAATGATTCAATGGGTACAATGCCAAATAATATTATGGTCTGTCACTTTATTATCTGTAATAATGTAGATATGAAATGGTATGAAGATATATGTCTATCTCTCATTAAAGTCATTTAGATAAAGTGATCGAAATACTATTTGTATTATAATGACACTAATAAACATATGCATCAAAAGCAATCATCATTTGGCAAATATTATAAGGGAGTGAAACTTACACCCCATCTATATAGTTCATCATCCCATCTATATAGTTCATTCAATCAGAAATTGAATATTGATGAAAAAATTCTTTTATATTTATTAGTTCAATTCAAGTTATGATGCCGATAGGTTTTAGGAATAATATCTTATACCTGATTTCAAAATTAAAAAGAAAAATGTTTCGTGCAATTTTTAAAGCTAGAAACTTAGTAGAGAGCTACAGTCTGGCTAATAAGCTAGCTCGGTTTCTAGGATTAGGATTAACTGACGTGCACATGAGTAAAGATGTAAATATAGAATTGATTTTAAATAAAGGAGCTGTTATTTGGTCAGTCATATTGCATTTAATGTTTTTCTGGTGCAGTTATAAAGCTATAATTTGTACAGAAACATTGATTGGCTTCATCTACAATTCCAGGTTTTATTTTTATAACGAATCCTTTTTTACCATATTCAATTGTCTTTTAACATTTACTTTAACTTACATAGAATTGCAACGTGAAGGTATATTGAAGTTCTTTAGCGTAGGTCAGAAGATCGACGTAAAACTGCAAGAATTGGGTAAAAGCATCGACTTTGTCACGGTAAAATCTGTCATGAACGTTATGCTCTTTGTTAATCTCTTGATCAACATAATGCGATTCTTGGGAATATATTTGCCCTCTACTTTTTTCAACATCCAAAAACCAGTTTTTAAAATGTGCTGTGTAATGGTTTCTATAAATAGCTCGTGTTTGTTTCTAACTACCATTTATTTTGTATGTACAATAGTGCACGTGCGCACTAAATTGTTAAATGAAGTTTTACAAAAAATTGCCACACCTTCATCTGAGTTAAAGAAAATGCCAGATTTAAAGAAAATCATAGTCGATGAAAAGTCATCTGAAGTTTTATCAATTGCAAAAATGTTAGAGAACTGTCAGTATATCCATCTAAATCTTCATAAACTGTGCATTATGATTAATAAAATCTGTGGTGCTTGTGTAGCCTTACATGTGTTGAACAGTTTTGTAACCCTTGTATTTCACGTGTTCTATTTGATTCACATTTTGGCCACGAGCATGATACAACATGAGCAAGAATATTTATTTTCCATATACTACAATGTGGTTGAAATTTTATTCGCAATGATCGAAGTTCTGGTGATGGTATTCAACTTCAACAAGGTTGTGAAAGAGGTCAGTATCTACTCATCGTTTTATATCATGTAATCTAGACGTCCCAATTAGATAAGAGATGTTGAGGCACTTCGTTGTACTATCCTTGTTATAATATTAATAGGAAATTCACAACTAACTTTCACTGATTTCAATTTCTTGCCACCCTTCAAATTCAACTTGAAATAGTACCTCATTAAAGAGAGTTACATTAAAAACAAAATATTACCATAAAGCACATGGTACTTTGCATAATAAGAGCATTTGCATTATGGGGTTTAATGTTTATTGGGCAACCAGCAGCTAAACGCCTGATTGAAACCTATTTTATAGTTGCGAATAAAATCCACCTTTACCGTGTGTACTAAATATAATCCAATTATATATTATGAGCCTCTCATTAAATATTATACAATATTATGTATCTCACACAAATGTCGTTAATTTTTATTAACTTTTGTCGACTTCAATTAATTTGAAAGACATATAATACATGAATTTTTAAATTGTCAGTTAAAGTTAAAAAGCATGAAACAAAAATGAAAAATCAAGTTATTGTTAATTCAATTGAATCATTCTGCTTGTGTCATGACATCCATAATTTTATGGAACTGTTTAACTACTTGTATCATTTGTTTTCAAATGTAGTAGCGACAATCACATAAAGGATTATTCTATAAACTACATAATATTAAACTGAATAAATAACATTATGCAATGACGCAGTGCACTTTTTAATAAAGTGTAGTAGTTACTGTCGCATAACAGTTTAGTCTGTAAAGTTTATAATAGTTATTTTACTTAAAGAACATTATCAACGATATTCAGATATTTATGTAGTCAGTAATATGGTAATTTTATATCATTACTTTACTTGTTTTCTTCACTCAGAGGAGGTATAAAAGTCCGCAGAACGGAAGGGTTGCAAGTTAAATAAAATAATGAAACTATTTATCTTATTCTATATAATCTCCCTTAAGCTCAATATATTTATTAGGTTTTGAAATTAATTTTTCTAAGCCGTCTAAAAAATATATAATGAGCTGAAATTGCCTCCTTCATCTCACTGTCATCCTTAAATTTTCTGTGCTCTTTTTTCAGGGAACAAGTAAAAATCATTGAGAGCTAGATCGGGGCTATAGGGTGGGTGAATCAGCAATTCAAAGTTAAGTTTATGAACAGCGTCCATCGCAATTTTATTTTTATGCACCAGCGTGTTGTTTTGCAAAAACAACAGACTCCTAGCCAGTTTTCCGCGTATCTTTTCCTCAATACCTTCCTTCTGTTTACCCATTATGGTAACATACAACTCTTTAGTGCTTGTGGTACATTTTTCTTTATAGTCAATCCCTTTACAATCCTAAAAAACAGTTGCCATTGATTTTCCAACTGATTTTGAAACCGTACTTCAACTTCTTAGGGGGTGAAGTGCCCTTTTTGTGCCATTGTATCGACTCTTGCTTGGATTCACACTGATTATGAAGTTTCATCTCCAGTTGTAATTTTCGCCAAAATCAGCTTAGATTTGTCATGACAGGTCCAAAAATTGCTGCTTTCACGGCAGTGTAAACATTCTCGGGACCTATCCTGCACTGACTTTAGCCATGCCAAAATGGTTGTGCAGAATTCTCAAAATTATTGTATCTGATAAACCAACTACTGCAGAAAGTTGTTTTTTCTTCAGGCAAGCATCTTTCAGTAGAAATTTTTCGACTTTTTTAACAATATCTGACGTGGTTATCTCAATTGGCCATCCTGGACAGGGGTCATTTTCAATAGAGTCTCGGACTTGTTTAAACAAGCCATGTCACTTTTAAATCAAGGTTTTACCAGAGCAACGATCTCCTAAAGAACTTCCACCTCACTCGTGATGTTGTGTAGAATTTAATCACAGCACGTGGTTCAAATTGCTCCGTGTTCACAGTTAATTTCCAGATTTATTTATTTAAGGGCGATTATTCATTAACAAATTGTATTAGGGATTTGACATTTGACTTATATACTTCTAATGAATTCCTAATTAGCAGTCCTCCCTCGTATATTTGGCTTTTCTATTGAGATACTAATTGCAATTTGTCATGTATTTTTTTTATTTTTATTCCCTATCTAACTACGCCTTTGTCTTCTACTTAAAATAGTAATATTAAATAACAATGGCATGCTATAAGAGTAGATGGAATGAAACCAAAAGACCAAATAAAAAAAGTCAACGGTACACTTTGATGTATGGTGGATCTTCTTTCAAGGATGCTATAAAATATAATGCAAAGCAAACTATAACTTTTTGAGATAGAGAATATAAAAGTTAATTTGAATTTAATTTCGTTTCAGAAATTTATACATGACTAAATATGCAAAGAGCTCATCAAATGACAATGCTTCTTTATTTTACAACAGACAACTTGTAAATGGCCATGATGAATGTTAAACACTTGAGTGGCCTGACTAAAGATTTAAGATCTGGTTTCTTAACATTCTTTTTCATACATGCTCTCCTATAGGTTGTTTGATCTTTATGACTTACCTTTACAATACTCGTCAAAAATCTTTTCATGTGTGGTGTAGTATTTTTGCACATGACATATTTTAAATTCATATAATAGCAAGTAACCAAGTTATGCTAAATTAATAGTTAAAATGATATGAATAATATATGAAAAAATGTGGCACTTAATTAGTTTTATGAAAAAAAGGAATAATGGCAAAACCGTACAGAATAGGAAATAGAGAAATAGAAAGAAAAGTACTATATATAATAATAAGCTTATTGCGTGTCCCGACAACATCTCGTAAGTTTTTAAATAATTCTACACTATTTTTCATCACTTAAATGGCTTTCTGTACAGTGGGGAAAGTTGACATTACTTTGAGTTCAGTCACGTTTATACCACAACAAAATTATATTATAACAACTTAATAGCTGTAATGAAATATAATGGTTTAATAACATATTCTGAATTGTCTTTCTATTTCTGATTGTCGCTATCAAGAAACAGTTTCTTGGAATTTTGAAAATAGACTCTTTAAATGAAGATCGAAATTAACAAATAACAAAATTATTGAACATTATTTTTAAGTTGTTTACTATACATGTAACGATCCAATACACTACATAGTACACGTCGTAGTGGATGAATTTTCAATTGAAACAAAAAAATCTAAATGTATTTGAAAGGTATTTGTAGAGTACATTAATTTCTACTTTATTTATTTATTCATAATTTAATGTACATATAATACATACATTTGGCGGACTTATTGCTACATGAGCAATCTCTTCCAGCTAACCACATTGATTAAATATAAGTATTTTGTGATGGGGATGACTGTAAAAGATATTAATAAAAAAAAAACGAAACTCAGGATATGATAATTAGAAAAAAATGTCATAACATATAAATAAGCAACCAAGCTACATATATATATATATATATGAATAATACAAAACAAAAAAAAAACAAAAAAATGTTTAATCATAAATCTTGACATAGTTGGAAACAAGGAAAATGGGGAACAAAATGGAATTAGGAATGGTAGGACTGAGGGATTATAACAGAAAGGACTTTTTCAGATGGCTGTATGTTGGGAAAAATGTGGTTATATGTTTGGGAAAAAGGAGGCTGAGCTGGTTTTCAGAGTGTAGCCCTATACTGTGTGCAGGTAACTAAATCTGCTTCTGAAATAAGTTGGATAAGTAGTATTATTCGAAATGTGGAGAAGAATGTGAAGATTGAGCTGATTACAAACTTCCGTCCATTTAAGTTGTGCTTTGAATTGAGATACATAATCATATTTTTGCAACCAAAAACAAAGTGGATGCACAATCTCCTAGGCGTTCTAATTTCCTAAGGCGATATTCAGCAAGGTCTGGATAGCATACATCTCCATAGTCAAACAGTGGCAGTGAGAGTGTTTGACAGGGTTAGCTTTGGTTTGGCTTGGACATCTTTGCTTTGGTTTGGTTTGAACATCTAGAAAATTTTCAAGATGCGTGAGAGAGTGCATTTTACGATTATTATTTGTATTAGTACGATAACTAACATCATTTACTTGAGGCTGCCAACTAAGATTTTGATCGATCAGTAGATCCCGGTCTTTAACAGTTGACATAAATGGAATTGATGTGTCATTTACTGTTAGATACGGCCGGTCTGAATTCTAATTTTAGAAAGCAGTTTTTGGCTAATTGGATTTTATGAGCCCCCTGACTGACTAAAGCGAAGTCTTCATTGAGGGTATTGATAACGGTTGCTATGGAGTTTCCATCAGTATGAGCATATGTTTGTAAATCATCAGCATAAAGATGATAATTATTATGCATATTCTTAACAAAAGTGGAGATAGAATCATATTATGCATATATTATTATGCATTTTCTTAAAAAAGTGGAGATAGAACCTCTTCTTGAGTGTGCCTCAATAGTGCGCCAGCTGATAAGTCCATCCATTCAGAGAACACATCTGAAGACTTCACAGATTGCCAATGTCCACATAGATATGATCTAAATCATTTTAATGAGTGTTGATATATATCTAAAGATTTCAAACAAGTTAGCAAAATATCAAAGTCAACGGAGTTGAATGAATTGTTGAAGTCAAAAAGTACAATAAAGAAAGTAAAAACAAATATTGTAAGTCGAGTGTTATCGTATATCATATCATCTGTAATTTTCTCTAACTCTGTTGAGGTACTGTGGCCAGTGTTGAAACTAGATTGAAGTGGATTTAGATGTTTGCAAATGTTAAAATATAAAACAAGTTGGGCATGGGCTATGCGCTCAAAGACTTTCAACAGAAGTGGCAGTATGGAAATGAGTTGAAAGACTTTAGGTTGTACAAGCAACAATGTTTTTGGTAAGAGTATTATATTTGCTTTCTTCCATTCAGAAGGGAAAGTGCCAGTTAATTTGTCTGTAATAACAGGGGTTACAATATCTACAATAAGCTTAAGAGCTTTAAAATTTACACCGTCGCATCCCACAGAATTGGTTTTTATCGCCAGAAGATTGATTTTAACTTCCCAATCACAGATATTATTAAATGTGAATTCGTGGTTAGAAGAGAGAAGATGGATTCTCTTTAATGTTTTCGACTTAACAGCTGGGTCAATTAATATGGGGGTTTTAGCAAAGAAAGAGTTCAAAATATTAAGGTCAAGTTGATAATACACATCGGTATGAGAATTACCAACTCCCAGAGTGCCAAGGAACTTTCAAATGTTTAAAGAGCATTTGCTTTATGGGAATGGAGATGTAATGCTTTTTAGCATTTCTACACATTTATGTGCATCTATTCATAAGCACTCTAAATGTCTCCCATATTGAAGGACTGGTGTTCGCTTTGTATCTGACTTTGGCTCACGTTTAGCTTATAATTATAACTTTTTTGATGGAGTCATTAAGACATGGGGCTGCCTTTCTTTTAATTTTCAGTCGTTTAAGGAGTGCATACTTATCAAACAGCTTGATGATGCGGTTATTGAATTCAACAACTTTTTCATCAACTGTTTTAATTGCTAAAATACTATCCCAATCAATGAGCTGGGCATTCTGGGCAGGCAAGTCAATAACTGTTAAAGCTACGAATATTGGAAATTTCAGGAGAAGGCTTAGGACTACGCAACTTATAGGATAGGTAAATTTGGTCATGGTGTGATAGCCCAGGAGCAGGAAGTTGGCCGTAGTAACATACAAATTTAGGGGAGGATAAAATGGAAAGATCAAGAAGGTAATGATAATATACCTGGAGGAAGGTAGCAAAGGATGGGAGAATGGTGAGGTTTCCAGCATTTGCAATGTTCTAAAGCTTCTCATACCACATTTATACAGACAGGTGTTGAAGTCACCCATAATCACTGTATGGGGATATAATGGTATATAACTGTCAATAATACTCTCAAAATCACCAAAATAAGAAATATCAGGTAGTGAGTATACAACTCCTAGGAGTAATTTAATTCCGGAGAAAGTAATTTCAATAAATAAATATTCCATTATAGACAAACAATATATATTAAGCAAGAAAAAAATACAATTAAATTAACACAAATTTATATATATTTATTATATTTATTTACAAATTTATTATATATATGTATATTTATATATATATATATATATACACATATATATATATATATATATAAATATATATATATATATATACGTACATATATAAGAGGACAACAATGCATATGAAATTATAGATCATATTTAACATACAGCGTAGTAATCGTTTTTTTGTGTGCGTGTGTTGTGATGATCAGATTTATTACTGGTGTGAAACATTTTTTAAAAATTCACGGCATCCACATTTCTGTGTAATAGCAGAATGTGATGAATGAAATGACTTCTAGTTTTTTCAATATTTATTTCATTTCTATATTCCATTGCTTATTATAAAAATAATTATTTTGATGTTATTTTTTTCAGGCAGGCAAGACTCCAAATATAGTGAACGAAATAATAAATATGGAATTGACCACTCAGGCCTCTCGCACGGTGAAAAGAAATTCTGAAAAATTTCCTGTCTTATTTTGAACTGCAATGTCCTATTTAAAATTATCCATAAGCATAGTTATTTCACACTGAATTTGTGAAATAACTATGCTTATGGATAATTTTAAATAGGACATTGCAGTTCAAAATGTTTATATTACATCACTGAAGTTACATAGTTGTTGAATATAACATCATTGAAGTGCGATTTTTTTTTAAATTAACATAGGAACGTAAAACATAGAATTATATATTGCCAATTCTAAATAAAAAGAAATTCTATATTTACAAATTCGTAGGCGATATAATACAAATCCACAGACATTTGACATTTATTTACCTGTTTATTTTATTTATATGTTTAGAAATTGTTAAATTAGACTTTCAAACTTTCTGTAGGTCACCATAAATTGCTTTGGGTGGTCCTCTTTTAATGGTTTTCTGGATTTTCCATCCTACAAAGCAGTAGTTATGTATTCTATGTCCGGTGTAACCTCACATCCTAGTGGGTATTTACGTCAAAATTTTAGTTGTTACAAAGAAGAAGTGACACTGATTAGATGCTAGTTTATGTTTGAGATCCCCAAACTATGATAAATGTATATTTATTTCCTGCACTCTGTGTTTGTTCGCTTATAAGTTATACTTATTTAATATTGTTGTTACATAAATACAGTTTCACTTTTTGATTCTGTTACGTGCATTATTGCATTTTTGATAGTAGTGGATGATTTTTTTACAATGTACTTTATTTTTTTTATTTAATTCCAATTTTTATTTTGCAAAAAAATTACTTTCTTCATTTGAAACTTGTATATTGCATAATATACAAGTTTCACTTGTATATTTAACTTGTATATTGCATTTGAAACTTGTATATTGCATAATGTTACTGAATGTAAGATATAAAACATAATAATTGAACTGTGAAAATCCAAATAAAGAAATAAAATAAAGGCAGTTACATACAGCAAAAGGTTAATATGGAGATAAGGATTAGGGATTGTATGTCAAGCGTTCTAGATAAAGAGCCACAATGTTTCAATACCTGAATTTAAGAGTTTTAAGAAGGAAGTTGTATATTTATTTTAGTTTATGAAACATCGCTGTTGGTTGCGAATATTTAGCACATACATAATAGATTTACTAAATTAAATCGTTTACAGCCAACGATAACTTATTTATATTACTGCCAGTAAATTGTCCGCACTATAGAAAACAAAATAATGGGAGTACACAAATACCTTAACAAAAATCTTTGATTTTGCTATGAGTTATCTTTGTAGTTTCCAGTATCTTTTGTGTTCATTAGAAGTTTATTATATACTTTTATACTTTTTTATGACGCTTTTTGCTTCTGTGAAATTATGAATGAAACTTTTGTACTAAATTCGAAAGAGATTAATAAAATTATAGTCCCAGCTTTTGTATAATAGTTAAATTATTGATTACTGTGTACTTTCGTCAAAAATATTTTTGAGTCATGGTATTTGACAAGTTTAGCATTTACTGATGGAATGTCAATTTTTTAGATGGATATTTTCATGTTAATGTCATAAAACTCAAGCAATTTTGACATTAATTTCATATTGGCCATCCCGCAGTCAAAAAGCCTTGGCATCCAATATGCAAGTGCCAACTTGATCAGTAATCAAATAATTGTAACTCGGCTGTTCAAATATTTTATTCTGGATGTAACTCTATTATTAAAGCTCATAAAAAACAGTAGATATTTCAGTGTCGCCAGCAACTTAAACAACAAACTTCGTTCCAGAGCCCGTAGTATGTCAGTCTAATTTTTACTTCGACAAATACACTAAAAAAATTTATTTTTAAATAAATTTCTAAAGCAACAAACTTATACACATTTTCTTTCTTATGCCTACATTCAGATTCAATTGTAGAGCAATTCAGCCAAGAAATATATGCAACATTACGAGTAGTTGATAAGCAAAAATATGATATTTTATATTCCATTATTAAGCCTTTGAATTCTCTACTGCTCTTGTCGGAATATATCATCTTTGCAGTGAAATCGGTTGCTTGTAATTTGTCTATAAAGTCAACTGGTGTGGAATAAACGTGAACATTTGAAATTTCCGTTTGAACGCTTTGAATGTTAGAATCATAAAATTCACATTCCTCCTAATCTTTTTTGTGAATAAACTTAATATTTTTCACTATGTTCGACAGAATTTTTTGCATTTGATTGTCGATAATAGTTATTATATTGTGTATATAAGAACAAAAATTTTATATATATAAGAACAGTTTTTATATATAAAGTCAAAATGAGATTGTTCATATTCTAACCAACCAACAACACCACATTCGGCTGTATAAAAAGATGGCATCTTTAATGTAATTGAAACAAAATTTACTTAAATTTATTAGTTCGTTATTACCGTTTAAATTTCATCTTTGCTGGGTGTTCTTTATTTTTGTAAGTTACTATTGATTTGTTTACTTTCATGTATAAATAGAAATTTGTTTCCTGAGATGTAACAATGTGTTCCGTGGCTCTAAAACTGTCCTACATAGAATTTTTGTAATGAGCTTTCCATATTATTTTGGCAATGAACTAGTAATGTTTTTCTTCTGGATAAGATTTGAGTAATGCTTCAGTGTCAGAAGTTTAAGTGGCAGAAGGCTGCAGGCAGTAAATGTACATACATTATATAAATAGAAGAGTAATGAGGGAATGTTTTATGCAATATTTGATGATTTTCTTATGCAATATTACTTTCTCTTCAAGAATAGGTTATAGTCTTATTAAAATTAATTCTATGAAAGTAACAAATTAAAATTTATTTATAATGACGCTTGTCTCCTTAGTAATGAAATTCATAGTTTTAGTTGATATGTACAGCCTCAGAGCACCATAGTTTTTATGGTTTTTCAAAGTACATATATCATCTTTCAAATGAATAAATGAACAGCGAGCTCCTAGTTTTAAAACATAACATTGTTTGTTACCAATTATTTATCCTAATTTTTGAATACGCACTAAAATATCTTCCAGTTTTATCATTTTTATTGATTATCATGAAAATCATGAATTGAAAAAATGTAAAACTAAAAAGAAATTATTAGTTCGTCCTTACAAGAAATTAGATGAATATATTTACATTCCACACAGCATACATGTTATAAATGTAATACGTTTTTATTATAAGTTTCAATTTGTAACAAAACTTAAAATTTGGTCATAATAAATAAATATATTCATAAGCAAGTATCATTCGAAAATGTTCCATTATTTTAATAAAAATATTCTAATTTTAGGCTGTGCAATTTTCATTGGTGATATTGCATTCGATGCCGAGTTTTAGGATGTTTGGCATGTTTACTCTGGATATACCGTTCCTACTAAGTGTGAGTATTGCATTGGTAATGTTTCTTGGAGAATACAATTTTTAGAAAGTTTTTCCTTATAATATACTAATTTTAGTTAAAAGATAATGAATAGAAAAAAGTGTGTCTCTTTATCGGTTTGTTTATTAGCTAGTAACTATGTTACAATTTTGCAAATTAATATTATTTTTGTAAATTATAGATTAACATATAAGGCATATTTTACTGTAAAAAAATTCAAACACAAATAACTTGATTTTAAGTAACAAAAGTGTATTGCTGGACATGCTAATTCAAAATTCTCACATACACACAGGTTACTAAGTAACTTTCGGTGCAATAGATTCCTTTTGAACTAGTCCAAAAAAATTTTAATTTCAACAGTATTTAGTGTATCAGATGTACCAATATATCATGTGTATAGCCACATCGCATGCACTAAATACAGTTCCAGTTACACTTTACCAATATTGAGGAGATAATACTACAAAACTATTAGAAAGACAATTTGCATGCAAAATTTAAACATAAATTTGCTAACATAACATCTAAATGTACACATTCCACATTTTTGTAGAAAAATTATGTCCTAATTATGAACTTACTAAATTTGATGGCAAACACTGCTTTTTACTATTGGAAGTGAACTAATGTAAGTTGTACATAATTTTCAGTACATAGGCTCGGTGACAAGCTACACCATCATTCTACTAGAGATAGCCACTATTCCCGGTAACAAGAGTCTCTTTTTAAGTAACACAACGTCCTTAGGAGTCGCAACTAAGTGCTAAGCTGACAGTAGTATAGTTTAGATATACAAATAATATGTATTTTTAAAAATATAATATTATTTAACAAACATTTATTACTTTTAAATTAAAAAAATTAATGTTTTTTAATTATCATGTTAAACTTAAATTTTCCACTTTAACACATTACATACTCAGCTCGGCATGGGTGTTATTCTTATGGGCAGGTGTACTGTTGCTTTGAAATGTCTTAAAAATCAAAATAAATTAATTTCAATTAATTAATTATAATCAATAACAGTAACCAAAATACTAAAGTTCGATAGAAATAGTAACACCAATCGTAGAGAAGGTCCAGGAATGAGCTTTCAGGTCTCATACATAATATTCCCTCCAGCACCTAGATAATATGCAAGGGTAAGGTTTTATTTTTTGTTAATTTTATTTAATTGAGGCTAAATAAAATTAGAAATTGTAAAAACTGAAATTTTTCAAATCAAAAATATTTACTATCTGTAGAAAAATTGGCTCAGTAACATAGTATTCAATGTGCTAATATTGTAATTAAAAAAAAAGAAATGAAACAAGAAATATACAGCAGGTTGTCAAATTATTAGGGACAGTGCTTAGATTTTAGTATTTTCTACTTTGAGTTTTTCAAACAAATAGTTGGTTGTTAGTCTCATAGGTATTTTTTAATCACAAGAACATTTTATGGAGATAATAAAAAAGCAAGTTTCATATGCACAACTATTTACTTTTTTTTATAAGTAGTTTGTAAGAA
Organism: Druceiella hillmani; assembly: GCA_039881145.1. Classification (NCBI taxonomy): domain Eukaryota; kingdom Metazoa; phylum Arthropoda; class Insecta; order Lepidoptera; family Hepialidae; genus Druceiella; species Druceiella hillmani. The sequence goes on along the minus strand of JAYKKI010000057.1, from coordinate 14,535,671 downwards.
ATAAAGATTTATTAAAATAAGCACTTAATATTTAGTAATGCCACCCTTTGATAGAATTACATCTTCTATGCATTGAGGCAAGCTCTCTATGCATGTTTTGGGATTATGTTGAAGTTCAGTGTTGTGATGCCTTTCTTTAATGAGGGTTTCGATCAACTGGCATTTGGTGGTGATCACTTGTCTGGTGATCGTTCTTTTTGTGAGCTCAAACAAGTTCTCTATCGGATTCATGTCTGGTGAGTTCCCTGGTCAGGGTAAAATAGTAATGTTTTTTTTTCAACCAGAAATACAGTAACACTCCTGGCTTTGTGGCAAGGTGCCGAGTCGTGCATAAAAATGTACTCTTCATCTCCAGGGAACCATTCTTGGAGCTGGGGTAGTAGCCGATTTTCTAGCACATGCTTGTATTGATCTTGTCTTATGGTACCTTCTACAATATATAGGCACCCCACAGCCTTCGCTGAGATTACAGACCACACCATGATACTAACAGGGTGTTTATCTCGCTCCACAACGCAGTCTAGGTGGAATTGCTCTCCGAGGCGTTGTTGAACGAATTAATGTTTGTCGACCAAAATCTTTAATGTCGACTCGTCAGAGAAGCATAATTATGAAATATTACAAAGATCACAAAAAAATGTTATTGACAAACAGCACTGCTTTAAATACTGTACTTATTCGAATCCAGTCATCAACAGTCATATGTCCATGTTGTCTGTAATAAATTTTGTAATTATATTAAAGTTGTAGTAATTATAGCAAATTAATTTAAATTTATTTATTATAAATAAACAAATTTAATTCTCAAACTTTAAGTGACATTCACTCATCAATGTAGAAATTCTAATAATAAAATATTTAAAATTAGTTGATGTATTTATAAACCTTAAGTCATATGAATAAATTATTTATTTAATGATTATAAGTTATAAGTTACTATACAAAATATAAACAAAAATACAGAAAGCCCTAATGTAAATATGGATAACTGAAAAATATCAATTTTATAGGAAACTGGTTTGAAAAGGTTTTTTTATTGTTAGTAAACGGATTTGATTGAAACTTGGTAGAATTAATTGGAATGAGTAAATGCATTTTATGAGCAACTGTTAGTAGGTAAAATTGCCTTATTTTCAGTTTTAATGCAGATATAGTCGCCATATAATTTGTTGTTACACAGACCTAATGTAAGATATCTGCCACTTATTCGGTTTTATGTCAAAGTTCAAAATTGTAAAATATCTACAGTATTATCAAAAAATACCTTTAAAATATAACAAATATGGAGTAATAGGTTGTAACAATATTAATATTGTTACTCAATTGTTAAATTTAGTTTAAATGTACAGATGTTTCATTCGTTTCAGGCTAGCTTGAGATTATTGCTTGGTACTTGATACAACACATATATTGGCAGTTTCACTATACTTTAAATTCACATATCATGCTGCCGTAACGCAGGCTCTGGGTGAACATGGTCTCTATACTGTCTTAGCTTTGATTGCATGTGAGTTTTACTTTGTCCCAAACAATCGACAGACAAGGATCCCTTTCACCCAAGTAGTCTTTATGGAATATGACATTAAGACAATTGATGTCAACTTTCATTTTTCAGATTTCATCCCATTTAAACTTTCCATTATTTCTTCCTTTAGTCCATCTACCTGGTTTGCACCATCTTACGCAGGTATACTATTCCTTAAGGGAATATATAATTTTTCTTTTGACTGTGCACTGGATTAAGATGTGAACTGAATCCCCTTTTTACTACATATGACCTTTTTCCAGAAATTAATGACAAATGGTAACATTACATTTTTTTGAAGCTCATAGTGTATCCATGAAAACTATTCAATTGCAGTTCTGCTGAGCATAATTGTTTGACCACAAGTGCACATCACTGATCCCTTGTTCAGCTTCGTTGCATATAAAATAATATAGACAGCTTGCTACTTCATTGGAAATCTTTTAGCTGTCGATTCAAACCACTTACTAAATCATTTTCCTTTGTCCCCTATCAAAAATTATAAAAGTAAAGACGGATAATTTGTCCTTGTAATAAAAAGAAATAGTCTCGCCGTGAGGTGCTGTTGATATCTATTGAAAATCAAATATTGCTGGTGTAATTTGTTTTGGTTATGCAAGTGCTAGATTTTTATCTTCTGTCTTCAGAGCCCAAACTAAATTATTGTTTTTTAAGTAAGCATTGTAAATATCTTTGCCCTTATCGGGGTTATTTTTATGAGCTATGCAAATGTTGCACTGATCTTTTTTCGGCATAAAAAAGATGACATTCAAATGCGAATCTACAATATCTCGGCACTAGTATACTGATTTTACTATTTCAGTCAGGTTATGTTTCATAGCCCAACTATAAGCATTGTATAAAAAATGTTTAACGCAGTATTTGGTAATTGATAAAGTACACCTTCAAGTTACGATGACAACATGTGAACAATGGTTAGAGACTTATATTTAAGAGACAGTTGACATTCCTTTCTATTTTCCGTGTCAAACATTAAGTTCCCAAAAGTCAAATATTCCATTTATTAAGAAAATGTAAATAAATTTTTATTCACAATCTGATTTGTGAGACAGATTGTTGAGCACAGCAAATGTATGAAGAGTGAAAATAATGCATGAGAGTAGAATTTCACTAACTACTCAGGCACTCAAGTTACTTTGAAGTAAAATTGTGTGTGCAAAGGCGTTTACGTCATGTCGATAAAATGATGAATAACTCTAAAAGCATTAATTTTTCTGTAATTAAATTTTTTCATGTATCTAGTTGAGATTAGTTCCTTAAAAAAATTTCCCCCATTTCTATAAGAAAAAAGGCTTATTAAAGAAAAAGTATAAAATTAAACTTTTCTAATAGTCATAAAAAAGTATAAATATTAATTAAACACCGTAAAGTATAAATATTAAAAAACCATCTTCATAAAAAATTATGTTATCACTAAGTTTTTTGTGAGCCACCTCAGTTTTGTCCATAAAATACAAATGAAAGCATCTAACAGATGAGAACAGAAAAAGTAATGGAATTACTTTCATAACAATTCTATATCCTATATGCAATTTGTTATGAAAAAAATAATGCATATTCTAAGTACTTTAAAAACTTTCAGGTACAATATTTTAGACGAAATTAAAAAAGTTTATTTATGAATTTGAAAAAATTATATATATTTAATAGATAATTAGGATCACTGAAGATTTTAACGAGAAATTAATTATATTGTTAGGACAATCTCTATAAATGATAGAGATTTTCAAGTATGGACTCCAGTACATGGAATATCAGCTAGGAAATTACCTTTTGCATAGTTTGAGGATTTAAGTCCATAGTCATTATTTCATTCATCAAATAGTACGTCTTTGTAGCCTGTAAAATATAAATTTAATGTTACAGCTAGAGTAAAGCTGGTTCGTGTTAAAAGAGCAACTCATCATTAACTGAACAAGAAGAGCTTGTTTTATCATTTACAACTGATAAATCTTATTAATTACTTCGTAATTTGTTCATCTGCCCCTTATGATAAATTATGTTGTGAAGTAGGTAGAAACAAATCATCTTACGTTAGTAAATTATACATGCATGCCATTGAAAATTTTGTTTTACAAAATATTTTTTGCATCTCATGGTATTCGCCATTAATTAATAATAAGGTTTAAAATCGGGAAACTGTTATTAAGGAATCTATTTTCTATTTTAGCCCAAAAATGACACCTGCTTGATGCTCCATGTTTTAATTACATGTGTATATAGCTGTGTGAATTCACGATGGTCCACAATTACATGGCATTGTAGCTTCGAAAATTGAAAAAATTCAGGACAGGCAAACTTTACTGTTACTGAAAACAATAAATCTTAGTTGAAAATAGTGCTTTGAAACGTTTGAAAGATCAGGAAAACGTTATATAAAGTTAACTTTGGTATGAAGTAGCTTATTTCATTAAGAGTGTCACATCAGTTGCATGATACAAACAATTTCTTTTGATTTCTCCTTTAAATATGAGCACCTATATTGAAAAGCAAAAAATTAAATCTTTATATAAAATAGTCAGTGTGCTTTTAGTGGCCAACAATTTTCAATCATTGAAAATCCATAGCTAACTCAGCGGATAAAAAAGTTTTTGAATAAAAATTAAATAAACACTGTTTTGACAATAAATACATGTTTCACCAATAAAGTAAATTTCATATACATGTTTTCTATTCTCACTTCTTAATCTATAAATTTTTTGTTTGTCGTCTTTCCATTTTTTTTTCAAGCACTGCCTCTGGGATGGTAGACTGGCTTAATCAACTTGATAAATTTTTTATCTTTTGGGATATGAATATCCAGCAATTTCGCATCAAATATGACTTATTTTATTTTAATATTTTTTTAAATTTTCAAACATCAGAAGCAATGAGATTATTTCTAATCGGCTTTAACTATTCAAATAACATTAATATCACCAACTACTTCAATAAATTGGTAAAAAAACTAATATGTTATTTATTAGGAAATAATATTATGTAATTAATAGCAATACATTCAGGGGTAAAATTTAAATTTAAATGAGGAACATGGAACCATTGGGAGTAAACAGTAGCACAAGCTTAAATTTTGCAAGTTATCTCGAAGATTTAATCAAAATTAAGTTATGTGAGTGATATGTGAGTAATAACGTATATGTATTATTATATTACATGAATATTACGGAAGTGTTGGAGAATATTTTAATAAATTTTTTTTCAATCTAACTTATTATCAATATTAAGCTCATGTGCTATAATGATGGTCAGTAGCTCGGTTCTTAAAGTGGTACAAAGCATTTTTGAAAATGACATTTTTGTTACTTTCGCATAATCTGCATGTTGCTTGATTTGGTAATGCTAGGAGCATACCTGAAAAGTGCACCACTAACAAATTGTCAAGATTGTTACAAATGATTATGAATAACGCAGCACCTTACCTCTGCTTTAGCTGCTTTACAACTGATGGTCATGATCAGAATATTGAGAAAGGCATAATCTCTAGAAGATTCTAACTTTCAAAGAAAAACAATTCAATTCCATAAATAAATGGACTTGTTAATTGAATTGTCCATTAAATAACATATATTAAAAACTACTACAAAAAGACCAATGGCAAAATTATTGTAACAAAATCATCTTAAAATTATATGTTACTATAATTTCTAAGAAAAAATATTGGTGAAAATTTTTTATGATTCAATTTGATCTTTTAGGCAACCAATTGTTTATATTAACAATGTAAATTGTAAACCGTGTGTAGAAAATATTAGTATGTTACCAATAAACATTTTTTATCAAGAACAGCTAGTTATTTTATAAATCCATTAATCATTTAAAAACAGTCACACGTCACACGTCATCATGTCCCTTATTAAGTAATGTTTGTTTTGAAAGGTAATAGTTGATAATAGTTATTGAAGGAAGCAGTTAGAGCACACTGAATGGCAAAGGAAAATTGTATTAAAGTCATGAAATATTTAAGTTAATACATCAATGTAATAAATGAATAAATGTTAATGGGATTGTGTAGAAAAATAATGCATTATTAATATAAATTTTTTGTATTTTCATAAATAACAAAATTTTATTGAAAGCCCCTTTATATGTAGACAATTGTCGAGCCGTGACAGAAATGTACTGTGGACTAGAGTCAAAACAAATTAAGTGTCACCATAGTTACATTTAAACTAAAGTAAGAAAATCTTGACACAGTGAATATTACGTTAATAAAATAATTATTCATATCATTCAAAAATAAAATATTTTGGTTATTCCACAGAAATATCTCATATAAATTTAAAAAATTATGCTGAATTTGAAGATTAATTAGTTTTACTTCACTACTTTCTAGCGCTCTATTTCCTTATTAAATACATTTCTTATCCCTTTACAAGACATAATTTTACCAATATCGTCAACTTATTAACACATTGGAATATTCTCAACCAATAGTCTATATGCTGTCTTTGTTAATTATCCTTAAATTAGTAGCTTATTTTTATTTAAAAGGCTATATGTATGGAAGTGATTTCATCAATACACCAGCACAGAAATTAATAACCATCCATCCTAAAAAGGTTATTGAGAAAAATGAATTTAGAAATAGTTTCAACCGCTGATGAGGGATAATTATTTTCTAAAGATTATTGAATATATTTGGCGTTAATTTTGTAGAAATTCATTATTCACAATTAAATGAAACTACGTAATGTAGTATTATTTCTACTTTCTTTAATTTCTTTACCACGACCTAGGTTTCGTTGTATTACAACATCTTCAGGTGGGATATTAGCAAAGATCTTCAGGTGGGATATTAGAAAGATCTTTGCTAATATCCCACCTGAAGATGTTGTAATACAACGAAACCTAGGTCGTGGTAAAGAAATTAAAGAAAGTAGAAATAATACTACATCACGTAGTCTCATTTAATTGTGACTAAAGATTATTATTCAGATACAAATTTTTATTTGACAAAAAATATGGTGAATTTATTGAGTCTCACCAAATTGTTATCAAGTGCATGAATAGACGTCAAAAATTCATAATTCGCTTTTCTAATATTCTCTCTGACGATTTTGAATATAAGAAAAATGCCTATAATAGTGTCGATATATTCACTATAATGTGTTTTCGATTTGTAAATGAAGCCAATAAGAGTTTCTCTGCACTTTATTGAAATTATGCTGCACTAAATGAATAAACTTGCAAAATGATGGCCCACATTAAAATTAATTTGCACAGTTTCAATTCACTCATTTCATTCTCGTTAATATTTATGTTATGAAAACCAATTCCGAATATATATATCATTCTATAACCGTGTATAAGAGCGTCAAAAATTTTTTTTGCATTGGCCATGTGTTTGTAACTGATCATTTTTAATATTAGGAATAACTACCATTTTACTGCATTTTGATCAATAACTTCTGTTATAAGCCTGTAAAAAAGCAATACCATCTTTATAAATGTCATTCAGGCTGAACATATTCCCAACTGTAATGTATTAATGTCGTTGAGTTTTTAAACAGTCATGTCTCTTATTATTATCTATTAGTTAATTAGTAATTATACTAATGGGTGAATTTAATTAAGAAAATAGTGCTTGCTACAAAAGCAGTTTTAGTAATTTACTTATTATAAAAGTTTAGATAGTCTATGGATGTATTTGCTTCATGAAGTTTATTATGAAGAAATATAACATTAAATAAAAAAAAAATAAATGCTAGTTGCAACCAGCCTCTGTAATTTTCCTATCTATTAACAAATTGTTTATTTATCGCGGATTGTGAGTGCTCTATGCGGAACGAGTGCTTTTGCACAGGAAAATTGATTATTCATATACATTTACAAGACCGTCACATGGTCAAATTGTACTTACAATAAATAATTTTGTTCATGATGATTATTGTAAAAATAGTGTATCTGTGCAATCTTCAATCCTTCTATTGAAACAATTCTTCTATTGTCTAATTTAAATGTTAATAGTAACAATACTATGTTAAAGGGGGAAACCATTTATCAGATAAAAAATTAAGAAAACCCAAAGTTTCTTTTAAAAATGAAGTACATCCCTGTAAAGTGTTAACTGTTTATAAAGATAGAACGTTTATTTTACAGATAAATAAAATTTGGCTTGATTCTTTATAAATATTTTATTTTCCAACAATATATTGATCACATTCCTTCCAGTGTAATACAATAATGCTGTTGAATATATTTGTCGTTAATATTGTAAAAATTAATTATTCACAATTAAATGAAACTACGTGATGCTGTATTATTTCTACTTTCTTTAAGTTAAAGAAAGTAGAAATAATACTACATCACATAGTTTCATTTAATTGTGGATAATAATACTACCTAAACTTAGCATTGAAAGCTTAAATCAGATTGCCTAGGACAGCAATGAAAGTATTAACTGTGTTTGTCCAGGTCTATAGACATAGACAAAATAAATTTAAATAATATACTATTTAAATTTATTTTGTCATGTTTAACTTCATACTACATTTGACTGGTGACAGTTGAAAACCAAATGGTTCCGTTTAATACATCTCACCTGTTTCGTATTGATTTTATAAATTGTTTATAGTATTGTGTCGTACATTTTTAGTTTTAGGTGGGCTACTTGATGTGCATAATTATATGATAATTATATGTATCATATTTCATTTGTATAAATTTCAAAATTACTTTCATTAAATCCAGAGATAGACAGGCTACTGCTATCTACAGAGATAATACTGATATAGAGTTCGAATCTGGGATTATTTTTGGAAAACCACAATTAAGATTAAATAATGTACAAAAGAAAAAACCGAACCAATACCGTTATATTGAGAAACAATTTGATGTAGAAACTTGTGATTTGAAATGGTGGTAAAACATATTAACCTGCATATGTATTAATATTTTACCCTCAAATATATTTATATAGAAAAATTAGTGATATTAACCTGCATATGTATTAATATTTTACCCTCAAATATATTTATATAGAAAAATTAGTGATATTAACCTGCATATGTATTAATATTTTACCCTCAAATATATTTATATAGAAAAATTAGTGATATTAACCTGCATATGTATTAATATTTTACCCTCAAATATATTTATATAGAAAAATTTGTGATATTAACCTGCATATGTATTAATATTTTACTTTCAAATATATTTATATAGAAAAATGAGTGATATTAACCTGCGTATGTATTAATATTTTACTCTCAAATATATTTATATAGAAAAATTAATGATATTAACCTGCATATGTATTAATATTTTACTCTCAAATATATTTATATAGAAAAATGAGTGATATTAACCTGCATATGTATTAATATTTTACCCTCAAATATATTTATATAGAAAAATTTGTGATATTAACCTGCATATGTATTAATATTTTACTCTCAAATATATTTATATAGAAAAATGAGTGATATTAACCTGCATATGTATTAATATTTTACTCTCAAATATATTTAAATAGAAAAATTAGTGATGTTGCCACCACCAAATTTTCTTTCAATAATGGAATTTTCTTTTAATTCATATATCATATAGGAATAAATTTTATAAAAGAATTTTTTAGAATTTCAAAGTAGCTCTAGAGACATTGCTGGAAATGTTCCAAATCTCCCTATCTCCAAAATTGTTTAAGCCAGAATGATGTAAGCAGTGTTACAAGTAGCTTATCGGAAAATTATAGCAATGATCTCATAGTTTTTGAAAAATTCGCAACGTTTATACGCCTGTAAAAGATATACTGGGAGACATAATTACATGGTGAAAAATAATATTAATATTTGTAAATAGTTGAATAAGAACCTCAAAATGTTTGTAAGTGCTTACATATACACAGAACTATCGCGGTGAGAGTTCTACTCATTTATTATTCTGCCTACCAGGTTTTATTATTCACTATCTTTGCAAACAGACTCGGCCATAAGATTAAGAGACAGGCTATAAAACATTGGACAGTCTATGTTTTATCATAAGCTCCATATTGGAGTATTATGATATCAGAGACTGCTGACCATACCTGTGATGCTATGTGCAATAATTATTGTATCGGTATTGACTTGTACGGATGGAAATTGTGGGTCCTATGAACAACTAATCTTTTTTCTCTCACATTGTTTTACTGAAAAATAGTAGACTTGAATGCAACCTTTTTAATGCACTGCAGGTCTTGTAGCTTTAAAATGGTTTTAGATATTAAAGTAAGAAATAATATTTCACTACTGAGGAAATTGTTTCAAATTTCATGATTCAAAAGGCATAATTTTGCTATTTTATATTAGATGTTGTACACATGTCACATATGTGTTTTTTTTGCTCTGCTGCAATTGAGAACAATGAGTAGTAGTATCAGAAAAGCAAACAGGGTCTCTCGCATTGTGTTCATAATGAAGAATATAGATTGGTGCCATTTATATTTCTACTTTTCAAAGTGTTATGAATTAAGTAAAATCTGTTAAGAATAATTATAATCAAAACCGTAATATGTAATAAAATTTAAATCCAATGAAACATATAACTTTCAATAAATTAAAATCGAAATTACAATTAAAAGCAACACTTGCATTTAGTATGTGGGTTTACATTATTGCAATAAAATATATTTTAATGTATTCTTGTAAGGATAGCTCTAGATTTTTTTTATCATAAGCAACTGCATACACATTCACCGCTTCTGTGAAGGAGTTGATTCCTAATAAGTTTCTAAAGAAATTAACTTGTTGTGTAACATGATAAAGATAAAGATCAGGTTTTTCATAAATTTTATTCTTATTCTTTTAAAATGTATGTGTGCAGTGTATTCAACTAGTGTCAACAAATAGTTACAAGTTGTTACGATTGCCTATTCAGTAAGTATCAAGGTATGTAGATAATAGAAAAGTATATCTAGTATAAAGTTAAAAAGTAAGTCACATTATCAATTTATCAATGCAGAATAATATACAAAATAATAAATTTTGTTTGGTGGAATATAGTTATTTTATGGGTATGGAAAAATTCTATTAAATAAAGTTTGTCAGATAGTGTGTAAAAGAGAAGAAATGCATAAAGCACTGACAAGACAGGTGACCTAGCTCTATTATCAGGAACTAAGCAGAATCTCTTGGTACATGTAGATAATAACAAAATATAATTTGCTGTCCATATTTACTATTGAAATCATGTAAATTAAGTAAAACATTTTAAAAACAAATATAGTGAAATCATTAAATATATGATTATTTCATATATTTAATGGTTTCACTATATTTGTTTGTAGCAGTTACAAAGAATGAATCTAGTTCTTAATTTTTCAAATGGAATATTTTATATAAAAACTGTACCATTATTTTAGAATTTATTCTGAGGGCTTAACTCTGCAGTTAGATATAATATTACTTTTTTTTAATGCCTTTAAACTTGAATTTCATTAAGAAACACAAATTTATTGATTATATTTAACCAGTGAGCAATGTGGTCTAACAATACATCAAAGTGACGACAAGTAATACATCAAACTGACACCCTAATCTACAATTGTCACGCACACTGATTAGTCTCTTCAACGATACTAAGAGCTGTAAGCGTACAATACTGAAAATCTTTATATTATCTTCACCGTACATCATGTTATTCTCTTGTATTGTGTTCAATAAGTCAGCAATTGAATAAAGAGATATAAACACAATATAAGATTTGATGAGAAATTGTCTGCAACAATCTTTAAAACGAAAATAGTCACAACACAGTTCCAATATGTTCGCTGCAAGTGAATGTATTTGATTTGCACATAAATCCAATAAGAATTTTGTTGGAGAACATTGTCATTGCACTGCTCCAAACAAAGCCAATTGTAGAATTGTTGCCCATATTAATGATCACTTGTTTGACTTTCTTGTAATATTTCTTGCAACATCATTATTAAAATTTAAAAAAAATTAAACACCACATTTACAAATGAAATATGTGCAGTAGTGATATGCATGTAGTGATATGGATAATAGAACAGTGATAGCAGGATCTAAAAAATAAACTGACACGTTCAATAAATTGGTCAAGTATATGTTGAAACCCTCATAGAATAGAATTAGATTGTGATCTATATCTCCAGACATTGTTGAAACAATTTCATTTAGTAGCTTTAATCAACGAGAATTATTATCATTAGAATTTTTTACGATTTTTCATACCTTGCAGATAAATTAGAGGTGATAGGACGTATATTTACAACTTAATGCTTGACAAAAGGGGCTTAAAAATGAAAAATAATTAAAGAAACATCAGTTTCATTTTAAAAAAGTACACAAAGGCATTTTATTCAACAGTAATATAATTTTGCTACATATTAAAAGATGCGGATCTCATATGAGGTACATACTTTCAAAATTTCATTCGCATATTCCTTAAAATGTATGCATCTGTGACAGATGGATAGTCAAACAGAAGGATGGACATAATAACCAAATTACATGAGTTCTTTGTTTCGTTGTGCAACCTTAAAGAGCTGGATTTCTCATTTTGATCTACTAAACAAGCAGTATGTACAGAAAACTCATTATCTGACTCTCACTCAGCTTTCCTCTTTATCCCTCTCTTTCTTTATCAACTCCCTTTCCTCCTTCCCCACTGTAACTCCCTCTCTCTCCTCTTCCACCTTTTTTTTGCCATATAACTATATACACTGTTAGCTTGAATATTGAGAATATAAAAAACTTCTCAACATAAAACTTTATCCTCCAGTGACTATATAGTTTTAACTTCAAAAAATATTTGTTCTTTTTAATTAAATAAAGAAAAGGATACTTTTTTTAATATAATACTTAATTCTTTTTAAAATGTCTGAAGAAACTTTTTAGTACTAAATGACTTAAAAATTTTTTCAAGTATTTTTTTCTGTGTAAATTTTATTCCAAATGGTTTGAGTAAAAATGCTGTAAAAAAAGTAGCTTTTACTTAGTTTTCTTTTACTTTGAACAATAATATTGCATTATACTGTTATTATAAAATGTGCCAAATAAGCATTGATACAAACAAGGATCTTGTTCCTAAAGCCAAACCCTGTGTAGGTATATTTATTATTTAAATTCATGTGTATATTATTAAAAATATACACATGAATTTAAATATTAACAATTGTTATGATGTCACATATTACTTTATTGATAAAAAATACAAATGCTCTTGAAGTTAAACTTCTTAAGTGATGCCAAAGTCAAGAAAATGGTCACATTAAATTTATGTAATGCACATTCAGTGCATTTTCATATCATTTGTAAGTACTTATAATTTACATTATGAGGCAACAACATCTGTCTGGTTGCTAGACACTCACAGATACTACTGTAGTCTGTACAATATGGGAATATAGAAATTGTTGTAATTCTTGGAAATGCGAATGTGTTATTTGCCATCACAATTACTTCAAGTTGAATATACATTTAATGTATGATCTGTACGTTGCTTAAATGTAAGCATTCAGTGCATTCGTAAAGGTTTTACTGACATTTTTCTGCTAGCTGCAGTGAACAGTTTCAAAACGAGCATGTCATTAACTATTTGTGTGGCATATTTGTTGTCATAAGCCTTCGATTACATTAGTAAATAAAAATGAAGAACCAGATGAATGAATAAAATTAATAATAAAGGAATAAAGAATAATATACAATTTCTCGTTTATTTAATCTCCTTATCATCCTAAAAAAGGAATATATTTCTAAATAAATTGATGTAATTAGATTTTTATCAATTATTAACAAATATGAACCATCAAAGAGCTTCATTTCATCTGAGAGTTATGTAATTGAGGTCCACATTTTCAATTTCTTTTTCTTTGGCAGCAATTCTTTTATTTTACTAGTGGATTTTATAGACTTATTTACATTTTTAACAGCAAATTATGGAGATATCCAAATGCTTACTGACCATTAACCTGTTTCATCCAACTCTTTAATGGTCCTATGGAAAGAAATTTTTTGTCGAGCCTTTCTAATAGGTTCTAGATATATAATTATTTATTGTTGGTTCGCTTGAGAAGTTTGGTCAAGTCATTATCTAATTACTGCTCACCTATTTTCCAATAATACGCTGGAAACAATTTTCTTCTAGAAAATTGGGATAGTAATACAAAATATGATTAACAACATTAGAAACCTTTTCTATCCTCAAAATAACAATATTAATACCAATATTCAAAAATGATTTCAGTCTAATCATGAAAAGATCTTAATAATAATTAACACACTTTATTCAATAAACCTATTAAGTCAATATATGAATTTATACAATTAAAATAGATTTAAAAATTACAATACAATTAAAATAGATTCAATAAAATATGCATTATTTTGATTATTATTTTTATTATACAGAATTTTTTAAATGTAGTGTAATTATTATAATTGAACTTCTATGTTTCAAAAATTTTATATTTTTTACCGTACATAAATGCACAATTTTGGTATTTCTAGCAATCTTGACTAGATTGCTAAATACCAAAATAGTGCATTTGTAATCAGTTTCAAAATAATTATGGAATTACCATCAAATGAGATTCCATTCTTGCAACTTTCTAGTTACTACAGAATGCATTTAATACACTCAGGGCAGCTCACATAACAGTCTGTCAAGCTATGTTTAGAACAACGCAGCCTGTTATTTGAGATGCAGTGAGTGTGTAAACATCTTTCATTAGGAACTCTTACTGTAATAAATTTAAGCCAAAATATATATCTAACACATTGTCGCCATTCCCATTGTGGTAGCATTACTCGAGAAGAGACCTTCCCCACCTGGAACGGCTGATATTTGTAGCAAAACAATGAGGTATGTAGTCACTGATCCGACAAACTGAAATGTGAAGACATTAATTAACATTATTTAACTTTTACGAAAATTTAAAACTTTCCAGTGTTCTATATCTTCAAATTATTATCCATGGTTTGGAGTTTCACATTCTATATATGTATAATTCGGTAACTATATGCTTACTGACCATCAGTATATATATAGTTTGCTAACTGTTTTATGAAAAACAGCATAACTGATATTCTTCCGTAGCTGGGACAAATACAATTCACTTAAAGCAAATGTTATAAACAATTGCCAGTTGGTAATAGACAACCTATAATTTCTAAATAGACTACCCGTACACCTGCAAATTACAACCACTGTATCATTGATAGTGTCTGTGAAATATTGTAATATGCAACTTCATCATAAATGAAACTGATACAATCTTGAAAACTGTAGATCCAGATCTAGAGGATTGTAAAAGGGAATGTGTGCATTACAGTCATTTGAGATTAGAAGGATGTAATTGTCACTATGATTGTGTCGCTTATTGGAATCTATTGATTGGAGATTGGAGATAAATAATTGTTCCAGTTTACAAATCTCAGTTCACAATTTGACAGTTTCTATGATGCAAAGAAAAATTTGTTTTCTCTCTAATATTTTTTGTTGAAATTATTTATGTTTTAAAAAGTAAAATAAATGATACTATAAATATTAAATAGAACTAAATATTTTCATATCAAATTTTATTTTTACCAAAATAAATCTCTTCATCTAAATTTCAAAATTTTGTTAAACAAAATATTTTAAATCTTGTTTACATGGCTTAAAACATATATTATAATTTATATTTGGCTTGAAAAATATCCATAGAGCATATTTCTTTTGGCCATCTTATTAATAGTATATTTTCATATTCCACTTTCATACTGTGCTTCTTTTTTAATTATTTCTTATAGGACTGAATGCCTTTCATTTTGCGTGAAATGCAGATGTTATAACAAAATATTTGGCAATGAAATAATGCTTGTCATTATTATTGTATTCAAGCCGTTGTACTCAGCCGTCATTGTATCTACAGGTGATACAATCATAATTGTACACATCTATAATTGTGTATTAAACATATTCTGAGCTATACAACTAGTTAAACACAGACAAGTTGTAATCAGTTCCAAACTCAACTATTGACAGGTTAATCACAGTATCAATATTGAATAATAATTTTTCTAATAATGGATTTAAAATTTTTAAATGAATGTTTCGTTACATTGAGCAAAAATGGTTTATCCAGAGTGAACATTCCACAAGCGCTGAAACGTGGTGCGGAATGTAAAATCAGCAATGAAAGTTTCTCAGCCTGAAATTTGAGAAAACGTTCAATTAGTTTGTAAGAATAATTTCCATCTTTCCTTTTTTCATCAGAAATGGTAGTTCTGGAGGACGTAATTCACAATATACTTAAGGAAACTGAAGATTTCAATGAAGACCTCATCCTTGGAAGCAAAATAAAATTATATTAACCTGTTAACACCTATTTTATAGCCATATATTTCAATAGACACTTACCAAAAAAGACTTGAAGCGTAAAAAAATCATTATTGCAATTGTCTAGCTAGCCGAAGGACTGTAGGCTATTGTGCTCACTTTGTATGGAACATTATATGATGTTTAGGCTGGGCAAGATAATAAACTTAGTTCGAACAGGAGGACGAAGTTAAAGCAGACATATTACAATAAAAATATACCTTGAGTGTTTGTTAATAGGAACACAAATAAAAAACTTGAAGCGATAAAACAATATTCTTATAATTGTTCAGCTGGCCGAAAAACGACAGTCTGTTTAACCTGTGTCATGACCACTGTATGGTTTTTGAGTAGGTAAGATATCAAGCTAAAATAAAATGACGATAATTAAAAAATAGTAAATAAAATGTATCATTTGATTTTTCCTTTCTCTGCTTATATATCCAATATTAGAAGGTCTCATTAGAACAGTGAACAAAATCTTTTCGACTATGCTATATTCATATTAGTTAACACAATACCTACATGGTAGACATTTTCATATTAGTTGACACTGTATCTATAGAAAACTGATGCAAACATTGGTGGTCATACAAATTCACAAAGTATGAAACACTTTTAGATTAAGTAATAGTGTCAACACTGACATCGACCTTGTCAGTCATATCACAGTCAACTGAAGCAGGAGGGAAGAGGGATAAAAGTGTGCGCCTTTATTGTTTGCTTCGAGATTTTTGTCACTTTTGCAGATATAATAAACATTGAAAATGGACTAATTTAACTATTTGTACTCTAAATTGCACATTTACATCCATTCCTTATCAGACATGTGCTCCAAAACAGAATTACGAATAGATCACTTGAATTGTTTTATTTTATGAATTTTTTTATTGCGAAATTACCTTTTGCGTGACTTGAGGATTTAACTCCAAATTAATTATTTCATTTACTAAAGTGGGAGTCTTTGCGGCCTGCAACAAATTAAAGAACTTAAATAATAAATTATATAGTAAAGGAATATCCTTCCCATACAGATAAAAACAATTCATCAATATGCATTACACAGAAGAACACAAGAGATATGATTAGAAAATAGAATTAATATCCGTTGTGTACCACTTGTCAGTCTGTAATAATCAATTGTCAAGTAATTAGAAATATAAATGGGACAAAAACATAATATTTTAAATAAATTAATAAAGTTATATTCTCTTGTCTAGAAAATAGTCGAATAAAGCTGATTAATGTTCTAAGCGAGTTATCGATTTGAAATGCAAAAAGTAGAAAAAAATCTTTGCACTTTTACAAAGAATGTGAAACCAGGTTTTTTAACCTTAGAAAGATAACCACATTTCATAATTTATCAAAGACATCCTAGCTACTAGATGTATGGTAGGGTAGTGTATTTACCTCAGTAACATTGAACGGAACGACTGAGCTGACCTGGGCAGGCACAGTATCACACACATGTATTAAGGTACAAAGATTCGGACCACATTTGTTATTATAATATCATGATAATAACTATTAAATAAAACTAAAAGTGATTTATTCAAATTAGCATTGATTTTTTAAGCTTTTATTTTATTGTTAGATGACTTTATTTCTTTTTAAATATATTTTTTTTCACTTTTAATTCAAGTATTAATTTATTTTTTTAGTTATTTATTTATTTACACATACATTTATCGGTAAATCACAGCATACCAAATATATAGATAAAAAATTATAATTAACCAAGTTCAAATTTTCAGGTTAAACCTGAATATAAATTAACGATGACACACTTTCAACCAAATAACGATGACACACTTCAACAAAATTTACTTTCACTCATCGTAAACTAATCACACTCTGGTGTGACCGTGATCAGGCAGAGGAGTAGTTGTTTCCCATGGGAATCTTGAGAGAGTCAGGAAATTGTCAGGTACAGATAATGAAAGTTTACTCAATAATATGAGGCATAGTATTTGTCCTTTTAATAGCTGAAATATAAATTTCATTAGAGGAATGTCTCCTTTGCATTGCAAAAAGTGGAAATTATTGGAAATTATTATTAAGTCTGGAAAATGAAAACAATGGAAACTTGACATGGAAAGGAAACAGGTAAAGAATAGAAAGAGGAAGTAACAGTACTATCATATACAGGAGGAACGTCTTTTGCACATGTTCAATCATCAACCTGTACTTGAATTGATTTAAGTCCAAATAATGGAGCAAAATTCTAATCGACTTTGTAATAATGAAGGACACAATAAGCGAATTGGTAGCACAGATTGAAAATCTTTTGAATTATGCAACAAAAATTCAAATTTTCACAACTTTTTTTTCCACATCTACCATATGCCCAAGAAATGTCAATCGCAAATCAAACTCCTAAATCCATGATCTCATTCAGATTATGTTGTAGGCTCCCACTGATCGTATATTCATATTTATTAGAAGTGTTCGGCCGTAACTTATTATTGAACATTTTTTTGTGTAAGCCAATTGTTGTGTTCCACTTCAACGAGTCGTTGACGTCATGCTGCAGCCGTTCACCATCTACTACAGCTTTGATGACTATAATAATCTACATGTCGTCTGTAATCATGTAATCTACATGTCAATAACAAAGTATGGTCCTTGCCGTGCATCTAATATCATTTACCAGAATAGTGAGAAATTGAGATAAAATATTCGAACTTTGCTCACTTCCAATCACGTAAAGTAAGTCCTGGATATAAAATTTCTCATTCGTACTTATAGCTTACTATCCGAAAAAAAAGAAAAAAGTTGTTAAACTGGAACTGAACTCTGAATTGGCGGGTAAGTAAAAATTTAATTGGTGGTTTAGAAAATACTTTTATCTACATTGTGTCACATAATCAAAAGCTTTCTGTTGGTCAAAATATGCAATATCTACTTGAAGTCTGAGGACAATATGATAAGTGATATAGTGAAGGAGACATACATGGTTCGTGGCCATAGAACGTCCGACATGAAGCCTATGCTCATCATCATTGGAATATAAAATGATGTCACATTATTTATTGGATGCTGAGAGTATAGCGATTGGTCTTAAATTTATCCGAGTGTTATCTAAGTAACATTCCAAATATCTATAGAAGAAGTGTAATAAATTGTATAGAGTTTGGGTATGCCAGAACATAGAACTGGAAAAATAATTTGTACAAAATTAGATGTAAAGTAAATACATAGAAAACACAATTGCACATTCTAATAATAAGTATCATTCATAGAAAAGTAACAATCTTTAAGTTTATACTGCATGCCATTCACCTCAGATGCATTATAAAATCATTCAGTCAATATATTATGTATTAAATTTATATTTTATACAGGAATAAAAACATCTTGGCATAATAAAACATTCGCTATATATCATTTACTAAATATTAAAAATTTATAAATTACAAACATTTTTCAGGAGATTCATTTATCACAATTAAATGAAACTACTCGTACGTGATGTAGAATTATTTCTACTTTCTTTAATTTATTTACCACAACCTAGGTTTCGTTGTATTACAACATCTTTAGATGGGCTATTAGCAAAGATTTAGCAAAGACTAATAGCCCACCTGAAGATGTTGTAATACAACGAAACCTATTTGCTAATAGCCCACCTGAAGATGTTGTAATACAACAAACTTAGGTTGTGGTAAAGAAATTAAAGAAAGTAGAAATAATGCTACATCATGTAGTTTCATTTAATAGTGGACAATAAATTTCTATGAAATTAACACCAAATATATTCAGGATTAATTTATTTTTATTAATAATTAAACTTTATTTATATTGTTTCAGTAAATTTAATAATTTATTGTGTTTATTTAAATTTTTTAAATATTTAAATTTAAAATAAAATAATTAAAATAAAAATGAATAAGTTTTAATTTTAAATATAATTAAATTTAATTCTAAAAATAATTTTAAATTTGTTTGATTAAAAAAATTAAATTAACAAATTTAAAAAAAATATAAATAATAAAATTTTAATTGTTAAGATTATTAAATTTAAACTTAAAATTAACTTTAAATATTTTTGATTTAATAAATAAATTTTAAATCATAAAATAAGAAAACATTAAATTTTTAGAATAAAAAAATTCAATGTTAAAATTAAACTTAAATTTAATTTATTTTTGAAATAATTGAAATAAAAATAATTAAGTATAAACTTAAAATTAACTTTACATTTAATTTGATTGATTTAAAAAAAAAATTTTTAATAATAAAATAAGAAAAAAATTCATTGGTAGAATAATAAAATGTAATTTTAAAATTAATTTGAAATAATTCAAATAAAAATATTTTAATTTTAAAATACTTAAATTTTAGTTTTATTTGAATTAAATTTAAAATTAATTTTAACATTAAATTTTATTATTCTAAAAATTGATTTTCTTTATTTCATCAAACAATCTAAAAAACTTTAATTAACAATGTAAATAAATGAACTTGCCGAAAATTTATTGTAATTTACCAATTTTAAGTATTCAATAATAAATGAAGTAATGATTTATAATTTATAATGTAAATAAATACATACCGACTTGGAAACTGTCTGACAGGTTTATTGGTTTACAATAGAAAGCCCATTGAAAAAAAAAATGCATTGACATTTGACGTCGATATGATTTGTGTTTCACATGAGAGACAAATCTCATTACAAGATTATTTTTATTAGGCATTTTCACGGTTGTAAATATCAACATAAATAAGTTTAAATAATATTTATACATGTTTAGAATTGTGGTTTTACAACTCACCGCGCACAATGCTTACTGCTCGAATGAATACTCGCAACTGATACTTGCAGGCACACACACACACCTACAACCATATATAATAGAAAGAGACAAAGAAAAAAGTCGCCTGGAAAGGGCATAATGCTTTTTTCTTATGTTACTATCTGCCAATTCGCTCTATTGTAAGCCGCGTAAAAGAACCTCGTTCCAATAACCAAAAATCTGTTTAAATACTGTTTTTATAATTACCTAAAATAATAAAAATGGTTCTGTTAATATTTAATGAAAGCTGATTATACCAATGCCAGGTATTTTATTGTTTTAACCTTAAAAACAATCATACATCACTTGGCCGTACAGTAGGTCAGTGCATTAACCACAATATGCCAATAAGATTGTTATTATTTCTATTATATTAATATATAACAGAAGTAACATCTTTCATAAAAAAAAATTAATGAGTTACTATTTCCACTGCAACTGGTTGATAAACACTTAGGCCTTGTAAATATTTAAACGAAAGTTGTCCTTTGTTGAAAAATCATAACTATCTTTGTTTTAAATTAAAACAAGTTACCGTTAAATGATTTGTTTGTTTGGATGCTGTAACCATTGTACGTTGTACTAGAACCAGTCGAGCCTTTAACAGTGACACATAAGTAGTTTTGTATTTCTATAATAAATTTGCCTTTTGGTGGTAACATGTGCCATTTATACAGGAAAGTAAAAGTAAGATGGAATCAGTCATTATTTCCTTTTTCCTCTTAACATTTATATATTTCTTTTCAAATATATATGCTTCTCTTGCTCAGTGAGAGTGCTTGGTACATGAACATATCTGATCAAGTCTGTTTGCATCTCTGTTGCTACAAGAATATATGGCTGAGTAGTATTTGTAATGTCAAAAAATATCCTAACGATATGGAACATTTTTAAATTTGAAAATGTGCCAAATTAGGAAGAGAACAAAATGGCGGCCAAATTCTGAGTAAATATCTTTTGGACACATATCAAGCGAACTTGGTTCGAGAAAACCAGAGCTTTAAAGCCTTTTTAGGGCTTGAGAAAGTTATAGCACCAAAAAGAAAAAGAAATCTAGACAAACTCATGAATGGATAAAAAGAGATGCTACAAACATCTTACCAGATTAACAGTGAACATAGTACAAAACATGTTTTATGATTTTAGTTATAATACAATTTTTTCTGTAAATTCAGCACTGCAGGATTTCTTTGGACCATTGTGTGTCATTAGAGCTGCTACATATTGTAGAAGTCGGCCACTATGCATATCTATTGGTACACGTTGCCTCAATCAATATCCTTATGTTGAAAGAATATTTTTAACCCATATTTAATAACTGTTATGGAAAACATCAATATTCGAAAATAATATTTAATAATCAATTTTTGTTTTACATTCTCTTCGTTTTTCAGGCACCAAGAAAATTGAGCTACTGTTATGATAAAAACTTACGCTATTTAAATTTATTAGTGCTTCAGTAAATGGGTTTCGGTGGTACTTTAGCAAAGCTTGCATGCCATTTAAACAATGTATGTTTAAAATATACAAATTACAGATAACAATATACAAAACAGTTCAAGTAAACATAGACATCACAATACTCACCTCTTCTTTAACTGCATTATAGCTGATTGTCATCATCAGAATATTTAAAAAGGCAAATATAATCTCTTGAACATTATAATTTATGAAGAAGTACAGTTCAATTTCTTGAGCAAATGAACTCGTTATTGAAACATGTATCAAATAGAACATATTGAAAACTATTATTACAAAACCATTCAAAAAGTTCAACAAACAGATGCCACCAAAAACACCGTTAAATTGAAAGTTTAAGTCACGCAGGGCCGAAATAATGTTGTACGATTCTTTTAATATATTTTCTATACAATATTCACGTGAAATTTTCAGTAAAGGCATGTCAAGATTAATGATATTTTGCAAAACCTTATTTAGATATTTGTACCTAAATGCCAATAAGCAATATGCCCACAGATATCTTATTACAAGGAAATTAACAAATATGATAGTATATGTCACGTGAATAATTTTGTAGTAAGGCAACTTCACATTCCAATGCACAAACGGTAAGTACAAAGAGATACATCTAAATACACATAACAAAATTTGTGCTGAAAGCATGATATAAAACATGACATGGGCTTTTTCATTTAAATCTATACCGCAATCTAGTTTCAATAATCTATTATCCAATTTAATTATTGATATGAATAGATAACAAGAAAGTTTCCTGAAGTTATCCATTGCTATCCTCACCATAAACAAAATTCCTACAAATGTAACAACTTGCTCACTATAAGAGTATATGTAAGATTTATAAACGAATCCGATTAATGTTTCCGAACATGTAATGGACTTTACACTGCAGAATACAAAAAATGTTTGCAGTACCACAAACCATGCAAAAGCAGCTTTGTTTAACTTGAACTCCAACTTAGACGAAGAACTAATTTCTATGTTATACACCCTCTGGCTAAACAAACGTGCCAACTTATTGAATCGATCATAACTTCGAAGCAATAATATTAGTGCCAACTTTTCTTCATCTGTTTCCATCTCTTCGGCAATCCTATTGGTTATATTAACGACGCAAGAAACAAACTGCGCATGGAAACAATTTAAAACATTGTTGCTACATGTGTTCAATAAAGAATGGTTAGCAACTGTGTAGAACCATTATGTAAACTGTTGCATGACATACATGTCCATTATTGAATAAGGAAGTTAATTAAATAATGTGAGTTCCCCGAATGCAAGCGATTCCATTATGATAAAAATGATCATTAATAATAGTCACATTTGATGAAACATTAATTTACCATATCAAGATTGTGAGTTAGGAACTAAAGTTGAAACAGAAATTGAATAAATGAACATTTTTATGGTTTATTATGGTGACACATTGAAGGATAATTTGAGTAATTTGGATATATTTAATAAATAACTAAAATCACATAACTATTATATATCAGCATCAACATTCTCGTTAAATAATTTTTTTGATTCTTGCATGCTTTTTTCAAGGATGTAGCCTAGAAAAAAGCATGTCAAGCACAAATAAAACACCACTGTGAAGTTTCCATATATATTTAATCACTTAAAAATATTTACATAATATTCATATCAGACTATTTACAAATATTAATTTTTCACAATGTAAATGTATTGTCTACAATTAATATTATAAGATATTTTTATACACTTTTATCGATTGAATATGGTGATTTTCACTAACCGATTCAATAAATTAATGAAAAGTACAAAAATATCAAATGAGAAATAATGTTTATTTACCTCAGTCTATAAATATGGCAAGTTAAATTAAATTGAAGGGAAGAAAAGAAATTGATCGACATATTGATAGAGATAGACATTGGGTACTCAAAGTACCTCAAATTATCATAACTATCTATGTCAATAAAGTGGTCATTAAGTCAGTGGATCAACAATTACTTACCACTGCAATATTAAAAATATATTAATGTAACCTAGTCTTTGGACTAGGTTAGACTTAATAGTTTGGGTACTCTGTCCAACTGCGAAGACATTGGAAATTTGAATTTCCTCAATAAAACAATGTTGAATTAAGCTTTCAATGAATGTTAAGATTTTTGAAAACTGATTAAATAAAGGGGCAGTGTGATAATAATTTTGCAGAAAAAAGAAGTAGGATAAAGTAATTAAATGCATGACATTCCAAGTCATTTTTATTACCTGAATTGGGATGAAGTAGACCTATTGCAAGACTTGGATAAAAGTGATAGAAGTTGTAGAAAGTTTAAATTGTGATGAAACTTGTACATTGATTTGTCATCTATGGAATACGTAAAGTACTTTTCTAAGTTCAAAGTGTCCACATGTAGTTTCTATTTTACTGACAAATCTAAAATGGTGTTTCAATGGGGCTGTGACCTTTGAAGAATATTTTTGTTAAATTTTATGGAGTGTTTTAAATTTTAATTTATTCTAGATTTGAAGGAGAATTTTTGTGTCAATTTCATTTTATTTTAATTTGAATTTTTCTGTTAAAAAGTATTCTAAACATTTATTGCACTAAACTGCTGTAGGTCAAATGCTAAATTGTAGTCACATTTGCTTCATGTTAAAACAAGGTTTGGGTTTTTGTAACAATTGAAGATGGGGTAAATATGATATTACATTTACCCCATATTCATCTTTTTTGCAGTACTACCTGCACAACACTATGCGAAAAAAATTACCTCAGAACCCAAAATACACTACAGAAAAATAAAAATGGGCACCAGATGAAGTAAGGTTGAGTAAAATAACAATATACATAGGGTCAAAAGTTCATGATATTTAATTCTTCACTTTGAATACTAGATATAACAACCTCATGTGTCAATAGAAAAACTAAGAGAAAAAATATTGCCATTCTGAAAGACCTCGAATATATTCTTGTTAAACGATCTTGTCTATTTTGGTCTGGACCGTTAAGAAATATTAGAACTGATGGTTTTATATGTAAGAATGACATTCTGAATCTTTATTCCTTGAATGAATAGTTTTTAAATTTCAAAACATGCCACAGTATATCAATACTAAAGCCAGAAGTCTTGAAAGTGTTCAGAAAGCAGGCAGTTACCGATACAATAATTATGTAGAGCTATTTTGTACCTTTCAGAAAAGACACTGGAGACTTTACATCTCAACAATAAGAATGAAAGTAGTTTATGCGTAGATACATTTTTGAAAAAGGTAGTTTGAGAAAAGGGTCAAAGCGTATTAAGAGTAACTAGTACTTCTGGCCATAAAAAGGCAACCTTCGCTTTGGTAGCTAATACCACAGGTGAAATAGTTCCGCCTTTAACAATTGTTTAAGAAAAAGACATGTAGGATCAACAGTGTGCTACTTCTGAAAAACAATTCTGCAGTACAGCGTTTGCTGGAACCCCAAATAGATAGGTAACTTCAAATTCATTTTCCGAAAACCCTGTTTCTTGCTTTAGGTGACAAATGATTGACAATGACTCTTTAGGCTCTCCTCATCTAGTATAATGATCATGCCACCCGCACATTATTGGAGTTTGTTGAAATGGTGTAACCCAACCACATAAACATTTTAAAACTTCTAGTTCATACAAGTGACAAACATCAACTCTAGAAGCATTTTCATGTTTAAGGTATTGGAACAAAATTGAGCCGAAGAAATAAATAAATTCAGAAAAAAGTATAAAGGCAGCAAATTGAGAAAAGCTTCCTAAGTCCCAGTTTTGTCAATTTTTTGGTGCTAAAAGCGGGCTTCACATAGCTGGAATTGTTTCATCTAATCTAAATATGATACTTATAACAAATTTTTCAAAAGAATCCTTAGAAAATAAAAAATAAAAAAAGGAAATAAATATACAAGAACCGCATAGCAGACAAAATATTTACAAAATACAAAACCCAAAATAATTAACATCTGGTAACACAGCTCTAGCACAATCATTATCATTACTACAAGACTCTCAGATACTATATATTCACTAATTATATAAGTAGAAGGACATTATGCTGTTAAATATACAGCAAAAAATCCTTCGTTTGAAACAAAAAATATTCAAAGTTCCTTCAGATATGAAGATTATCACTTCACCCAAGATAATCATAATGCTTAAAGATAAAAATAATAGTCATAATAGGCAAATAAGTAACATAAAAAAACCAAAAGGAATGTTTCTGAAAACATTAGTAAAAAATGTGAATCAGAAATTCACTCCACTTTTCAAAAGGATATCATTGAGCGATTTCTCGCTCTTAGACTTTGCACTAGCATTAAACACAATGCGTAGCTTTGTATTCAACGTGGGCGATATTCAGACTGAAACTCTATTCAAACTGAATTCTGGAACTTTTGTAAATTTTCGGAATATGCTATTCAGCAACATGATATTCAGCAACAAGACATTGAATAGCATGTCCTTTTCACAACTATGCATATTGAGTAATCTTAAATTCTTGGTTAACATATCCAAAACAATCCTTAGAGATTCCTTGCTGACTATATGTAATTAGAGAAATATTCATTAAATTACCAATGTATGTGTCGGCAACAACAAACTAGGTAGCAAAATACCCATATTCGATATGTTTGGTCTAAGATTTGGTACATCATTAATATCCTGTATATTTGTGCACCTATGTTTAAAAGAAAGCAGATTTATTTTATTTCCCTCCGAGCAGTCTTTTATATCCATTAGAGCCGTGTCTGTTTCCTCGAGCTGGTCGTCATCGGCCAATTCATAATACATAGAACGAATATCATCTAAATCCAAATCCAGTTTATCCAAGGATTCGAACCTGAGATTAAGTTCATGACAATCTGAGATTTCACCATTGACTCTGTACAATTCCAAAAGTTATTCAATCTTTGTGAGTTTTGCTTTGAGCTTCCCAAACTTGTGGTTCATCTTCGTGAGTTCCATCTTTCCTTCTAAAATTTGGCTCGTAGAACCATGTAGAATTAGACAGGAACAGATTGTTGTTTAAGAATTAAAAAAATGGACTTTGTTTAAGTGACAACTTTAATAGAAAATACAAGGAACGACAATAGATACAGGTGTCACAAAACGTGGCTGTCGTAATGAAATGACGCCAAACACAAGCAGCTATCCATAAAGATCATAGACAATAGTAAATGCAAAATTAGATGGTGCCAGCAGTAATATCTTTCTAAACAATCAGAAATTTGAGTGAGAGTTCCATCGTCTGGATCAGCTACGCTAAAAGAAATCTTTTACAACCTCAGCTTCTATGCTGATGTTAGAAGTATTTGAGGGGATTCAGACGTGAGCAGAGGGTCCAATGTTAAGCATACTGTTTAAATCTCCATCTAGAAATCAAATTCTACCTTGGTCTTTATAAGTTGAAGGGTTACTTTCTCCTTGCAATAGATAGGGACAAGAATTTATACATTAGGTGATTATTAGAAAAAAATATGTAAATAATTACTTCCTCATGTAAATAGAGCAATTCCCAGTATTATATTGTTTTGAAATTACAACTTCCCATAGTTTGATTTATAAAACAAGCGATTCAGTGCCAATCAATGTCAGGAGTATACTGATGAAAAATTCCAATTTAGCTACATTTGTTATTTGGATGGTGATTTTCACTGCTAGTCACTATAGAACTAGCTCAAAGATACGTCACATGGTTAACATTTTAATAAGAAATGCATAATTGTATAATGTACCAATTAATAATTATTTACTTTCTTTTCATGTATTGGGATTCTGCATTCACTAGTTTTTCCAAATGATTATCACTTCAAGTAATGTAACTTGATATAATAATAATAAAACTTAGTTTTAATAATAATATAACGTAGTTATTTATTATTATTAAGTAGGTACCAATTTTGAGTTAATTATTTTTTTACTTTTTACTACCTACTTTTTGAAATTGGTTTTTTAAAAAATATTTTATTTTAGAATTTGTAATAATTAATAGTGTTATTCATCAAACCATACCAAACATTCAAATATTTTCTTTCTTAGATATTGTATAATTAAGTCACGGGAAAACTCTAGTACATAGATAATTTTCTCTGTGTCTAAATTTTATTATCAACAACAAATAGAAACAAAGCGATAGTAATAGCCATCAGTGGTTAGCTGTTAACCATTAAGGAGTTCTGTTTTCCGTATCCAAAGTCCAATATCTGAGTTTGCAAAGTAAAAACGACCTGTAAGAAACATTTTGATTCACAGTTGATTTACTACCATCCTATAAGAAGTTCCATTGTTCATCAACAGAACTCATCATCAGCCACTGGCCTGGTCGATAGTGTAGTTATTTTGCAAAATAACAACTATTATTAGCAAATATCTTAGTTCACAGTTTATTTACTATCATCCATTAAAAAGTTCGATTGTCCATCTCTAGAACTCAGCATCAGACCCTTACAGGGTGTAGTTATTTTGCGAAGTAACATCTATCGTAGCAAATATCCTGAATCATAGTATCACATCCGGACCTCATCATCAGCTCATCACCATATTTATATGAGACCAACCCTAAAAGACCAACTCCTTTCCAATAAAGAAATAATCATCAAGTTTACTGCCATTTGTTAAGGAGTTCCATTGCTCAATTCCGGATCTCATCATCAACTCATCACCATATTTATATGGGACCAACCCTAAAAGACCAACTTCTTTCCAATAACGAAATAATCATCAAAATTGGTCCACGGTAAAAAATTATCGCTGAACATACATAAAAAAAAGATTCCTGTGTATTGATAACATGCCCCCTTTCGTTAAGTCGATTAAAAAGAGTTTTATGTTTTCGAAAAGATCAAATTTGCAGTTTGCTATTAACCTTGTACGCCAAATATTCAAAATTATCACAATTAATTCACTTAAAGTTGATGGACCTAAAGCTTCATTAAACTAATTAATTTACATGTCTTCTGAGGTAAATTATGATCTATTAGTAGGACCTCTTTATTATCCTGATTTAATTACTTAACAATGAAAAATCAGAAGACTGATGTCATGACAACCTTTTACAAAATGCTGTCACAACGTTTCACCAACTGCCATATTAATAGACTCTTCTATAATAATATTATATGTGTATTAAAATTAAATACATTTTATTTAGTACCGCTATGTAAAAAATGCAAAACTCCATCTTAAAGAGCTCCCTATTTTTTTTCATTTCTTTCATCCTAAATGGAACTATAGTTACATTAATGCAAATAAAAAAAAATGTTGATTTTTTTATGAGGAGTAGAGCAATGTCATAAATTTTGATACTTTTTATAAATATAACTTTTATAAGTTTATTTCTACAGAACTCCAAATTCTAAATTTTAAAAGATACTGATTATTGCTGAAGGATTATAAAAAATGTACAATAATTATATTTAAAAAACGAATTGCATGTGAAAAGGACATAAATTGTATTTGAAGATTTGCTTTACTTAACATTCTCCAGACTGTAACTACCTTTACAAAAGCAAATATTTTTGAATAAAAGCAGATAAATGAATAATTTGTTCATACAATATACTTTAGAATACAGAGCAATTATGTTGCAATACATTTTAAAGCAACTCAAAGCACTTTATGTCATTACTATAGTGTTGTCAATTTAAAGTAATATTATAATATTATTTTTCACTATGCACTGTTAACTTTTTTCATTGTCCAGCTTTTTAATTGCAGTTTTAGTTTTGACTAGAATTTTAAAAAATTATGGGAAAATGAAATAATTTTCCAACAACTTGCACCTAGGTATTTTGATCATTTTAACAGTATTGAAACGCACAGCAGTTTTATCAGAATATGGCTGATTTTACATTGTAAAGCACTTATAATTCTAACATTATATCTTAAAGCATTTAACATTATATATTTTAATAGACAATTATATAGGATAATATTGTAATATTTTCCCAATAATATAAATTTATTTCATTAATAAATATCTTATTATTTTACAATCGCAAGTATGAAAATATTCAACAAACTTGATGCAAAATTTTAATTATATTTAACTTTTGTATACATGTGTACACTAGTAATACAAGAACTACAACACACATAGTGCACAGTAAGTAAAATGTGTATATGTCTAAAAGTAGTTTGACCAATGAAAATTTTTTTTCTTCTATATACTTTCCACTTTGAAATTAATATAAGAATTAGAAAATTAGTTTTTCGCTGAATTGCATTTGTTTATCTCCCCAATTCTACAGTGGAGTGGCTATTTTTAAAAGCTCTTTGAATACCTATCTTTCCTAATCTAGTTCTTCTGCTGTCTTCTTAATTACGAGTGCAACATCTGAATTCATCTTAAATTTAATTTCTTTTCGTTTTACTTTCTAATTACAATTGTTTTTACCAGTGATCTTCTGCTTATTTTTGTCTTTTTTTAATCACCATCTTAGAGTAGGAACTTCAATTTTTAAAATGGTTTTTGAAAACGTACATTTTTAAAGAAATTATACTTTTTTTATAATCAATATTGTGTTCTTTAAAAACATAATAATGACACCAAATATTCATATATTTAAATAAAACTACTCATGATTTAGCACATTGTCGCTACTCCGATTATAGTAGTGTTGCTTGAAAAGAGACTCTCGTTTCCAGGGACGGCTGCTATCTGCAGTAGGATAATGAGGTAACTTGTCACTGAGCCAATGAACTGAAAATTAAGTACAATCTACATCAGTTCACCTTAATTGATTCATCAATAGTGTGCTATTCAATTCGGAAGATTTGTTATCGGACTACACACTTTTAATATCCTCACCTTCATACATACAATGATACCAAATTTGTCTATATAGTTAATTGTGTGTATGGAAATGTTTTGAATTTTGTATGCACAGCAATGCAATAGATTTTATTGATTATGATCTAGATTGTATGTTTTTTGATTTGCTAATGTTCAGTCGTCCATAAATTCGGGGACAAAAATATTTGGGTGTTTATGTAATTGTATCTTTGTATCTATTTACACATCTTGTGATTTTCTTTCACACTTTAAAGGTTTTTAGATAAATGTTAGTAAGAAACTACTCAAAAACTGTGGTACAAACTAAAACTCTACATAGTTTTTGGTTGAAAACTTTTGAAAATAGTTGCTTTTGTATTTATAAGGCCACTTAATAGCATATATGTGGTAAAGATGTAACTTATCAATAATTAATTACGTATATTCCCAGAAAATTCACAAAAGCTTTTTCGCTTCTAGCAAATATTGTAATATTATTTACTGTACCACCGATTTATTCTTGTTTGTTTTATACACAACTCATATCTTAAATATGTATTACATTTTTGTGTTAACTAAATTAAAATTATTTTGCATCGTAATAGATACCTTGAGCAATCTGTTTTTATATTTTTATATGCAAAGATGTAATATCACCAGCAAGTGTATCAATTGCTGTATGATATTTTAATAAATTTCAATAATGTGCAACAATATATTCATTTTAGCAAAAAATTTCAATTATTCACAACTGCCAAACTATGGTGTGACAAAATTTTTTGGATAAATGGCAAACTCTCGGGTCCAGATTAGGAAGTGCAAAACCTTTCAACTTCATTTTCACCTGAGGGCATGTTTTTACATTAACCTTTTGTCAATTTAACTATCATTGGTATTCAATCCATCTAAACAAATTTAAGGGATATATCTCTTATTCTTATTTGTTACTTTTGTTTATTGTCAATAGAGTTTCTTGATAAGGTTACTGTTGGTGAAACTAGATATAAAGAATAAAACTAATTTATGAAAGTCATTTATGAAAGCATCAAGACAAACTATATACTATACCTTGGTTTGTCCCATTCGGTTTGGCTAAAAAAGGAGAAATCTCCAGTGTGGGGATTAATAAGGAGAATCATTCATATAAAAATTGTGCCGAGGTAAGTTGACTAGCATTTTCAAAAGTTAATGAATAGGCTGACTTTAGACTTACTAATTGTTTATTCTAATAGAATAGGTATTAAATATAATTTGTTAGATTTTACCAAGATAACATTAATACAGTTTTGTTGTCCATCGTAGTGTTGAGTATTGAAAATAATATCAAGTAAGTTTTGGCTCTATTTTAAGTGACAATAAATAATCTGTATGTTTGATGTGTATACATGCAAGTTGTCCCAAAATTCAAAGACAAGCAGGGAACAGGATGTAGGCCAA
Source organism: Druceiella hillmani (assembly GCA_039881145.1). NCBI lineage: Eukaryota > Metazoa > Arthropoda > Insecta > Lepidoptera > Hepialidae > Druceiella > Druceiella hillmani. Next base: position 14,503,346 of record JAYKKI010000057.1, on the reverse strand, counting down.
TGGAAAAAAGGAAAAATTAAAAAAATCAGTCATTTTGCTTTAAAAACACAATATCAATTTTAGTGAAAAATATTGAAAAACGATACTCTGTACAACATTTTTAGGTACTATTATGATGAGTTTGCAAATTTTTTTGTTCTACTTTTTGTAACGGATGTCTGCATAATACTGCTATTGAAATAATTTTAAATAAAACTGGATTTGCTATTGTTTAAATACAAAAAATATTTTTGTTTCAATTTTTTCTTGAAATTAGTAGAAGTAATTGTTTTCAGGTAAGTTTGACACTTCATGTTGCAAAAAAAATGTATTGACACTACCATGGCAAGTTATTGTAAAAGTTGGCGCAATTAATTAAGATTTCAAAACTATTTCTTGGTTTAAAAAAAAATTTAATTTTTTTCTAAACAAGAGCTAATTTTAAATCTGTACTTGTCGTTAAAAAATCAGTAAAAATGGCATTAAGAGCTTATTGGCAAGATTCAGGTTTCAGATTCATGTGATCTGAGTTAGACAGATGTCAGGGAATATAAGTAAAAGTAAAACAGACAGCGACACTATTTAATTTGAGGAAGAGCGAGACAGACAGTCACGATATGCAGAGTAAGAGTGGGAGAGATAGTGACGCTATTCTACAATTCATGACAGATGTGAGAAGTTTAAACAAAATTAATTTTTATAAAAACAATTTCTGAAAACAATTTCTTCTAATAATTTCAAGAATAAATTAAGCAAAGATATTTTTTGTGTCTTAACTATAGCAAATTCAATTTATTTAGGATTGTTTTAATAGCAGTTTTATGTAGGTATCCGTTATAAAAATTATAACAAAAAACTGTGCAAATTTTTCACTACGGTCCCTAAAAATATTGTACAGAGTATTGATTTTCAACATTTTTCAATAAAATGCTTATATTATAAAACAAAGTGGCTTTAATTTTTTTATATTTTTTCTGACTAATCATAAACTAGTCGGTTCCCTACTTCACGTTGAATTCTGGGATGACTGTATATAAAATTGTTTCTAATTGAGTGGCTGACGGATCAATATCCAGCCTCAACCACTAGTCGTGGAAACGTGATATTTGGAAGGTTCACTCTTTTTGAGATGTGAGAAAAGCCACCAAGAAAGGGTTTTTAAATAATCATCCTTGAAAGAAGTAAAAACAGGGTTGAAACATAAAAAATTGCTGCATGTCACGGAAACTACAAGATACTAGCAACTTCAAAATAAGCAATAACATGAAATAAATAAATACATGTTTCAAAATTTAACGAAATTTTCTGGAGGAGGAGGTTGTTTCTAAACAAAATTGCAAAGTTCCCGCGAAAACTGAAAAAAATAGGATGTTTATTAATGAAAAATAGAATGTTGATTAATGAATTTAAAATGAAAAGGTGTTCTGCCTGACATACGTCTTTTCGCAATTGATTTTTAGCTTTTCTGCTCTTTCATTTAGGTGTCTATTTTTGCTGCTTTCTGATGATAATTAACAAGGAAATACTATACCAACTGCTTAATTTAGTTAAGAACAATAAAAAATTCACACATGCTAAGCCACAAGCAAAAGCTGTGATGAAATAAGTGTGTAAATTTGTTAATAATTGATGAAACACATACTGAGCTGTTGGCAAACAAAGAAACTGACAAACAAAACGATTAATTGTAATGTTATAAAATGAAAAGCTTATAAGGATTATTAAAACTTCTAAAAAGACTTGTTTTCACCAAGCGACGATACCAATACAATACTTACACTAAGCAGGAATGGTATATCTAGAGTGAACATACCACACGCAGTAAAACTTGGCACCAAATGCAAGGTCATCAGTGAAATTTGCTCAGCCTGGAATTAGAATGTTATTAATAAAAAATTGGCATTTATTTTATTAAAAAATTGGCAAAATTGACAAATATTTTCTATATGTTTCTATTATAGTTAGAGGAAAGTTGTAAGCAATATCCTGTCATTTCTTAGAACAAAATATTTTTAATTATTCAGGGCACGCGAAGTTAAGTTCATAAAATTTTTTAATTGCGCTGTTACAGTGTGAAATAAAAGAATTCCTCTCACCTTGCGAGTAGACTGAGAATTCAAATTCATATTTATTATTTCGTTCACTAAATTCGGAGTCTTGACCGCCTGAAACAAATTAACAAGCATATAATTTACTTTTACTCTAAGAAACGGAATTATTTTAAAGAAAATAGAAAAAATTATGAACGCCATCACAATTACTATCAAGTGATGGCCCTTTATGTTGAAAAGTATCAATGGATAAAGCATATCTTCACTGATTGCTCAGCTCTTGTGGACATTAAAACTAGTTTTACCACCAAAGATAAAAGACCAAGGATAATCGATAATGTTTATGGAGGGCATTGACTGGTAATACTTTTATAACATAAGCTCCTGTTTCTAAAACTGATTGAATTGAATACTCGGAATTAGAAAAACTGATTGCAACAGCTTCTATATTACTAACCACTTAATATTTTTACTGGCAACACATAAAAAAATGTGACTAATCACAACATGTAGGTTAAATTCTTGTACCAAATATTTACATTTTATATAATTTTTTAGCTCATTTCTTGCCCAACCTTATTAAAATTTAATACCATCCCTTGAACTTGGATCATCGTGAAAGAAACAACCACAATGTCAATCACGAAAAATATATATTCATGCTCATGTCGTATCATGCCAATCGACAACACATGAATCAAATAGAATAATATATGAAATACAATGATTATAAACCTGTTAAATATATGTAGGACCACACAGACCTTTTCAAATATAACACATAGTTTATAAAGATTTAGGTGGATAAATGAACAATTTTCTAATATTTTTCCAATTGTCAAAACTTCAAATGGCTTGTCGTTGACTGTGAGTTTCTTTAACTTGATTTTTTCTTTAATTCAAATTCAAGATTTATCAACTTAATATGCATTTCTCCTAGTGTACAACAAAAATAAACAAAGGTTGAAAAGAATAATGAGAAATTAAAAGTCAAATATACTCTAAAGAATCAATTTATAATTAGTGGTGAATTAACAAAGAAAGTGAAGTTTGGAACAGATTTCATTAAACAAAGTTGGTACTTTACCCAGTTTTTTTTTTTAAATTTTCTGACTTATACTAAAGAAGATCATTATGTTTTTAGGTTATAATTCTAGGTAAGTTAATGGTTGTATCAAAATACAATTAAGCAATAATACGGAAAAACATTAAATGCATAGGAATGACCAAATACAGCTCCTTTATCTAAAATCAGTTCTATATTTCCATCTTTATAAAGATGCACATCATTGACTCCTAAGGTAAGAAATCGAGTTAATTCTCAGCTAGTCTAAGACTTTCTGCTAAATCTCTCGCTCTAAAAACGGAGTGCATAATTTTTCTTAATACATTTGAATCAACTTTTGTTTATGACACCAGTAAACAATCTCTATTAGGTCATGAACACAACTAATGAATATACAAGAAGTAGCAATATCTGTGTATGTTAACTATCTTTTGTTTCAACGAAACAATTCATTTTCTAAATGAATTTTGATGAATTATATAGAAGGATATAAGTTTCATTCCATAATAATATTTCAAAAATGATAATTGTAGCAATCAATGACACATATGTTCATCAATATAAGTAGCATTGTTGTACAAACAATACCTACTGTAATTAAAATTGTCCCAATGACATTATTACAGGATATGTTTATACATGTATGATCATATTGTTTTAATAACCCAAATTTCTTACAATTATAGACGAGCATCATGTTTAGCATTTCATTAACTTGTATTGTTTATCATAGACATAAAACTGACGCTGTTTTCGTGAAAAGTAATATAAAAATATGAAACTGAAAATGTAAACACTAATGATGGCATTGCAATGTAATATTTCTCTTCAAGATATTGAAAACAAAAAGCCTTTTAATGTAGTAATATTACTTTGCTGCCTGCTAACATATTTACAATGTAGTTATTTAACTGGTGGAGTTAAAATCATCAGCTAAATAATTATATTCTTAATAAACTGATGGAGCTGTGTGTTTTTAGTTTGTGTAAATGTAAAGTTTTCTACTAATTTAATTAGTACATTTTGATATTGGTTTCAAAACAGTCTGGATGATGCTCATTTAAAAAAAGTCTTAACAGAATAAGGCAATTATTTTTAACACAATTATTTTAACAATTACACGTAAAGATGTCATGATAAACAAAGATGATGTTATGATAAACAAAGCTAACAGACTGCTAGTATAAGTAAATATTATATAGAACTCATATTTACTTAATTTCTTATTAACAAATCAATTGCATGAAATGGCTTCATTATTACAAAGGCTAATGCAATGTCTTTATGTGAAAATACAACTCTAAATAAAATACCATCGCAAGTAAACATACACGTGATTAAATTTATACATTTATTAAATATTGACAATTAAAATTAATCTATTAACTTGATCGGACCATTATGTCTCTGTATAAAAACATCATCTAATGATAGAACAAGCAAATATGTACTCTAAAAATTATATTTACGTATATTTACATTTGAAAATTTAAGTTGAGAAATTTGAATGTATATAATTATGTTAGTAAAATTAATAATGCTATGAAATAAAATCTTGTATGTAACATAATTATAGTTTATAGCTCTAATTATAGCTCTTTTTATTCCTAAATTTCCTAAATAACATTCCAAAAGGTATGGAACAAAGACGTTAGTGATTATAAAATAACCCACTTTCAGCCTTTTTTTCGCAATCAGCTTTGATTAATTCAAGTTCTGTTTTTCCCAAAAATGATTTACAGACACTTTTGGCAGTAAGTATTGACAATAATAAAATTGGTGTAATATCTCCATACAGGATTTGTTAGTTTATATTAAAAATCATGTGACATCACTTGCTCTGATTAGTGGTTTTTAGATTGAAATTTTGTAAGCCATGAAAAGTTATATTTTATTCGTTAAATTAAAATGAAGAATGAAAAATTATATTTTATTTGTTAAATTAAAATATTTTTAGTGTAATTTATGTTAGGCAATATTTAAATATATTTTCATTAAATGTGTCAAATGCCCAACTAAGTTATTACAGTTAATACAATAATAAGAAAAGGAAATTATTTATTTACACACCATTATATTTATTTTTTGTCAAATATTTATTTACACATATTTATTATATTATATTATATTTTGATGCCTTCTGTGGACAACTCGCATTTTTTATTTTTGAATTAAATATCTAAGCCGTGTTTATGGCCGACTAACTAATGAAATAACTAAAGTGGCAATTGATATAACACATATAACAAGCAAACAATGGTCCTAGCAAATGTTGTGGATTAATTTGCAAATAATTTTTATATTCATTATGTATTTAAAAACTCTACTTCAAAGTTATTAGCATATTTGTTTGATATGTAGTAATGGATGAAGGATGAGTTATTTATTTTTTTATGTGAAATTTTTTTAATAAAAATTAAAGCTGTAATTTTTTCTAGTTCCGAAAAGATATTTTAGAGTTATCAAGTTGAAACAAAAAGTATTTTTGAACTGACATTTAAGTGACCAACTTTAATTTTATCATGATCAAATATAATTTAAGGAAGGCAAGTCAAAAAAATTGCGATTACCTAAACATTTTTACAATATTGGGTATTAGCTTTATATGATAATTGTTAATTACAAAATTCTATTCAGGAATAATATTGTTGCCTGCACACTCATCAAGTATGCTGCATGTATCATATCTGATTTAGACTGAGTAAATATTAATGTTCACCAGCTTGTTTGTCGGTCAATATATATGTAAACAACTTTTGCTATAATTTTCTGGTAGTGGGGACAGTTTTCAGTGAACATCTGTTGTTAACTGTAAATTAATGGTTTTTGTTTTTCTTTTTTAAGTTGTAGTATTGGCATGTACATATTTGTATTTACAAGCACGATTAAAATAAATAATATTTTTTAATAATAATATTATTTATCTAATATCTATTTATCTAATATTATTTATCTAATATTAATTAGTAATAATATTTATAGTAAATTTGGCCATAATTTTAATAATTTTGTAACCCATAATCTTCATATTTATTACAATGCCCACAACATGCTTGCGTATGTTATATACAGGCATAACGAGAATAGCTCTGGAGAATTTGCTTACAAAGTTAGTGTAACTTTGTAATTAAATATTAATCATAAGTTTTTTGCATTTATCGCTGTAATGAACCAGTAATAAAATGCAATAAAATACCTAAACCATTAACCAGTCAATGCAAAAAAATACGAAAGGTATTTTGTAAAATATGAATGTCTTACCTGCCTTGTTACCATGTTGCAGCTGAGAGTAATTATTGTGACAGTTAAAAATGAGAACCAAATCTCTTGCAACGTATAATTAATGAAGAACAACATTTCCGCCAACTTCATAACGTGTTTCGTTGTCAATACATGAACTAAGTAAAACATATTAAACACAATGATGATGAAACAATTGAAAAAGTAGAGAAGGCATGTCGCCCCAAACATGCTGCTTACTTTTGCACTAATCTCTGACAACAGCAAATATACGTCATAACATTCTTTCAATACAATATCACTTGCAAAAAATTTTGTTAAAGTCTTTGGTAATATTTTGATAACATGTTCACTGCATGTCATGTTCTTTCTTGTGAATGTTTTATTTGGAATTAGATTTTCAAAAACATTATTCAGATTTTTATATCTGTGAGCTATAGACACGCACGTAAGATAATACCTGCTGACAAATAGGTTTATAAATATAACGGAAAACATTACGTGAATTATTTTATAAGTTGGAATTTTTATGTCCCAATAGATGAAAGGCAGATACAAGCCAATAAATCGTACTAAATATAGGAATCCCAAAAAGCCGTATGCGTTTACTTTCACATTTCTCTTGATAGTCATCTTTCTTTTACCTGTTAGCATTTTTAATTTCTTATCTATATGATAAACCGATTCAATAAATCTGTAGTTTGATTTCATTAAATTGTTTGTAACAATCTTCAAAACTATGAGGTAACTTATGACTATTTCAATATTTTCACTGTGAGAGTAAATGGTCGATTTATAAATAAAACCAATAAGGCTTTCGTTACAAGATATTGAAGTTACACTGCACCACAAGAATGAACTCTGTAAAATTATGGCCCATAATAAGGTCATTTTGTTCAATTTCAGCATAAAGGCTCCATTGTTACCAATTTTGATGTCGTAGAATGTAACCCCCAAAATGCGTGTAACTTTATTCAAAGGCTTGAAACTTTTTAAAAATGCGCTGGGACTTTCAAACTGATTATTACATTTAGCCATTTTCAAACGATGAATACTGTGACACTAAAACTGAACTATGTTTTCACTGTGATTTAATGATAAATTATTTTAAAAATTGTTCATGTAAAACGCATTTATACCTCTGAAACTAAATTGAGGCTAAGTATAGATCTTGTATATTACATCATCTATTAAAGTTAATTCATCAAATTGCGATAAGAAATAGAAAATTATTACAAATTTTCATGCTCACACAATCAATAAAATGGATTCAAAATTGACACAAATTAAAAACGTATTATATGTGTCACCATATATGTGTCACAGGTATACTTATTTTTAATTGATATTGAATTGTTTAATTCGATGTGAAAAATGTAAAGGTTGTCTATTTATAAAGAAATAATTGGCCGTCTATTAATAATCAATCAAGATTTTCTTCGCTAGTTATAATAATAAAAGGCAACTATTGATGAAAAATTGGTAGTGACATATAACTATTTAAACTCTAGCTAAACGAAGCTAAATATTAGTATGTTGTTCTCTCATTTGTTTAAATGTCATTTAATGATCATATATATAAACTTTGATAGAACTTATTTCTGTACAAAGATGCATCTTTACAGATCTCCTGATAAAAGACAGGGTTACAGACGTGGTGACAGATCTAGTAGCAAATTTTAATTTTCTTTTAATAAGTATTAAGTTAGAGATTTTGCAATCTAGAAAATATATTTTAATATTGTTTATTTTCTATATTTCTCGTATTTAAACTTGCAATTTATTCATCGACTTTGGTATCTCCATACACGGTCAATGAATATGAACTTGTACTGGTTTATAAAACACAAACAATAGCAGAACGATTTGGATCTTGTTTGACAATAGGAAATAGTTATCATCTACAACTATATGCCAGTGTAAAATTTTCATTTTAAAACCTGGCTAACAGAAGTAAAGAACCAGACAAGTGATTATGGCGGAATACAGATTGTGGTGGGAATTAAAAGCCATTAACGTTTTTCAACCCTTCTCTGAATTATATTGAAATTGCATTATTTACTGTTTACGCATTTATTTCCAGATTACACTTGATAGCAATCTTTAAAAAAATTGAGAAAAATCTTTAATATCATGTTCTGGAATTTGCAAGTCAGTGGAATAATTTATTTATTATTGATTTATAAAGAATCTTTCAAAGTATTAATTTATAAAGAATGTTTTAATGAACTTTGTAATTGGCAAATTATCAGAAGCATCAACCAGAATTATCAGAAGCATAGCCAGTTTCGTGTTCCACATATTTCTATAAGCAATGGCAAGGTTTTTTTTGGTTAACATAATTAACAGTGATTTTTGAAGTGAAAGTGTTAATTTCCTTAAGTATGTGATAAAATCTGCCGTTGACAGTCCGAAGCCCATATGAAAAGAGTTGGCTGAGTCAAGACCCAACCTGCTGTAAAAGGTCAACACCGAGCCTCGGGCGGCGCTTAATTAACTAGACTACGATCAGAATGAAGAATATAGTAAATGATCTTCACAAACCGCTGCTCTGTGATCCCAATTCATAGAATCTGGGGCATTGGCTTTATCGCCTATGCTGCGAAGTAGAAAGCCTCAATAAAAATTCACCCCAATTTTACGGTGGAGACCGCGCCAAGAGGATGCATGGTTGAGGGTGTCAGTCTGTAGCGCCAACCTTGGTGTCATCCATCAACACCATTGTATATAGCCTTCTAGGAAAGGTGTTACCCTAGTGAGCGACCACCCTATCGTACATACTCGTGGGAATCAAAACCAGATGACCGGAAACAAAACCCTAAAAACTCATACCCAACAACTCTTATAAAAAGGACTTTTTGAACCTAGAATGAGATGTTTGTCATTTAGTGGCTGCATGAGCAGTGATAAGCAGCCCGATGCACTAGGAAGTAACTTAAATACCTTCAAACCAAGCTAAATGCAAAACAAAGCCAACAGCCCAACTATCATCCCGACAGGTCAGAAAGATACTTCAGACAAACAAAGTGATGAACTCTCCAACCAGGAGTGGTAGCGAGACAAAGTACCTAATAATATACGCAAGAGATATGAGAGTCCAACTGAAAGTCTAACCAAACAGACAACCACCAAATGTATCAATTATGTTCTTTCTGTACATAACAAATTCGATATCCTTATTGATGAAGATCCTGTAACTGAAAATATAAGTAAGGAATATATACCAAAACCCGAACCAATATTTGTAATTGGTAAAATTCACATAACACCTCTCAGAGATCTCTTAAGCAAAGTGGCAGATGTAAACAAGTTTACCATAACTATACTAAGATCGGGGCACATAATGAAGTTAATCCCCGCCGACTTTGAAACTTATAAAGCTATAATGACAATCTTATTGGAAACATTTTCAACAACTACACTTACAAACTAAGGAGTGAAAGGGCCTGTAGAGTAGTGATTAGAGGATTGCACGCCTCAGAAGATACTGCAATTATCAAAGATGAACTACAAACTAATGGACATGAAGTACGTCAAATAGTTAATGTTTTACATCGTGCAACAAAAGAAAAAGTTCTCCTGTATTTTATAGACTTAGAATTGCGAGCCAATATATTTAATATAAAGCAAATCAATCACGTCAAAGTCACAATTGAAGCCCCTTACAAAAAAAAAGAGAAATTAGAGTGCAAAAGATGCCAAACATTTGGGCACTACTAAACCTCCAGAGATAGATGCTACATGCGCCAACTGCCAAGGCAAACACGCCGCAAGCAAGAATTGCAATAAATATAAGCAGTACAAGGAAAAAATACTCAAAATTAACCCTCCCCCACAACAACCCAAACAAAAATATGCTACTACTCAGCCACGACCGGGCACAAATGAAAAAGTTAAACCAATGTAACACCCAAAATTCAGCTATATCGACATTCTGAAAAACAAAAATGACAATAATATATATCAATCATATGATCCCACAGTGGAAACAGACCAACATGATATGGCAAGCTGGACATGATAGATCAGATGATCAAACTAATCTAACAACTAGCTCCGCTGAGGTATTGAATATCCATATCATCACCTAGAATGCCAACGGGTCGACTGACAGCCAGCAAGAGCTTGAGTTATTCATGAGTAATGAGGATATTGATGTTGCCTTGATATCAAAAACAAAATTCAACCAACAATTACACATACAATTCCGTATCTACACGATATATAGTACTGACCATCCCTCTGGCAACTCGCATGGCGGAACTGCTGTACTATTGAAAAACAATATCAAACATTATTCGCTCGAGCTTTACAGAACGGAAAAAATCCAAGCAAATTCGGTCAAAATACAAAGCAAGACTTACTGCCCACCACGACACTCAATTGGGATTGATGAATTCAAGCAGTATTTTAACTAACTGTGTTCAGTATTTATCTGTGGAGGAGACTGGAACTCCAAACATACTTATTGTGGATAAAGATTGATCAACCCAAGGGGCAGACATCTATGTAAAGTGAATGAATTTCTCATGGAGACCCAACATACTGGCCTGCAGATCAGAATAAAATACCAGATCTGTTAGATTTCTATATAACAAAGAATCTTGGGCATAACTACTTAAAGATTGAGAAAAGTGAGGATTTGTCGCCAGATCATATTCCATCTTAAATTTATTCAAGCGAGTCATCCCCCTTGAGCCACCTTCCAATATTTAGAACAAAAATACAAACTGGGACCTTTATAAAGAAATTATCTCAAGTAATATAGATCTAAATATTAGACTGATAACAGACGACGACATTAAGACAAGTATCAAGTTCAAGTGTACAATACACTTAACAGCAACTGCTTCTACAATTAAAAATAGAAAAACGTAGACCAAACAAAAGGAATTTCCAGAAAACATAATTGAGAAAGTCTATGAACGGCGCAAATTAAGAAGAGAATGACATAGAACTAGATATTCCTCTGACAAAACTATGTTTGACAGAGTAATAGAAGAACTGAAAGACATGAGAACCTCTGCCTACAAAGAATATGAGAACCTCTGCCTACAAAGTCACCTGGCTCACGTCACTCCACATAAGGATATTAATAACTCACTATGGCGTGCAACCAAGAATCTAAAGAGATCCAAAAACCACATCCCACCTTTAAAACAACAGGATAGAGGATGGGCTAGATCTGATACCGAAAAAGCAATTACATTTGCTGAACACTTGCAAAACGTCTTCACACCTTTAAATTGTATCAACCTCAATAACGATGATGAAATAATAGATTACCTACAGTCACCAAGTCAGTTATGCTTTCTTCTAAAGACAGTAAGTCTAACAGAAATAGCTCGAGAGATTAAAGCCCTACCACCCAAAAAAGCACCTGGTTATGATCTGCTAGACTCTGTACTGCTAAGCAATCTTCCGAAGAAAGGTATAATATTTTTGGTAATACTCTTTAATGCATGCCTGACACTCTCCCACTACCCATTCCATTGGAAATTTGCTCAAGTTGTCATGATTCTTAAACCTACAGACCAATTAATCTCCCTTTGGTTGGCAAACTTTTTGAAAAAATTATCCTGAACAAAATGCGTCCTCATCTAGACACTATGCTTCCTGGGCACTAATTTGGATTCAGACAAAAACACGGCACCAATGAGCAGGTACATAGGTTGACAGATACCATTAACCTCACCCTGGAAAATAAAAAATACTGCTCAGCTGTTTTCCTAGATATAAGTCAGTTCTTCGATAGGGTCTGGCATATTCGTCTCCTTTATAAGTTAAAAAAATATCTTCCTCACTCCTTCTACTTTATACTGAAAGGCTACTTGGACAAAAGATGTTTTGAAGTTAAATTAGACAACGTAACATTGGACTTGTATGAAATCAGGTCTGATGTGCCTCAAGGAAACATTCTGGGGCCAGTGCTGTATCTCATCTTTACAGCTGATATCCTTACAGATAACAATACCTTCATTTGCCACGTATATAAATAATACTGAAATAATGTAAGTAAAAGCCAATCCAGGAATCGCATCAGCAAACGTACAGAGACACAGCTAAAGTTGAAAAATGGCTGAAGATATGGAGAATAAAAGCAAATCAAAACAAATCTGTACACATCACTTTTACACTCAGAAAAGAACACTGTCCTTCAATTACACTGAATGGAGAACACATTCTACATGGTAAAATACACTAAATACCTCGGCATGCACCTAGATAGCTGACTGACCTGGCAGAAACATTTCTGGAGTATAAGAAAAAACCTGGATGCAAAACTTCGAGATAATTGGTAGAAAATCTGAATGAAGGTCAATGTCGAAGCCCAATGAAGGTAAAATGGCAATTTACAAAACTATATTGAAACCAGTTTAGACATACAGAATTGAAATTTGGGGAACAGCAAGCAACAGTAGTATAGAAAACCAGTAAAAATTTCAGATCAAAGCTTTTAGATCTATGTTCAACATTCCTAACGCATTCACAATAAATACATTATGCAAGACCTGACGCTTAAAACTGTGAAGCAAGAAATCGCCATTCGTAGCCAAAACTACTAACAAAGATTAACCAAACACCTGACCAGACCTGGAGTTATCCAATACACAAGACTAAGGAGAAATAGTGTTCTGAAAATTATTAACCGATTCCCTAAAAAATAGTGAGAGTGGTCAATAGACATTTCTTCACGGCTCAAACGACATATACAGATAGAGGTCAGACAGAGGAGCAGCTAAATGTTCACGATAGATTATTGTGTTGAGTGAAGGAAAGAGAGAAAAAAAATGTGGGATAGTCGGTCAAACTTTCTTTTGTTATTAAATATGTATAGATTTCAACCGCTAATAACAATGAAAGTAATAATGCATTATAAATGGTTGAACCCGCAACGGATAGAGGATGTCTGTCTCTGTTTATTGTGCAGTACATGTTTTGCCTGTGATGTCATCGGACTAAAGTAGGCATATACGCATGATTTTTTACAAATTAGCATTGTATAAAGAAAAAGCTTTGTTGATTTGGATGTCAGTGTGAAGAGTTTGAGGAATACTATTAGGAAGCAAAGTGAGAATATAAAAATATTTATCAGAATTTAATTAAAAATTGTATGCACACATAAAATTTAGTGGTTGCGTTGGTTGCTTGCGTAAGAAATGAATTGTAGGAAAAAGTGTATTTTATTTTTGTTTGCCATTAGCAGTCCTTCTCTCTTTTAAAATTATTTATTTTCTCCTACTAGTCTGAAAGTGGTAAATTTCGCCGCTACTGATAATTAAATTATAATATTAGTATTTAACACAATGTTTGAAACACACTATTCCTTTGGGAATCTGTTTATAAGGCTTGGAACACTATTCTTCCTCAGTCTTATATGTTGGGTGCTTCCGGATCCCAATAATTTAGAAGCCAGAGCATTCACATGTTTGGCTAGTTTTTGCTGATAGTTTTCACTGCGTATGACAATTTCCTGTTTAACAGTTTTCAGCCTCAGATCTTGCATGATGTAATTATTATGGATGCATTTTGGTATATTGAACATAGATCTGATAGCTTTGGATTGAAACCTTTCGAGGATCTCAATGTTATTATTATTTGCTGTTCCCCAGAGTTCAATTCCGTATGTCCAAACCGGCTTTGATATGGTTTTGTAGATTGCGATTTCACTTTCGTTTGTAAGTTGGGACTTCCCTCCAATCAGCCAGTACATTGCTCCAAGCTTTGAGTTTAGATATTTCCTTTTGCTCCAGATATGTTTCTGCCATGTCAATCTTCTGTCCTGGTGCATGCCCAAGTATTTGGCAGTATCAGCATGTGGGATTTGTACTCCATTTAATGTAATTGGGGGACAGTTACCTTTTCTTAGGGTAAAGGTAACATGTGCAGATTTGCCTTGATTTGATTTTATTCTCCAGGTCTTCATCCAGTCTTCGATTTCAGTTATGTGCTTCTGCAGATTTAATGATGCAGTATCTGGATTTGCATTTACTGACAATATGGCTGTGTCGTCAGCATATGTGGTAATGAAAGTATTGTCATCTGTTGGAATATCAGCTGTAAATATAAGGTACAGCACTGTTTCCACAATGCTACCCTGAGGTACACCCTATCGAATTTCGTGCAAATCTGAAGTTATTGACTTTGACTTCGAAACATCTTGTATTCAGATAGCTCTTCAAGATGAGGAAGAAGGGATGTGGCAAGTATTTTTTAATATTGTAAAGCAGCCCATCGTGTCAGACTCGATCGAAGGGTTGGCTTATGTCCAGAAAAACAGCTGAGCAGTATTTCTTGGACTTCAAGGTGTGGCTAATAGTATCTATAAGCCGATGTACCTGCTCTAGGGTGGAGTGTTTTTGCCTAAAGCCAAATTGATGACCGGGCAGAATGGCATCCAAATGTGGACGCATTCTGTTCAAGATAACCTTTTTGAAAAGTTTTCCCAGCAGAGGGAGAAGACTAATCGGTCTATAGGATGAGACCTCCTCTGGTGGTTTACCAGGCTTCGGAATCATGATCACTTGAGCGAGTTTCCATTGGGATGGATAGTGGGAGAGTCTTAAACATGCGTTAAATATTGCTACCAAGAACATCATGCTCTTTCTTGGAAGATTGTTTAGCAGAACAGAGTCCATTAGGTCATATCCTGGGGACTTCTTTTTCGGGAGGGCTTTGATCTCTCTTGCTATTTCAATCTGGCTCACAGGTTTCAAAGGAAAGCATAGTTGCATTGGTGACTGGAGGTAAGATATTCTTTTCTCATCCTTGTTCCAGTCGTTACTATCCAGAGGTGTTCTTTTTCAGAGTTAGATCTTGCCCAAGTTCTATTCTGTCCTCTCAAAGGTGGTATATGATTCTTAGGTCGCTTGAAATTTCTGGTGGGACGCCACAATGAATAGTTTGACTCCTTTTCTGCAGTGAGGTGAGTCAGATGGTTTTGCAGACAGAGATTCTCCTATTCTTTGATCATGTCTTTCAGCTGTTCTGTAGCTCTGTTAATGATGTCTTGTCTGTCTTGCTTTATCTGAAGGATGCCTGGTTCTGTGCTACTCTCTTCTCAGTTTACGCCATTCCCACACTTTCTCAATTATTTCTTTTGGGTATTCCTTCTGCTTGACCCTCGGTGTTCTGTTTCTGCATTTGGGCATGGAAGTAGAAGCAGCTGTGTGTATTAAGTAGTTGAAATTTTCAATATTAATCTCTAGGTCATCACCCGTCTTCAGTGGAACGTTTAAATCCATACTATTAGTGATGATCTTACGGTATAAGTCCCAATTCGTATTTTTGTTTTAAAAATAATCTGGTGACTCAATTGGTACGATTTGTTTGTACAAGTTTAGGATCACTGGTGTATGGTCCGAAGACAAATCCTCATTTTTTTCAATCTTTAGGTAGTTACGACCTATGTTTCTTGTTATGTAGAAATCAAGCAAATCCGGTATCTTGTTAGGATCGATGGACCAGTATGTAGGTTCACCATGAGAGATACATTCAAGATTAAGATTTTTTGTAGCGTATATAGTTATATAGTTGTCTCCCACGTGGATTAATCAGTCTTGATCCCCAAAATGTGTGCTTGGAGTTCCAATCGCCTCCACAAATAGATACAGGACTCAGTTGACCAAAGAATTGTTTAAATTCTTCAACTCCCACAGAATGTCGTGGTGGGCAGTAAACCGCAGCGACTGCTGTTTCCCCATTCTTATATTTAATTGATGTTGCCTGGATTTTTTCTGTCTTGTAGGGTACTAGCGTGTAATGTTTAATGTTATTCTTTAATATCACTGCGGTCCCACCGTGGGAATTTCCAGAAGGGTGGTCGGTTGTATAGACTATGTAGTTTTTTATGTTTACATGCGAGCGTTGAGTGAGCTTTGTCACTGATATTAGGGCAATATCTATATTTTCAGCATGCATGAATATCTCCAGTTCCTGTCTTCTAGCAAAAAAAAAATCTATGAACAAGGGAACTTGGCAATTAAATATATATATCAAATTAAACATATTGAAAAATATTATAATAAAACTATTGAAATAACAAGAAAATATTACCTAAAATATTTATGTTGTGGATGGTCCAAAATATTATGCAGTGCTGAAGTAACATTGTATCTATGGATGGGGGTAAAAAGGTCACAAAATGGCTGTTTTACAATTATAATACAGAACAATCCATAATTTTTTCTCTACCCATTGGCATAAAAGATATAAGTCAATGCACTTGCATGATAATCTTAGAGTAATGGTTAAAAGGTACCAACTCAAAAACCATTGAATAGTAGGTGGTAGAAAAGTACTAAGTCGACATATGACTTTCGTACCGTTCGAATGATGAACTGTTTAGTTGGTATAAACGACATGAGTCAGTGCCTCAGTTTTAAAATGTATTATTACAAGAAGGTTTATGATCAACAAGTAATGTTAAGACATTCCAATTATTATCTAGTGCGCTTCCCAAATTCGTAGAACCATACTACAACAGGGTCATTAGTATTGTTAATTATTAAGCTCAATTTCCTTTTGTACCTGTTTATTTTTTAATATTACTCATTCTTGTATAATGAGACCACTTTTAGTAAAGGATGTCAGTTATTAGTTAACAGTGTTGAAAAACTAAGTGCAGTTATAAAAAGCAGAAGTAAAAATTTGTTAAACATGGGATTGAGGGAGACGAGTCAATCGAAGCATTTACCCGATACATCAGAAGAACAGGATTGGGATTCAGTGCAGTCTTCACCAGCACCCTCTGTTGGTCAAAAATGTATGGAAATTTTTGACGACTTTAGTGACAGTGATAGAACCTATGTTCCAGACAGGGATTCTGATAGCAAAGAATGCAAAAACTATAAATCACCTTGTATAATAAGCCCAATACCAAGACCAACGGATTATTCGTCCGTCGAAATGAGCCATTGTACTCCAAGCATATCAGGAAGGCCGCTTACGGAATTGGATGACTGTACCCAGAGATCAAGTTAAATAGAATCACCTTCAGTCCATGATATTAATGCTGATGGAACTCTACCGAATCATTCCAACGCAGAAAGCATTGTGAAACCATTTGTTATAAAAGCTCGAAAGAATAGAAAAGAAAGTCTTCACACTACTAAAGAGTTTGTAACAGTGAAAGGAAGAAAGTAACCGCGAGGAAAATGCTAGAGTTGAAGGAATGCCGAAATAAAAAATTATTTAAAGTTGAGTCCCGAAATTCGGAGTTTACTTTTTGAAGAATACTGGAGATTAGGCTTTTATGATAAAAGAGTTTACCAAAAAAAAATACATTTGTGAAATTTGGGTAACCCGAAAAAACCTGAAATAACACATGAGTATTTTTTTAAAATAATTGGTAGCAGAATTTCTCTATGCGAAGCGTGTTTTTGTGCTACTCTAGATGAAAAATCAAGATTTTTACGTACTGTCATAAGCAAAAAAAAGTCGAGTGTATCAGGCATTCCAGGCTCTGATGCAAGAAAACGCAACCCACCACCACATACAAAGACATCAGAAGAGATAGAAGGCGTCAAAAATCGTATACTTCCATTCCCATCGTACGAAAGCCACTCGACATACAAACCACGGGAAATATTTACAATCACATCTGAACCTTCAGATTATGTACAACCTAAACTGTCAAAACAAAGAAAATCCAGTTAGTTGAAAAATTTACGAGCTAACTTTTCGATCAATAAATTTATCATTTAAAAAACCTCAACAGGATACATGTTACACATATGATTTATTGAACATGAAAATAAAGACAGCAGTTAGTAATCCTGACAAAACTACACTTAAAATTTAATTGAAAGAGCATCAATCCCGAACAGAAAAAAATAGGCAAAGAAGAATCAAAAACAAGTCAAGAAAAGGCATGTTATACGTTTTACCTACAACAATGTTTACCAACACCTTTTCTTGGATCTTCAGTTGTGTTTTATAAAACGCAGTTGTGGACTGACAATCTTACTATTCATGATGCTGCTTCAGGAAAATCCAAAGACTATGTGTGTCATGAAATATAGCTAATTACGGAGGAAATGAAATAACGTCATGTCAATATCACTTTTTAAAAAATCATTTATCTCTTGCAGTAAAAATTGTAACATTTTGTTCCGATACCAGCAGCGGTCAGAACAAGAATTCTCATGTGTCGGTGATATTTTTGAAATTAATAGAGGAATCCATCACTGTACAGATCATAAACCATAAGTTTTAATTCTTGGGCACACACATATGGAGTGTGACGTAGACCATGAAAAAAAATTAAATTCCTTTATACTTTTTTTATGACTGGTATCAGGTCTTTCAATCTATGGGGAAAACGAACAAATTTGAGGTGTGTGTAATGAAGAAAGAAAACTTTTATGAGTTTTCCAAACTCTTCAATGACCAACTAGTATTGAAGAAAAAGAATGAAAATGGTTTGGCTTTCAAGTGGCATGATGAGAAGTGGTTGCAACAAAAAAGAAGTGGTTGAGAAGTGATTCTAACGAGTCAAGGGAAATCAAATATAAGAAAAGCTGACTGAAAATAACTTTGATGTAATCAATTGTAGACATTGTGGAAAATTTTGTACTCTTTCTGAATTTCACAGATATAATTCAATTATTACTTTGATACTGCCTACTTTCCACAAATTTTATAATAATATATTGACAGGTGATAATATTGCAGATAAAGACCCTGACCTTTGAGATGAAACATATGCAACTTAGTGATATGTGTATGTTTAGTTTTTCTAATTATCTCGTCTATACATATAAAACTTTCTAAATTTTTATAATAAGTTTCTTGAAATGGTTTTTAATAAATGTGTATTTCTTGACATAGTGTTTTCTTATCAAGTTATACAATATTATTTTCTCCGGTAGAAGTCACAAGTCACAAAAATCCTTAAAATATTATAATTAATCGAAGTTATATATTTGAGTTTCACAAACATACATAAATTAATAACAATCCGCACCATTTAAAGATCACAGAAAAAAAATTCAATTTAGGAAAAAATAAATAAATTTGAATGGTCTCTCCTGTAAAAGTAAAATTTTGGACTTGTATCTATTGTACCGCCCTCCATAGATATAATTCTTCCAATACATTTGGTATATCATTTTCAGTGAAGAGTTCAGTTTGAGAAGGTTTTGTAAAATTTTATTTAGGTACATGTATCAATATATATATATATATATATATATGCATTACACATCAGGCGAGACCCAACTCATAGTAAATTATATATGACTTGAATAATTTTATAATAAAGTAACTTTACATTCCAAAACATATACATTAAGTACAACCATATAAATCAGTGAGCATTTGCCTTTTTTTAAAATCAATACAGCAATCCAGCTTCCATAATGTGCTATAGAGTTTGAAATTTGAAATGAACATAAGACAATTAAGTTTGCTACATGACAATTTACAAACAACACCCCATCAAATGTTACAATATGTTTGCTTTGAGAGTATAGAGGTACATTGTATCCAGTTGCAGTTTCCAAACAAGTTATAGCCTCAGAGTGGTGAAGGTAATTTAAATTCCAAAGTAAATAATAAACACTGAGATGAGCTCACATGTGTTATGAAAATTATCAATGATGATAATTTTCAAGAAATAATGTAACTGATCATTTGTCTTGACTTAATTCCACCTTTGAATCAATAGAACTAATTATTTTAAAAATAATAATATACAATAAGCAGGACAATACGCCAAACCATTAATCATTTAAAAACAATTACATGTTATATGTGTTCATTATAGAATATTGTCTGAGAGGGAAGTTGAATGAAAATAATTAATTGAAGGAAGCAATTAGTAGATATTTTGACAACAGAGGATAATTGTATTATTATCAGGAGATATTTATGTTAATTGACAAATGCAATAAACATGATAATATTAATGGTGATTATATTAAGAAATAAATATATATCTCTTTTCTTTCATATCTACACCAAGAATTTATTGAAAGCCTCTTTGTATGTATATATATATATATATATATATATGTATATATATATATATATATATATATATATATGTGTGTGTGTATATATATATATATATATATATATATATATATATATATATATATATATATATATATATATATATGTGTATATATATATATATATATATATATTTAAAATGAAACTGCATTATATTTATGTTAAAGTGTAAAAATAATTACTACTAATCACATGTTCACTTAGCTATACAACAAATAAACCAAGAAGTATTTGTGCACTTAAAGGTAAGATATTTTTGTGTTGTTAAAGAAATATTTGTAATGAAAATATGTGGCTGAATTTGGAATTTGAAAGTTACTTACCTTGTTCAACTTATTAAGTAAAATACACAAAGCTTGTGACCGCCAAACGCCCACAGGGAAACCCATAGTGTTAGTAATAAAACTTATCTTTGTAGTTTCTATTGATGATAAAATTAGATGTTCATACAAAAGGAAGTATTGATTAAATTGATGGAAGTCAAATAAAAATAGTTGCTGCTGAGTATAGCATTTGTTCAACATCTCACATATTTTTTACCAAATCTCTGCTTAATGTTAAAGTTGGGCATTCAGAAACGTGCAAAAGGCCTTCTGCGGTTAATAAAATACAAAAAGATATATATTTTCTTTCTTTGCAGATCTGTTTCTCTTTATCAAGTGACTAAATAAAACATATTGCATTAAATAAAACGTATAGCACACTTGACACTATTTTTTTAATCAATCATCTGTTTCTATATTTGTGGACAAATATTTTTTTGCTCTATTTAATAAATTCATTTAATTCTGTATTTAAATATCATTTATACCTAGCTAAAAGTTTCGGGACAAAGGTATCTTATTGATGTCTATAATATTAACAAAATAAAACATTATTTTTAATTTATTTTTGTTACAAATAATGTTTAAGACGCTAGTAAACTTTGTACTTTTGAATGCACCACGAAATTGTTTTTCATCAAAAAAACTTCCTTTCGCAAGATATAACTTTTTTATCCAAGTGTGGCATTCTTTTAAAAAGTTCTTAGCAGAGTTTAGAATATTATGGCATTACATTTGAAGCAACCCCCAAATACGTTCTAGAGAAACCACATTCACTTTTTTTAACTTTTCCAATGAGTTCATTCCTTAACAGCTCTATAGGATTAAAATAGAGAAATATGTGCAACTATTTCATCAACTGGAAGTCTTTACTTTGAATGTAGCAATGCGCTTCATGACAAAGGACTTATATAAAAGCGTAGAATTTTTATTTGGCAAATAAATTCACAAATAAAAATTTCATTAAATAATTGCGATTTATTTTTGTGAAAACTGAGATGCATTAGTTTGATTATTTATGGCCAACAACACAATGATAGTGAATTCAACATGTGCTTTTTAACTGTAGACGAGTGCTTGAAGATCATTTTATGAAAATCTTTGGTGGGATCTTACAGGCAACAATCTGCGAGGAAAATCACAAAAGGTTTTTTTATAAAAGGATCAACATTTTGGGCATTGAGCGATAAATTCTCTAACATTGAACAATTAAAAGAAAGTCTATTTTAACAAAAGAAGCTACTCTTAGACGATGAACTGATTTATTTGTATATATATATATATATATATATATATATTTATATATATATATATATATACATACATATATATATATATATATACATATATATATATATATATATATATATATATATATATATATATATATCTTATTGTACTTAATATTGAATGTTGTTGACTCTATACTATTTATGTACCAGTTACAAAGGAAAATAGAAGGTGTAGTCAGTTTTAAGTAACCACAAACATAGCAGTACTCACCTCATCTTTAACTTCGCTTAAAGTCGATTGTCATCGTAAGAATATTCATGAATGCAAACATAATTTCTTAAAAGTCTGAACTTGCAAGGTAGTACAGTTCAACTTTCTGAGCGAATGAATACACTCGTTAAAAAACATGCATAAAATAAAACATATTAAAAACTATTTTGACAAAACCATCAAATACATTTAACAAATAGATGTTACCGAAATTACTATTGAATTGTAAGCTTATATTGAGTATGATAGAAATAACATTGTATAATTCTCTTTAGAATGCAGTAATTTTTTATAATCGACTTCTCATTTAGAAAGTAGTTTTACTCCATAATAAACAGAGTTTTTGCTGAATTTTGCACCTCGTATATAAAAATAAAAAACAGTAGCAATTGAACTACTCATATAGAGGCGCTGGGCAACAGTGCTAGCATACTATTCCCCCTTTCCACCTATATTATCTTAGGGCACCTCCAGAGACTTGTAACAACCCCCTCATACAAAAGAAGAGACCTTCGAAGGTCCCCTAATAGCATCCTGGGTCTATTATCATATACTTCCACCTGATGGGGTAAAGAATGTCCCTATGCAAGCGCTAGCATACTATGTAAAGTCACTAGAATTTTTTATTCTTGGTTTTATTGTTGATAAGAGTTTATTTAATAACAGCATTTATCATAAATACAGCAGTCTAATTGATGTAGCACTTAAAGTTGAAGTTCTTCTGAATGGAAAGAATAAGGTTGAATAACTTTAAAATAGTACCACCTAGACTAGAAATATATATTCCGTTTAATTTTCATCTGAAGTACGTTAATCAGTGAGGGAATGTATCGGCTGACCTCAACACTGTTGCTCCCATATGAAAGTTGGCCGTTTCCAATCTCAACTTGAAAGCTTGCTAGTTTCATTGGTTTGGGGAGTGTTTCAGAAAGTTGTTCTACTTGTTTCTCTCTACAGTTGTTTCACATGTCCTCTCTACATGTCACTTGAACTGCAATTCTGTTTAACATAGGAATGATACTTAAAAGCAATATTGCTAATACGGGCTATAATATTCATGCTAACAAATAAAAATTGATTTTAATTGTTCAATGAAATAAAATATTTTTCTAATGTTTAAACTAAATGAATGAAGACTATCAGTACTTTAAGACATGCATATTAAATTTTAAAAAAATTCACACAATACTTGATGATAATACACAATTAAATACAGATATATGAATGTGTACCAATCATATTTAAAGGATCACTAATCAAATTTCAACATAAACTGAAATTATTAATATTGTATAATGACCGGCGTTATCTTTCACATCATCTGCACAATTAGACATAACTCAATTCATATATCTTTTTCAATTACGGTTTTCCATAATATTTTTTTAATTGATTAGTGTTTTTTTTTGTTTTTAATAGGTGGCCATAATAACTTCATAATAATTGCTAGCTAATTAATTGTGTTTCTACGAATAAATATTCAATAGGAACATGTACAAAGCTGATTAAATTGACGACCATTAGTCACTTGTATATTATGTAACATATTATATAAGGCCATTAGTCACCAATGTATCTTGTAATAAATTTATATCTCTAGAAGCTTACTACTGAGCCATCATTAACTAAAAGTGTTTTATTTGAAAGGCCAAATTCAACATTATTAAAAAATTAATCTCAAGCATATATTTCTATTTATATTACATAATGCAAGTTCGCAATCTAAATGATGATGTCAATACTTTCATCAGATTACACGCCTCTCTCGGAAGAGTGTTGCATTTTGTAGGAATTGATTTTTTTGATCTAGAGATCAATGCTGCAGGAACTATTACAGCAAATATTAACAAATTAACATTAATATGGGTGATAATTCTGCAAATTACCTTTGTATGCTGTAGTATAAGGGCAATATTCTGCAGCGAAAGTCTTATTGGGTTTATTTACAAATCAAATATATACACTTACAGCGAGTGTATTGAAACTGTCATCGGAATTCTTCTCATTTTAAAGATTGTTACAGACAATTTCTCAAAAGATTTTTATGTTATGTTAAAATATCTTCAATCCATTGATAAAATATTAGATATAACAGATGGAAGTAATGAAATAAATCGCAAAATGAATTTAAATATTTTTGCTATCACAAGTGTACAGCTTGTTTCAGTAATCTTACGACTTATCGGTCTTTGCGTACCATTCTCACATTGGCAAATTAAATTACCTTACTATAAACTGGTACACACCATTTTTTGTATAATGTTCATAAATTATTTCGTGTCACGTCATTTTTTTGTTAATGAAATGTTAACCCAACGACTTAAGTTTCTAAATAAAATTATAACAAGTGTTAAAGCAAACTCGTTAAGACACCCAAACGATAAAGTTTTAATGGAAATGACAGTCGTATCTAAACATCATAAAATTATAACCACGGAATTGACTCTAAAACAGTGCTACAAGATATATACAAAAATATGTAACATGAATAGAAAACTAGATGCAATTTTTGGACTGACAACTTTACTTCACATGTTTAACAGCTTCATCATAATTGTTTTTAACATGTTTTACTTAATTCATGTGATTTTAACAAGTCAAAACATGACTGGCAATGAGCTAGTTTTTTTTATTATGTACACGATGCAAGAGATACTCTTTACTTTTCTCACGGTGCTATTCATTGTTCTCAGCTGTAACAGAGTAACAGTAGAGGTAAGTGATAGCCGTATCTTTAATATAAAATTGCAAAACAAGTTTTATAGCACAAGCTATATATAACGCTAACATAAATACAAAACAAAATGTATGGTAAAAAAATATAATTTCTCATATTCTCTTTAATTAATCTTTGCAGCTTGAAGCATGTTTTCTTTTAAAATTCTTACCCTCACTGTTAAATTATTTTAGATTTCACCATTTTACTAAATATTAGAATTGAAGATTAACACAATATATTTATGCTAAGAATGCATGTAGAGTGATTGAAGAGATACAAGCCAGTGACAGACAAACAACAAAATCTTTTAATACAATCCATTTTTCTTTTCAACACACATATATGTACACAGTGTGTGGTAAAAATATTGGACATCGAAAGACGTTATTGACTGAAAAATAGTTGATTGTCGTCAAAATAAAATTTAAAAGATTTTTAGTCATTTTTTCATCGACACAATACCGGCACCGCTCAGGTTAATGACCGCAAACTACCGTGCGAGACATTGTATATAAAATAATTTATACATAGCAAGTATTTCATTTAATTAAATGGTTAAATAACTATAGTATAATAACTAGTCATGAATAATGGGCTTGATTCACTTTAATAACTCAGTGATTCTAATAAATCAATAGAATTGTGTTCTTCGAGATGTACTGCAATTTATTTGATTCTAAATTAAATAACCTCTTACACAATGTTTTAGATATATTAAATTTTTAAATTGATTGTAACGGATTTATTTTCCTTCATACTTTGCAAGCCTATTACTATTAATCAAATACATAAAGCAATATGATATTGATTACATACATAAAGAAATCAAATACATAAAGAAATATATATATGATTACCCATAAAGAAATATGATATAAAAAATTGAAAGTGTAATGTTATCACACAAATACGTGTATTTGTGTGATAACATTAACAAATACGTGTATTTGTGTGATAACATTACACTTTCAATTTTTTATATCATATTTCTTTATGGGTAATTACTTATGCTGCCCTCTAGTTTAATATTTATGCAACGCAATTTTTTAATTATTAATCTTTTATCAATTGTCAAGTGCAATAATAGTGAACTGTGAGAGTTGGTTACTAGTGAGCTTTCCCACTAAATAATCGACAAGGATAAGGTAATGAGTGCCAATATAATCTACATGTTATTGTATAAGCTGATATTTCAAAAATGCATAATGCAAAATTACTTAAATGACTTGAGTTATATAATTTTTTACGTTTTAGCTTTTCCAACAAAATATGTTAATTATATTGCCACTCTAGCATTAACTTACCCAAGTTAACTAAGAAACCCACTGGCTATATAAATATTGGGATACAGCAAAATTAAGTTAAAAAGATTTTTTACAAAGTGGGTGCCAAATATATTCAATTTAATATATGATGATCGTGCAAAGAAATAGGAAGAATAGAAATGCAAGAGTTGAAAAATTTAAAACAAATAGAATTCAAATGTATATACATCATCAGCTAATTAATACCATTATAAATGTACAACTAATTAATATTAGTACATAAATATTGATATGAGATATTACTATAAATGACAAATCAATTGGAAAATTACAAAAAAATACAAATGCTGACTAAATAATACTGATATAACAATATAACTAAACGTATACTATGATACAATAATATAAATGTGTAAATACATATTCCACAAACACTCATATTAGCTAAATTTTAATAAGAAAATAATATTCAAAAAGTTTAGCGAATTTGATATGTATTATTCACTCACTCTATATAATTCAATACAAGAAACAAAAGGATTCACTTAATACGATAAATAAATGCTTGTCAAAGAGTAAAGAACCATTTTAATAATGTGAATGCAGAACGAATCAATGAGCCATTATATCAATGTAATGTACAATTTGCAAGCCTTCCATCCATTATTTGTTACCCTGAAATGTTCCCGACTCAAAGAGTTCAATCAATCCATAAGATTATAAGTGAATCATTTAGCTAATTGGAACAGTATACTGCATATATTCTTTTGATTCACTCACTCACGGGTTACCCACACGTAGTATACACTCTTAGTACACAGCAGTGGCGTGTAGTGCTTTTTGGGAAGGGCATGGTGCGATGGGAATGACATAACAATCATATATATATATATATATATATATATATATATATATATATATACACACACAAGCGCAAGCGTCCACAACTGCCCCTGATAGCCCTGAAAATTGTATTAAAGGTATAATAGACTGAAAATGTGTGTCAATAATTGAATCATAGGTACTCAAAACAACAAACTCTCGACTTTATTATCCCTACTTACTGAACTATGACTTTCATTGCAACCATAAAAAGCTAATTTTTGCTTGCTTAAAAATACAATAGTACCTATTAACCTATTTAAATTATTTGCATTTCTATCTACCCTTTCATTATGTTCCCAATCTGCAATAGCTAGTTGCCCCTCGATACAAATTTCTATACAGGGGAAGGCCAAAATTTTGCAGTTTTACTGTGCTGGATAAATATTTTTCTGAATTAACATATTCTTAGTATGAGCTCAGTTCAGCAAAAACGTAAATTTCCCGTTAAATTTAATACTTTTTTTTTTACCTATTTTCTTTCATTGAAGCAAAAATAAATAGGAAATTCACTTTTTGTTAAACTGTACTTGTTCCATATTTTTTACCAGAATTCGTCACATTACCTGGATTATGAAAATGAGCTTTATTTCATTTACTACATTCAGTTTTCAATAATAAATAAAGGCAGCAAAACATTTTATTTGAAATGCAACTCCCAACTCAAACAAAATGTTTTGTCACCAACCAATTTTGATGAATAAAACCCTTTTAGTCAACAACGAAAATGCCCTTTATTAGATTTATTAAGAATGTGGAGTTTAAATTTGGCTTTGATCTACCATTCTCAAATATACTGTTTTTTTCAATAAAAAGTAAATTGAAAAATCCTACGTTAATCATATAATAAACAGAGCAATATTTGATAGTCGCCATTATTTGTTTGCAATGTGTATTCAAAAAATTTACTAATAAAATATTAATTTTAATGCACAAAGAAAACACAATGAGTATTTCACTGACAAAACATAATACGATATGTAAAACTTTTAAAATTATTTATAAAATTATCTTACTAACGAGATAATTATAAGAATGACAGTGAACGCTGAGTGACAGCGTTGTAATAACACAATGATTCTTTGTTTGTGTGCATAATAAAAAAACAAAGAATTGTTTCAGTTGAATATCGTCCATATTCCAACTGATAATCTCGTCAATTCCAGCTAACCTTAAAACTATGAACTGGCAGTCTGAAGTGAGTTAATCAATTTTAATTTAGTAAAAAATAATTTTCTACATGCCTTACAATTATAAAATGGCAAAATACAATAATTTCATAAATTTGTAAACTCAAGGAGAAATATTACAATCTTTAGTTCAACTTTAATGTGTTCAGTGTATCGTAGTTTAAATAGCACAATACTGTCGAGATGCTTCTTATTTGCTTACCGAACCTTTTGAACTCTTACACTGTGATCGAAGACTGTGTAAAGCAGTTTTAATATCAATTCAAAATAATAACCGATATTGTACTTATGTGACATTTTCTTTTCAAGTTTTACTGCAGTTATCTAGACTTAAATTATTATAAAATTATGCGCAATATTAAATTATACATAATAGCAAAAAGTAGTTTTTTCTAACATTATTATAACCAAAATTTATAACTTCACTTTATATTTTTAAAGATATAGAAGTGGCTTCTAATTTGTGAGTATATTTTTGATTGTGCTTTACGAAATTTAAGTGTTTGAAATTCTATCACATATATTTACTATATTAGTTATTAGGGGTTCCGATCACTTACGGAGATGTGATGCCTTAGGTATGACGATGGTCTTAACATCAATTACAGTGTCGCATATGCTAAAGCATACATCACGCACTCAAGTGCTATTTCTTCCTTCCGTCCGCTTCTTTTCAGTTAATGAAAATAAAAAATAATATTATTCAGCTGACTCAAATGTTCTCAATACGCATACTCAATATTAATTTTTTTGAAATATAATTAAATGATAGAAGATTTGTTGAAATGAATTAAAATATTTATATTATTATTAATTACTTAACAAAATAAATTGTGGTCATGGACAAAAAATATGCAAAAGATATTAATACCATTTCCCGATCGTAACTCTTTCAATTGATAATTCCCTCTATATAGAAAAGGTATTATTTTGACTATAAAATAAAATTTGTATGTTTTAATTTGTTGCAGGCTGCAAAGACTCCCAGTTTAGTAAATGAAATAATAAATTTGGACTTAAATCCCCAAGCTATACATAAGGTAATTTCCTAGCAAATAATATTTTATACGTTAAGACAATTCATACGGTCAATTTATGGATTTAGAGAAAGAGTTATCGTCTCTAAAATTCATATTAAATAACTCTTGGATGGAAGTTCACAATGGGCTCAGTTGGTTACTGATTAATATTTATTTGTTAGATTTATAGGTGTTTATTAAGACATATAAGTTTCCAAAGTATGATGAAATAGTATAAATGTTCCTTTCCATTTATACTTTCACATCTTTGAGGTATATACCATTTAATAAAAAACGAAAAGATAGACTCAATTTTTACATAATAAATGAATAAATATGAATATAAGCTAATGAAATTAGTAAATTTTTGAGATTTACTCCTTAAGAAATTATTTTCATAAATAGCACCCGGTACAAAGTTTGAATATGAGGAGTAAAATCAGAAAAGCAGAAAGTACGTAGTTCAGAGCATTAAAAAAAATGTAACCGTTAGGTGGTCTCGCTGCGCAACATGTTTATTTGGCATGTTTTACGGCATAATCTCAATGACTGAGTGTGACACACCTAGTTTAATATTGTTCGCTTATATCAAGATGTAATCATTTAATGTCATTACGTGTGAATATTTGGTGTCTTCTAGTCTACAAAATTAAAAAGTCTCTTTTACTTCTTATTCTGATGTTAATTAATGTCTTTAATTTTGTTGTATAAATATGATCTTGTTCATTTGTGTTTTACTTGAAAATAATTATATTGTGGGCATTTTTTTATTAAAGACTTTTCCATTTATATTTAATGATGTGGATTTATATACATGCACAATTTTTTTTTAATTTCAGGCTGAGCAACTGTCATTGTTGATATTACACTCAACACCACGTTTCAGCGCTTGCGGAATGTTCACCCTGGACATACCATTTTTACTCAGCGTTAGTAACTGAATATTAATTTGTTGGTATTTAAGTGATTGTATAGTTCAGAGGATGTTCAAAATTAAATTGAAAAGGTAAAAACTATTCAAAATGTAAAACTTAGGTACAAATGAGAAAAACAGACATTTTTTCATCACTAAGTATTTAAACATAATAATGTCATTCTTACTGATAGCAAAGAAAAATATATAGTAAATTTTTTCATTAAAAATAAAAATCAAAATTTTCAAATAATCTTGTGTAATTCTAAACATTCTTGTCGTCGCCGTGGTGTGTTGGGTTGATCACAAGGCATACGACCTTTGACGATGCGATGCACCGCGTCGACCCAGGTTCGATTCCCGGCCGTTCGTCGAACGGGGCTGGAGTGGTGTTGTGGTTCATTGTAAGAGATTGTTCTTGTAGCAATAAGTCCGCCATATGTATCAATTAGATACATTAAAGTAGATAAATAAATAATACTTAAAACATTTGTTTTTCCCCGAAATCAACATGATAATTTGTAAATTTTTGAAATTCTATTGATGTGTCTTTTATTAAATCACTTAAAATAATATTTGCAAGAATTTTTGTTACAAAACATTTTTGAGTCCTCAAATTTTGTAAATATTTGCTTTACATAAATCAATATAAAATCATTAAAATGAACTCAATGCTAAAAATCATAAAGAGCGCACTCAAAATTTGAACAATTTACTCCTATTGCACGTTTCATTAGCAGCACTATGAATATCTGGTACTGCTTACTCGTCAATTTGGTCCTCATATTGAATCAGTAGTTTGACTTGAGCACATTTGTTTCCATGTTTACTCAACAATGTGGGAAACAAATGTCCAATTTGATCAACTGCTCTTTATATGAATCAAATCGGTAATTGAGCATACATAAACATCCTTTTTTCCACAACCTATGGTAGATGATATTTCGAGAACCAATAAAGTAGAAAGTTGCCCCGTTTAAAGAAATTAACAAATTATGTATGGTCCTCTTAATATAAATTACATGCTGATTTAAATAGCTTGCTGGGAATATTTTCTTAACAGAAAGATCAAAATCTTATTACAAAACCTTAACATTTTGTTAGATTTTGATCCAATAATCACATGAGACTTTCATCGGTTAAATTAAATTTTTCTCACTGATATAAGATATTGACTGAGCTGTGTTTTTATGAAAGCCATTACAGTACGGTATTGATGTATATGAAAAATGTGAGATTTCGCACCCATTTAGGAGATCAACTAAAGATATAGAATATTAGTTAAATGTTAAGTAACTAATATCTCCATGTTTCAGTTCATTGGATCTGTGTCTACATACCTCATCATTTTACTGCAAATATTTGCTGTTCCAGGCAACGAAAGTTTCTTCTCTAGTAATAGTACAACAATGGGGGCAGCAACTATGTGTTAGATTTATATTTTAACTTAAAGTTGTAAGTTTTCTTAATCAAAGTAATTAATTGCTTTATATAACATCTTGGACGTTCCCGACCCATATCTGGGTTCTTTGTTACTAGCATCACTCAAAGCTGAATAGACATGTTAACATGAAATAAACATATAAATAATTGCGTATAAGGAATCAAATGATAATACAGTCGCCTTTATCATGGAAATATTTATGCCACCATAATTTTTTTAAATTGTGCGTGAGGGATTTTTTTTTAAATTTTGTGAGGCTATCTATCTTTGTGGTAATTTGTCTTATAAAATAATTGTACAATTACCTGCCAATCTGTCATAGGTCTCGGAATATCTTTTAGTCAAATTCTCTCTTGTTCCATCTAAATTATTAGAGTTCCATACTCTCCGATTGGAAAAAAACTATTTCCTTGAATTTGAAGAAATTATTGAAAGTCTAATTTCATCTTGTCTGAATTGTTTATTACTGGAAGATTTTAACACTTGCTTGTATAGAGGTGACCCAATAGTCAATTAATTTCATCAAATATCGACATATACAAAGTTTGTTATATTTTCTTCTTTCTTCACATTTCTCACTGGCTTTTGTTGTTCTCTTCTTGACTTAATTACCATGTCAAATTCTAAAGTTTGTTCTACCTATGATTAACTTATGATTTGCTCCAGGGTTTTCTCATCACAATCTCATTTATTTCTCCCTAGCTACTAAGAGTCCAAAGTCGTCATCCAAAATAATATATTGTCTTAATTTTAGCCAAAATACCAGGTTACTTTTACTTGAGGATGCAAAGTTTATTGATTAGAGTGCGACCTCTTGTATGAATAATATGGATGATATGATATATAATTTCATATATGGGGAATCTAACCTGTTCAATAAACATGCATGTCATTACAAAAAGGTGCTCTCTGGTTTAATTATTCCATAAAGTGTTTCATGCAGAAACAGGATGGAAAAGTAAAGAAAACCCTAAAAAATTTCCTTGGGATGCATAAAGTATAAACGTAAAAAGGTGACACAAATATGCAGAAGTGCAAAAATATATTTATTTTATAATAAAAAAATTAACGAGTGTGCGTCATCCAATATTTAGAAATTTCTAGGCACTCTGGGTATCAGTAAACAACGTGAGGCAAAGTGCTATCCAATTGATATTAATTATCTCAACAGTTTATTTGGAACCCCTCCTCTTGTCTGAGATGCTATATTGAGGTTGGAAATTCTGAACACCATAGTGCCTACTCCGCTCACTGATAGTGTGTTTATTATTACAGTAACTTCAGTATCTTCTCAAACTTAAATCAAAATCCGTTGACAATGATGGTCTAATTACCGACGCCAGTATTACATTGGGAAGTTTTGTAGATTAATAATTTGCAAATGGGGCATGAAAATAAAAACGTTAATGCGAAACTCAATTTACTTTTGAAAGACCTTTCTAACAAAATTCCTCTCAATATAGTGTGCAAATCTATTTTTTAATAATAGTATACATATGTAGAGAAGTACGTCAGAATTGATTTTCATCAAAATATTATACAATGTTTTAATTGAAAACCCTGTATGAAACATATTCTCGCAAAATTTCTTACACATAAATTCAAAACTTTAGAAAATATTGTAATTAATAAAGTATGCATAAAAGTTAGAACAGACAATTGTACTAACAAAATTAAGATAAAGTGTTATATATGCCAACACCCTATAGAATAGTCAAACAGTATTTCATTGGTTGCCAATAATACATAAAATGAGCATTTCATCTTTTTTATTTCTTTAATATTGTAAGAATAAACGATAATATTAAATAGTAATAAACAATTATAAGTTATTTTTTTACCCATTTTAATCATGCAAACACTTTTCCTTGAGTAACTGAATTGTCACTTTCTGTTTTCTAAAATAATGTATTGTTTAAGCTATAATCATTATGTTTATTGAATCAGAATATATTACTTTGTACCAAAACTCATCTCTGGCACAGCATGACTTTATGTATATGTAATAACCATCACACCCAGCAATCCACCCATCACTTGAAGCGCTATGTAAATTATAAAGAAAGCCAATTTCTCTGTATTACTTATTCTACCAGTTGATAAGACATTGTGTAGCATGAAACATGTTAAATATAACAAAAGAGAACAAATTGAAACCAAGATAACAATTTGGTATACAAGTTATAATATTATTTAATAAAATCTTGTATCAACAATTTATATATTTGGTCTCTACCCTCACAAGTGTTGATTACTTCAAAGCTTTCAACTTTCCAATTGTTGTGCAAGCTATGCATGACCTACAAAATATTATTGGACAGAAACAACTGACTAAAGAATGAATCAACTAGTAATAACTGTGAATACTGTATCTGCAATTTTGTAGATAGCAGTATCAAAATTCCAGTAAATAAAACCAAAAAACGAGGGTAGAATAAAATTTTATATATAATAATATTCATTGTGAGAATATTAGTCTACTAGAGTCAAATGTTTTACCGAGAACCATAGATATTCCTCGACATGACTTGAAAGTATGAGAAGAAACAAATTTTTACAGTGTTAATGTAGAGGTAACATGACAAAAAATATGAATATACATCCCAATATAACTTCCGAGAATTCGTCATAAGGATATATTTTGAAGCTATACACGAAACTGATCATAGTTTCTCTGTAATGTATTATTGTAAGGCAGTACCTTAAATGTAATAATAAAAGGATGACGCAATAGGCAGTGAAAAATTTATTTATTTTTGAAATTACTTTATCCTTCCAATATCCATAAAATAGCCTAATTTAAAATATCGAGCACATACCTCCCTCAGACTCTTCACTACAAACTAGTTTTTTTGTGGTAACAGTTTGCTGGAGTTATAACTTTATGAAGTTTGTGCTAATAATGAATATTTAGATCAAATAATCTCAATACTTTATCAATTTTCTATTCTTGGATGCAATTATATATATTAACTTTTAAAGTAAGCTCTCAGTACAAATTTGTTTGTAACAATTCTTAATTGTGCTTGCTTCAACTGTTTTAAGTGAAAATTAATGATACATATTTATTTTCATGTCATAATCCCCTTCAAATATTGCATAATATCAAAAAAACCCCTCTTTAAGCTTTATATAATAAGGGTTCACATTATTTTTAATACGATTATAAATTAGGACAACACAAAATAAATTCACTATTTGATCTTTCATTTGTACTTTTGAATCAAAGCAAAACATTATATTACGAATAGAATTTTTCACAATGCCATTATGATTATTTAAATATGTTTTAATAAAAAAATTATATGGGTTTTATGGGCTATTAAAATATTTCCCTATTCAGCAAATTTTCATTTAAAAATGTTGATTCATACAGGTTACTGATAATTCCATGCATTCCTCTTAAAGAGTGGTAGTTGAGGTCATTTGCAATAGATTTTGTTACTTCACCCCAGTCTGGTTTTGCTTCGTTATAATGATATTTAACATTTTCATTTGTTTTTGTTCTCTCAAAAATTTTGTGAAAAAAGTGATTAATTATGAAATAAAAAGTAAAAATTATGAATTTAACAAAATTAAATCATTTATTTATGTAGAGTATTTATTCCTTTAAAAAAGCCTTGAAAACTTTTTTGTACAAATTACCTGAAAAACTACCTCGTTTCATCACTTATCTAGCAAGGTACAATAAATTCTATCTGGTTCAACAGAAATAGTTTATAATGCACAGGTCACATTCGTAATTGAGTAGGGTAATTCCAAAAATAATTAAAAAACGGTTGTAGATAATGGTTTATTAGTAAACAAATTTACTCTTGTTGACAATCACTATTTATTTAACAACAAATCTTATTCAAACTGAGTCTTCATTTTTAATGCGGAAAGGTTTTCGGACTTAGGTCTTTGTATCTCGCGGTGTCGAACTATTTTTCATAACGTTAGTTACAGTAATCATTTTTTGCTTTAAATTTTCCATAATACAAACCATTGAAAAATTATGGAGAGCCTTCATGTGGCCCCGAATATAAGAATCCTATGGCGTTAAGTCAGAATATGATGCAACTATGATAATTTTATCCTGATAAATCATTGGGTATAATTATCATTAAGCCAATGACATACAAAAAACAAAGGTGTAGTGGGCTACCCTCACGCAGGAATATCATATTTTATAACATGGAAGGTCTTTCATCAGTTTTGCAAAATGTGTAATAATATTCCCGTTCAGGTTTTATAGCAGAAATGTGCCTTACTAAATGGCTGTTTATGATACCAATCCATGCATTAAATGAAAACTGACATTGGGATCTCACCTTTTTAAACCTCCTAGGATTACCATCTTCTTTTTGTGATCAATACTGGGCATTATTACAATTCATTATACTGGTTTGGTTGAACTTGGCTTCATTGGTCCAAACAATGTTTTAAAAAGTTTCAGTTTTCGGATTCAGCATTGATAAGAAATTGGGAAAAATTCATTCTCTGGATTGGATCTCTTTCTTCCAGTGTATGAACATATGTGTTATGGTATGGGTTTAAGATAGAACCATGGACTAAGCACCAAACCTCTCATCGCGATATTCTGAAATGCCAAGCTATGATGAGCTGGTGGAAGTCGTCGAATCACAATAGAAAGGTGCCAAGTAGCCAACTCGGAATGTAAGTAAGGATATATATTACAGTGAGATAAATAAATAATTGATTTAATTTTTGTATAATCCATAAATTTTTTATATTTTATTTCGAAACAAAGCAATAATTCTTATTATTTTCTAGCAATTTAATGAGGTCTCTTTTTGATAAAAAACAAAAATTAGGAAGTATAAATGAAACACTTTTCTTTTAGAAATGTTTGAAACAAAAAATGGATTCTTTTGCAAAAAAGCTAAAATGTTAAACATTATAAAAACGAAGCAAAATCTGACAGACTTTGTAAGAGCCAAAATTATTGCAAATAACCGCTAGTATTATTCCTTAAGGGGAACAAGTTGATTTACCGCTAAAATGGCTATTACACTATTCAGTTTCAAGGACCCTGTACGTAAGGTGGGCGTGGCCCCTAGTTAATGCAGCATTCATTACTCTACTCTGCCAATGGGGCTCGACTTATTTTAAACATGAATGTCGAGTGAGTTGAATGTACTCCCCTACTATCATGCCGTCAACATTACCAAAATCTACTAATCCAAAGCTAACTTTCAGAATACGTACTATATATTAAATATATGTTTCTTTTAACGTAAGAGTTCATAGATTATTGACAAATAATTGAATTGTATTCTTTAAGCTGTATTACTAAATTGTATTGTTAAAGTTTTGGTGAGTTATAATATGTGACAACTTTTATATTTAATTCCACATATTTTTTATAATTAATTTTTTTTAGATTAATTAATGCATGAAATACGTTACAACAATTAATTAATGTATGAAATAGAGGACACGGAAAACTGATTTATTAGAAGATTGACTCTAAACCCATCTGTTAAAATGAGCAAATTAAAGATAGCAATCATTGAAACGAGATGAAACTGACAGGAAAGGAGATAAGGAGATTTAAGGAATGTAATTACCTTATCAATATTATTATTTAAAAAAAAAACCTCTGAAACTTTCTTTTCATTTCAATTTCAGAGCACAATTTTCCAATATCAGTTTTGTGTGCAATAAAATGTTGTCTGATAATGTAAGCACACGCATGCGAGCGTTTACTGGCATGTGTGCACGCCATTTCTATAGTAAAATCATATAATAAAATCACTCATAAGAGTGGCAATTTTTTAATAAAAACAGCAAAAACTTTAGCAAAGAATGATATGCATAAAGTTTTTAACGCTAGGTGTGTATAAACAATGTCACACCTGATCCGCAACTAACACGAATGCCATTTGTGCACACAGTACGCACGAGGAAAGGAATTAGTTATTTGTGTGCATAATAAAGCTGTAGCAAGATAGTGTATATGGAAAAAAGCTTTGGTGCAAAAGTGTAATTTCATGATGGAATATTTACCATGGATGATCAATTTAATACCTTGTGACCGCTTAAAGATTAAAAATAATTCAATACACTTTTAATAGCTAGTGTAAAAAATTCAACTCAAACATAACTTTATAGCAAATATAAGTACTATTAAAATACTTATTGAAATAATATTAAATTACAAAATATACATATGTAATTCTTTAAAGCTAAAATTACCAGTTAATAACGAACTTCCATCATTACAATCTTATTTAGGATATTTGAGTTATTACCAGTTATAATTAAATAATCATAGTATACTTACACAAAGAAACATTTTCCAGCTGTAATAGAATAAAGTAATTCCCTAAATTTAGCGCAAATAAATGAAAGATGTAAGATAGTTATTACAAGTGAAGCTTCTGTTAGACTTAAAATTCTATAACAGGTTCTTTGATCTATAGCAACATTTTTTAACAGAACATATAACGTATTTGATGTAAGCTTTTTTTTTGTGTTCAGATTATTTTTCAAAAAAAAAATTTTTTTTCTTTTTTTCCCTTTCATATTTTGTCATTCTGGCCATTGCTGACATTCCTCAACATTCTCCTGTGACTGGACATTTTGAGGTTATCCGTTCATAAGTTTAAGGTGGGGCCACATAGAAGTGAACTACTCACATTAACTATAATGAAATTTACACACAATGTCTGAGTATAGAATAATTCGCATTCCAAATATTCAAAGTATATCTCAAATTGATGCAGACTCCAACTGCACTTTTTATTTTTAATCATCCACCCTTATATGAACTTAAACCGATGGTTCCAATAGACTAATATGAATTTATATTATAATATTACGAGGCCCATTTCGTACCTGCTTTTCATTTCAAACTGTATAAGTTTTTACTAATCCCCTTCATTTTCATTTAACGTGACGTTCATAGGCTCAAGTAAATAAATACTTTTTCTTATTTGATAGTCTTGTACTTTCTATTAAGATAAGTCTTTGATGATCATCATGGTCAATGGAAAAATGTGTCTTGTGAATAATATCAAAAGTATCTTTACTTGGAATGTACACAGTGGTTATTAATGTCAAAAATGTCTTTATTTGGGATATATAACAATCTTAATCAAAGTCAAAGGAGAAATGTTTGCGACTATCGCTAAAAGTGACTTTAGTCAGGAGTGAATAATATGGTTGATAAAAATTATATGCTGAAAAGATTTCCGGTATTGATTTCTTGACTTAATTTTTTGTAATGAAGGTATTGACGCTGTCCTATTGAATGAATTTAACATAAATATCACATATAATTTTTTTTAAGGTTGCATAACCAAGGAAATATTTAATAAGATGGTTGATACAGATATAAAATAATTATATTAATTTAGTTATGTATTAAATATACAAAAAGTGCTGAACTCAGAATATTTAAATTTTTCTTCATTTTCTCAATATTATAAATGAAAAAAATGTTCATTTATTCAAATTTTATTACCACATTAGTTCCTAACTTTTTGTCTTCCCAGGACAAATTAAAGTTTCAACAACTGTGATTACTATTAATGATCATTTTTATTATAATGGAATCACATTTGGGACTCTCGCATTATTCAATAAACTTCATTATTCAATAATGGGCATGCACGTCACATAAGAATTTACAAATGGTTCTACACCTTTACTAACCATTCTTTATTGAACACATCTATTAACAATTTCCATTTTCAGTTTAGTACTCACACCTTTAAGTTCCCATCTTTGAGGCAATTTTTGATTAAGATTTAACAAATAATGAAAAATCGGCACTAGTATTATTTCTTCAAAACTATGATTTTTTTTGTTTTGCATGTTTATTTGACCATAGAATATATAACATAGAGATACTTTCTTCATCAAATTTAGAGTTTAAAGTAAGCAAACATGCTTTTGCCTGGTTTGTGATACTGCAAAAATTGTTTGTATTCTACAGTATAAAGTCCATAACTTGTTCGGAAACATTAATAGTATTCATTTATAAATTGGACACATACTCGTACATTGAGTAAGTTGTTAAGCTTGAGGGAATTTTATTTATTTAGAGGATTGCAGTGAATAATTTCAGTATTTCAATTGTATAATAGATTATAAAAATCGGATTTCAGTATAATTATAAATAAAGGAGCCAACATCATATTTTATTTTACCCTGTGAGTACTACTTTTATTGTGTGTGTTTAGATGTATCTGCTTGTACTTACCCTTCATGCATTGGAATGTGAAGTTGCCTTACTACAAAATCATTCACGTGACACATAGTATCATTTTTATTAATTTCCTCCTAATAGAATTTATGTTGCCATGACACTCATTGTTATTTAGAAATAAATGTCAAAATAAAATTTTGCAAAACATCCTTACTCTCAATATCACTCTGCTGAAAGTTTCACGTGAATATGGTACAGAGAATACATTGGAAGGATCGCACAACATTATTTCGGCCCTGCGTGACTAAACTTACAATTGACTGGTATTTTTGGCGGCATCTGTTTGTAAAATTTTTCAAATGACTTTGTTATTATAGTTTTCAATATATTCTATTTGATACACATTTTATTAACAAGTTCATTTACTCAAGGAATTGAACGATACTTCTTTGTAAATTATAATGTTCAAGTGATATTATTTGCATTTTTTAATATTCTCATGATGACAAATAGCTACAACACCATTAAAGAAGAGGTAAATACTATAGTGTCTCTGTTTACTTGATCTAGGTAATATTTTAGTCAAATATTGTTTAAATGACATATATCTTGTCCTAAAGGAAAGTGCCTCTAAAAACTATTTATTAATACTCTATACTAATAATTTAAAATTTGTAGACTTGTCGGAAACAACGGCTCACTTATTTTTAAGCTATTGAACCAAGAAAGTATAAAAGAAAATTTGATTATCGAGCAGTCTTTTTAAAACACAGCTTTACAGTAAATAAAAATGGGCTACAAATATTTATTTAAAAAAGGGTAAATACTTTGATAAAAATAATTTTAGATATACTTGCAACGTCCACTGATAATACAGTAAGTTGTCACTAGCAACCCTTTTTATCCATTTGTGAGTTTTTTCTAGACTGCTTATCCTTTTGGTGCTATAATTTCTAGGACTTTAGTATTATATTTATTACCATCTCATCAAGGTTAAATATATGCATTT
Organism: Druceiella hillmani; assembly: GCA_039881145.1. Classification (NCBI taxonomy): domain Eukaryota; kingdom Metazoa; phylum Arthropoda; class Insecta; order Lepidoptera; family Hepialidae; genus Druceiella; species Druceiella hillmani. The sequence goes on along the minus strand of JAYKKI010000057.1, from coordinate 14,462,569 downwards.
TATCACCATAAGAATGATTTCAGCGCAACAGGTTTTCCAAGTTATCAGATTATTTTCTCTTATTGTTGTTGCCTTAAAAAGTTGCGTTCTAAATGCACCTAAAGAGTAATATCTGGGCTTTTGTAGTCACTTTTTTTTCTCTCTTAATTTCCAAATTTTTAGATTATAATATATTGAATATCATTGTGCTATGTTTGAGTATTAGAAATACCATTCAGCTGCACGCTCATGTTTGAACAAAGATGTAAGCAGACTTGAACAGATGTGTTTGTTCATTTACTAAGTACTCCCGATGAGAGACAGCAACAAATTTATTATGGGGGGAATCAATTAATTTGAAGAAAAAAAGATAGTGACGAGCAGAAATTTTTTTTAACAAAGCAATACCGCAGCAAATTCATTTCCATCGTGATCATGACTGACTTCATTTCACTTTAGATATATACAAATATATTTGCAAAAGTAAATTGGAAATTTTAATATTTAAAAAAAAATGTTTTTATGTAAATCAGTTTTCAGTTCATAAGTTTTATGCAAAATAATTATAATCAAATTTAGGTGTCTGTTTGTGATTTTGAAATAAACTCCTGCTTTTAGGCTGTTTGAGTATCTTAAGATACCTAAATATAAACAACCTTTGTAGAATTTTGTTTGTCTCTCGGTTTACCCGGTATGAGCAACAAAACAGTTAATTGATTACCAAAGTATATTATATATGTAAATAAAAGATGTAACAGGGTACAATCGGCACTGTTGTTGTTTCATTTTATATCTCAAAACATTTCGTAGAAAATTTTAAAAGTCTCCATCACACGAATAATGGCAGCACTTGTTTGCTGTAGGAATTCATTAGAGCAGGGAGAGGAACAGGGAGGGAGCACAAATCAGCTCATGCACAGTTTAAACTTAACTGATTACAGTCAGTACAGTTTTAAAATAAATATTTGTATCTAACATAAGAACATGAAATAAATGCATTTAATACTGCAGTTGGAAGTTGGTATTCCATATTTAATAAATTATATGTACTACAACAATTAAAATTTAATGTTGTTATAAAGTATAGAAGATTAAAAGTTTTACAATTTTCAAATTTTTCTTGCGTACATTTAAAATTTAAAAAGCGCAAGGTGAATGAAAAATGTTTAGTCCTTTAAGAGCACAATGAAAATATTTTTTATTGAACGTAATTAAAAATGTATAAACTGCCAAATTCAAAATTGTTATTCACCATATGTTTACATCTAATTTATAATTCCAACAATTTTCAATTTCAAAGTATTAATGAAACATTAATTAAAATACAGGTACATATTTTGACCATTAAAAAATAAACAAATTTAAAGTAGTGTAAAAACAATACAGCTTGCTCCTAAATATAAATTTAAAGCACTTTTTAAATATATTTAATTATCTAGATGATAGCTATCATTTTTTTTTATTATATAAGCTGCAAATTACGTAAACAAGTGTACCAATGTCTCATTGGATAAATTTTATTGGTTGAAATTTTCCTTATTCTACATATTTATAAGGAACAGAACAGAAAAGTACGCTTGTAAAAGTGGATAAGCATGGCCAATTTAGCCTAATTGCCACTTCATGAATTATATATACTTAAATTAAAGAAATTCTATAACATTAAAAAATTACTAAATTTTAAAAATCTTCAAAACCATTTAAATGAAATTTTCTTAAAGATATGTAACATGACATTCTTCTAAAAACTATAAGCAAATATTTCAATAAATGATTGATGTCCAGCTTACTGAATGCAATTTCAGTTACCTTTGAATCAAAACAAAATTTTAATATTTCCGTCTACCGTATAAAAGCAACCTAAAACATGTCATGGTGAAGTAAAGTACGTACTACAGTAAAACAACAATAGACTTGTGTATAATATTAAAAAATAGTGATATCATTTATAATATCTATCTTCATATTTTTTCATTTATAAATTAAAAAATGAAAGAAACACATTTGTGATAAAGGATGTAAATGATTATGGAGATGGAAAACATGGCTGGTATAGCCAGTTTCATTTCATGAAAAACATTTTTTATTATAATTGAAAGGTTAAATCTTTATCTGGTTGGCTTCAAGTTAATTAACAAGAAACATGGTGTCTCCAAAAATCCATCAAATGTTAACTGAACTCATGATTTATTTACCTGCTTTGGAAATATGAATTTATTTACTTCATTTATAGACGTCACTTTTTGAAAATCGTTTTGGGAGTAGCATTGAAAAATATAATTCTTATATTTAAATTTGTTAATAAAATATACAAAAAGCTAATATTCTTGTGACACACTAGAAATAAAGAACACTTTGATAAAAATCTCACTAAATGTGTCTTTCATTTGTGATTTCTACAACTGTATTACGTGCAAATAGTAATTTGTGGATTTAAAGTTAGTAGAACGCAAAACTAACACATTGTAGCAGTCACTACTTCAGAAGAATTGCTTGAAAAAAGGTTTTTATTACCAGGAACTGCTGATATCTGGAGTAGGACAATGAGGTAAGTCATCACAGAGCCAACAAACTGTAACAGTTAATTTTAAACATTCAGATTTGTGTGATCATATATATTCTTGATTTTGTTATAAATGAATCAGTACCTACTAGAATGCAAAAGAAACACACTATCTTTTTTCTCACACACCATATCAAACACATAACTCCCACTTTTTCACCGCTGGTTAAATATGTTGTAAATACAACTGAATAACAACTTTTTATTAAACATCATTAATTCTACATAAAATGCAACAAGCACTTTAAATTATTTTAATCTTAATCCCTTAAGAAAATGCTAAAACGAATTGTTTTGAGAGTTTAGTGTGAAAATATTTTATGACTGTAAGAGAAAATAAAGTAAAATATAGTAAAGAAAAGTGTACCTTGACTTATTTAATGTACTTATATTAATTGTTAAATAAGCCTTATATATTATTAGATGGTTATATAAAAAGTGCAGCACTTTTTGTACATCTCATTTTATTTCGAGGATCTCTAAATTCATATTTTCTCATATATCTATATGCAGCTGATACACAGTTTTGTTGCTTCATTTGGAGAAAGAAAAAAAAAATGCACTCCAATTTTTAACCAAACTGGACAGATATTCATTGTCCTTTAAGCAATTCAGAGAAATTAAATTTAAACTATGCAATGCATACTTTATAATAATTCTTTAATTCAAGCTTTCCGTTGCCATTTGCTAAACAAGTGCAGTATTATCTGTAATTATTAGTATGATTTTGTTGTAAATTTTTATTTTCTGATTTTTATCATAAAGATTCAATATAAAAACATTTCGTATTAATTAAGTAATGGCTCAGTAGAATGATTGCTTTCAAGTTCCGCAAGTTACGGGCACATCTTTTTATAGCACTTCATTAAGTTTGTTATATTACCAAAGTTGATAAATGTGTTATTATAACTCTTTTGCTCAACCTTTTTTAATGTACACTTTTGTTCTATAATTCTCATACATTCAACTTATTATTGGCAGACATTACTAACTATTGACAGAAATTTTACTTTGTGTGTTCTTTGTTACTTTGTACTTCCGACTATTTGGATAATAATCAAAAGTAGGTAATCTGTTACAAAATAAAATTGGGCATTGTGCATGCATGAAGTTAATGTGTCATTGCATGAACTGAGTGTCATTATGTGACCTTTAATTCAACTATGCACTAAGTCAGATGTGACAAATATCTAAAAAATTACAATTTCCATGAAACTTTTTATTTATACTCACACTTAATAAAAATGGCATGTCCAGAGAGAACAAACCTCGAGCTGTAAACCTTGGTACTGAGTGCAGTATCATCATATAAAACTGTTCTGCCTGGGATTAAAGATTAAATTCGTTATCGAAACAAATTTCATATAAATCATAGCTGTTTAACATAGGCAAAAAGATGGTTTCTCAGCAAAAATCGAAAAGAAATGTACTTATCGTTTTTATGTGTTACATTACTTTTCTAAATCATTATTCAATTGGAAAACTTCTGCTTAAAAAGCAGCTGTGGAAGATTTGGAGTTTCGTACCATTTGAAATGAATTAATACTAATTAAAAGCAATGGAAATTTATGATTTTTAACTTAAAACACTTTAAAATATGAAATAAAAAATTTTGGTGTAGTTAAAATTTATGGTTTCATACCAGAAATAATATACCGTCAACTAAAACAGCTTATCAATTTAAAATAAAACATAAAAGGCAGGTTTGTAATAAACAATTTACATAAAATTTATATTCTTTCTTAAAAATCCATAAAGAGATATTTATTTATTCACCTGTTTGTAAAGATGTCATAGTTTTATATATATTGGAATGAAATTTGCACTTTTATTTTAATAACTTACATAAAAAACTTGAAGAGTTCGTCACACAAGAAAAATTAAATTAATAGAGCATGTTCCATTAAACATGACAAACTTATGGGTATTTATTGCACAGCATTTTATTCCAGACTACTATCGAATAACTTAAATGGAGAGTTGCTCGTTAACAGTTAGTGTAAAAGTGTTAAAAGACAGGTCTGGCAAATTATGTCAAAGTAATACTTACCTAATAACTATATAAGTGGCCTGATTGAAATTTGTATATATTTCATCGATAAAAAATATTTTAACAATTTCTAAAACATTTAGTAAAAGCTACAGGCAAAAACTACCAAGAATATAAGTCTGATAAGTCTCTATTAAAAGAAAGAATAAATCATTACCTTATGAGAAGCTTTTGGACTTATATCCATGTTTATAATATCATTCACCAGGGTTGGTGTTTTTGCAGCCTGAAAGAAAAAAAAATACAAATCATTAATATAATATTACAAGGTTTGTTTAGGAAATTCCTTGTCTCTTATGTATTAACAAACACCATTAATAGGTTAAATTTGATATAATAATCAAACAGCAATACTTAATAAAAGTATAATAAAAATGCAATATTATAAATTATTTGCTCATTTTATAGGTCTGAATGTAATTAATGATTAAAATTGTCCAGTTTTCATATAATAAACAAAAAGTAAGGCATTTCATTTTTATTTGTTAAAAACTAAAACAAAAAGATTTCATTTAAATTAGCGTAAACAAGTGTAATTTGAAAACTAAAGGTTTATTGGGGTTCGTTTACAGTCATATTTAGAGTATTTCAGTATGATCTGTTTACCCTACTGGAGATTGATAAATTTTCATGTGGTCGTTCATGGACATATTTCCATATTTTTACTAAAATAAAAAAGGTAATGTTTCAAGAAATTGCAATTTTGAGAATATTTTATACAATTACAGCCACAATACTACAATAATACAATTTTGTAATACTGATAAATTATGTTTAACAGTTTTGCATAAAACTACATAAAATAAAACTCCAAAGAGTTCTCTCATTGTTGAATTCAAAGGACTGTTTGCAGAAGTCATTCTCTTGGGTTTGAAAAAAAAGTTGTAAAATTGAATCTAATCACTAAGGTACTGTTATGTAAACGGACACCCTTAACCCTAAATATATAAATACCCACATATATTATAAGTTGGTAATAAGGACAATTGGTAATTTGTGCCAATATCATACATTATATTCAAATATTATGTAAGCACTACAAACTGAAGGTAATATTATAATGTGATTTTCAAATACTGGGTGTGATAACTACTTACTCTGAATGTGTTATACACATGTACACATTATCATTACATTCAGAATTTCAATATGGCTTACAACGTAGTCACTTTTAATTGTATATGAGGATGGGTTAAAAACTTCCCAAAATGGAGAGGATGACTAGGGACAGAGGTTACTATGTCACAAAGTCACGAATGGAAGAATCATAACGAGTGTTTATACCAAGTTCCAGCTTAATTGTGTCATTAACCTCTGAGCTATCATTGATCAAGCAACTCATTCTAGAAGAAATCATTGGCCGAAAAACCAACAATGTTCAGGTGATATTTTCGATCTTGGTAAAGAGGATAAGGACATCATTTTTTTGAGCTGAATTGTTATGGGTGATGAAATTTTGGTTCATCATTACAAGCCTGATTCAAAGCAGGAGTTCATACAGTAGGATAGAAAGGGTACCCCACCCCCTACAGGGTTCAAAATGTCCCAATCGGCTGGAAAAGTCATCGTGACGTTTTTTTTGCAGTATGATTTGTACGGGGTGAGCCAATTTCAAACTTTATCTTAAATTAAAGTACTACATTAGACGTGTTGCCAAAACAAAAAATTGCAACTTAGCAACATATCTACCGTCTGAGAAACTTTTCTTGGAGAGATCTTTTCTTTGCGAAACTTTTCTGGACCTATAAAGAAATTTTATGTCTTTAAAAGAAAATCCTTTATGGACGTTAACAGATTATCAAGATGTCCTGGAACATATCTTGGCAGTTAACAAAGAATAATTAGAAGCACCCTATCATTGTATGATGGCCAAAGTTAAACAACATTAGACAAGTTACTGCCTGAGAACACCATGCGTGACACAGTAGTTTCTTAAATCAACCACTGATTTACATACATTCAATCAGGATTTAATGTTGTAAAATTTAATCAAGATTATTCAGTTTTGAATATAAGAACAAAGTACAGTAAGTGTAGAAGCAGCTTTAGAAAGCTCAGATTTCATTGCAAACACTAACCAATAAGAAGCAAATTTTTGAAAGGTAAAATTTGAAAGCATCATCATAGTTTATAAAAATAGATATCGAAGGAATATATATTTATATATATATATATATATATATATATATATATGTATATGTATGTATATATATATATATATATATATATACACACATACCATTCAGTTTATGTCCGAAATGTGGCGGTATAATTACTAATTCTTTTTCATTACCTAACTTTTTATTGGTAACCCAGTACAATCTTTCGCAGCACAAAAGAGAAATTCTATTTATTAAACTTATTTTCAGATCGTTAAATAGAAAAGTGTCATGTTCTAGTTACTTGGAAAAAGTCTCACTCTTTCGCACCTGAAAACTTACCCATACTCTGATCTTAATCATACTCTGTTTACAATACTAATATCTAGAACGAAATCCTATCGGAATTCCTCACTTTTTCATGCTATAAAATTGCTGAGTCACCTAATCGCGGTTGCACCAGACCATAATTTGCATTTGATAAGTGAGAATAATTGAAGTGTATCATCGTTGAGCGCTGTAGTATCGTCGCATTGATTGGCTTGTTATTGTAATTGAAGTCTATTGGTTATATGTTAACTGTAACGTTTTTAAAACTATGAATATTACGACCTTTTTAAACGATAGGAGAATCGTTTACAAAGCGTATCGTGCCAAAACTACATAGCGATGTGTAATGTACACATGTAAAAACATTTCTACTAAACTTTCCGAAAAACGGAAAACGTGCTTTACGTTTACAAAAATTCGCACCCACAGATCTCGTAACTCCCGTTAATTAAATGTTTAAAATAATCCTTTACGCTTCAGTATTCGTAATTAGTTCAATATATATGTATATATATATATATATATATATATATATATATATATATATATATATATATGTATATATATATATATATATATATATGTGTGTGTGTGTGTGTGTGTGTGTTTGTGTGTATATATATATTGAAAATTAAAAATAGCATCTCTATATAATAGCAAGTTTCAATAGCCTTACCTTAAGGTAGCTATCAAGGAAAAGAGACAAGGAGAACTGGTTAGGGGTGTGTTACTTTTACAAGACAATGTCGGTTCATAAAACCAAAGTTGCGAAGGATGCTACTCACAAACTCGGCTTTGAATCTCTGATTCATCCACCCTATAGCCAAGACTTAGCTCCCAGCGATTTTTATCTGTTTCCAAACCTGAAAAAAGACATCTGAGGAAGAAAATTTAAGGATGAGAGTAAGGGAATGGAGGTAATTTCAGCTCGTTTTAAGGGCAAAGAAAAAAGTATTTTTTGAATATTTTATATACATATATGTATATATATATATATATATATATATATATATATATATATATTATATATATATATATATATATATATATATCTATATATATATACACATATATATACATATATATAGGAAGGACAAGAAATGTTCTAAATTAAATATTATAAATGTTATGAATTATGTATATCTTTAATATTTTCTGGCTATCGCTTTCATAAAGTTCAGAGTACAGAGTTTCATTAAAATACAATCAATATTAGTACTGTTATTGATTTGTGCGATTTAGTCTAAATTTTCGACATAATTGTATCAAAATTACTTGTTGCTGGCTTTAACTTGTAATCATCATTAATACTAAACGGATTTGACCTTCATTTAGCGAAATCATTTTTCAATTATCATTTACATTTGCCATAAACATATTGTTTCTAGCAGTTTAATTTAATTGTTAGTTATGATTTTCTTACAAATACCTAATAATAATATTTAACCTTGACGTCAGTAAACAAATCTCTTTCTTGCTTCCCATTTAGCTGGTTTACAAATTTCTTTCAAGACCAAAAGTACCTGGCGAGAAACTAAACTAAATTGGAGTTAAATTCTTTTTGCTTGAGAATAATATGATTGATACTATGGTTGAAAGTATTCTTAAAATAAAGGTGAGTCATATTTGTTTGTTGAAACCATGTATGAATGAATATTTTGCGAACGCAACTGTTAACTACAGTCCAGGGTAACTGATTTTGACTGATTAGATCAAATATATAAATAAAACACCTTTAAATTATATTTGAAATGAGCTTTAACTGTCTGAATATACATACCATATATGGCTGGAAATCCATAAAAGTTTTTCATTTTTGTGGAAAAATTTAGTTGTAATGTTATGGATTTATATCCGCCCACACTTTTACTGGTAAAGCATTATTAAAATGCTTACAGATAATGCTATACAATAAATTAAACTCTAAAGAAATTAAATCTATATTAGTAATTTTATGTAGGTCATACCAGTTCATATTTTGAAGTTTATGGTATAGATATCAATTTTTGGTTACAGAAAATATACTCTTTTTCTCAAATTTTCTCTCGATTCGGAGAGCACCTCGAATGGATCTAATATAAAGGATCTAAAATGTTGAACTCGCTCTTATAAATATTTTTAAGTACCAATCAATATTTTTATTTTTTTTTATATCTTTTACATCGCAGCTTTTATTTTTTTTCTTTACTGAATTTGCATTTTAATTTCTAAATTTTGACAGGTTTCCGAAGAGCTAAATTTCTATATTTAATGTCTGCAGTTAACTGTAAAACGTTACTCGAATAACAATAAGTCTGCAAAATATATGTGTAATTTATCGCAGTAAATAAAGTTTAACAATTTAATTACTTTAAAGAACTATGCAATATAGTACTTTGTGGTATTCACTAGGAAAGTATTAGCAACAAAACTTCCTCACTAGTCTAGAAACAGAAATAAGGGTCTAGGTAAATACTGACAACATAACGACTGTAGAATATTTATCGGAAAAAGGATGTCGAGGAAAGAACAAAATCTAAAGCATAGATAAAATAATTGAGTATGATTTGTTTTTTCTTATTTTTCTTTCAAATTGAATTTGTTTATTGAAGAAAGATAAACAGTGGTCCTCAACCAAAGAACTTGACTGAAATGATAATGAATTTAGTTCAAATTTTGCCATTGAATAAAAGAATGATTGTTAAAATTTCTAGTTCTACATAATGCTTATATAAATGTTCTATATAAAATTCGCTAATAGCCCACCTGAAGATGTTGTAATACAACGAAACCTAGATCGTGGTAAAGAACTCAAAGAAAGTAGAAATAAAATGATTGAGTATGATTTGTTTTTTCTTATGCTACATCACGTAGTTGCATTTAATGGTGAATACTGAATTTCTACAAAATTAACGCCAAATATATTCAATACCGAGATATCATTAAGTATTGTAGAAGGAAATTCAATCATCTCGTATTGTATATTTTGTGTCTAAATTTAGGATTAAACAGGTTAATTCATATAATAAACCTAAATTGTTATTAAATAGCCTAGTCGCCTAATCCTTTATAGCTAATAGCTTTGACATTCAACCACAGACAATGACAAAATATATACTGTCTTATATTGTTTATCAGGGAGATTCAATCTGTTGACGCTCTTAGTATTATTACTATCAATCATATGTAGATATGGCGATTGCGAGATTATTCGATAAAAATCGGGTATTCTGTTATAGTATTGGAAAATAATTATTGATCCATTGAAGTCATAAGTGATTGATTGTATAAAATTATAAAGACGGTTCAAATTTATTTTTTTCAAAGGGATAGGCAATAACTTAAGTGTGAGAAACTTCATTAGAAAGTGAATTTCTGCAATCCTTACAGTTACTGGAATAATCAATTATGTGAAAAATTATAAAGAATCATGAAAGATTGATGAATTACTGATATGCTATTCAGATTATTCCATAATTGAGTTATAAATCTGGAAACAGATATTTCAATATCCTGGACACAAACAATAAATCAAATTTTTTTTAAATCATTTTATGATCTAACAGTTCCCTCAATATCATTACTTACTTTTGATATAAATATTTCAATTAGAGAGACATGAGAGAATGATGTATTTTAATTAGTGTTAATGAAGATATTAGCGGATAAATATATTACGAAATTTCTCAATCGTTTCTGAAAATAATTACTCTAGAAGTCTAGACGTTGCGAATGGATCAAAAAAACATTTTTTTACAGAAAAACGCTACCAATATGTTCAGTTTGATGCATCAAAACACCTAGGTAAATAATAGGCATATTCTTTGTTGAACCTGGAAAACTTGGATATTAAAAATGCACGATTTTTATCTGCTGGATATCACATTTGAGTTAAAAAATTTAATTTTGGCCGAAAAACCAAAAATTCAACTTATCCCCTTCTTTTTTTAGGTTTTCAATTATATTTTTGCATTTTCAGTTTCACATATATTCTTTAGTGTACGTTTCTGTGTGTTTATATTTTCATATTTAAGTCAACATATTTCAAGATGTTTAGTCATTTAAAATATATTTGTTAAACCTACAATTATTATGATATTTTCTCTTTAAAATGTGTTTTAAGCTGAAAAAACATTTACATTTATTGCAGTCATGCAAAGCTTTACATGTGAGAAATAAAATCCATGATTGCACGAAGCCTCATACAAATATTTAAATTAATAAAGGAGATTCAATTCCTTTCACACATTTCTACATTCTATAGTGATAGATAAAAATAAATATTTCTCACGAAATTCAATTCATAGGATCACACTATCTTGTTCATAAACTCACTCAAAGTTGGCCATCTTTAGTACATAGTTATCAGTGTGTTGCATTTCAACATCATAATTTTTCATTGGTGAACGATTTATGTTTCAATGTTTAACTGTCAATTTGATAACCCAATATTATTTTTTTATTTTAATCATTAAATAAAAATATTTATTATGACTTATTATGACTTACAAGAAATTATGACTTACCTAAACAGATTTTTATATACATGTTGAAATTGTATAATTTCACAATGTAGATGATTGATAAGTTTACATTTCTTGCCAAATATCAGTATTTGGCTACCTTTTAATGTCTTTTGTTCAAAATTAAAATAAGACAATTATTAGTCTTAAAAACAAATTACATCATTAATCACAAAAACATTTTAGACGATAATTAGAGTAATGCTATTAAGGATTTAAACTATGCTAGAATTATTAAACTTAGGTAGTTAACCTATTAGAAAATATGTTTAATTATAACTTATCATGAACAATTGAAGATATTTATTCTGAACAAAGGAACTAAAAATGCATTATAACCATTTGTTTGGTTTGAATTAATACTCCATCATCAAAGTTCAAGAAAATAAATAAAACTTACGTTGGGTCATAAAGTGAAAGTTGTAAATTAATAATTGCAATGGTATATTTCTTTGACACTCAATAAATTGACAACCATTGAATAGGAATTTTCTTTGATTCAACCATTGAATAGGATATTTCTTTAATTCAACCATTGAATAGGATATTTCTTTGATTCAACCATTGAATAGGATATTTCTATAATATAAAATTGACAACATTTGAATAGGATATTTCTTTGACACTCAATAAATTGACAACCAAAATATCAGAATCCAAACCGAGGAATCTAACCACAAAAAGAAAAATTTCTTTATGGAAGAATAAAAGGTATTTTTGAACCAGACATGCTCAATCCTGTTGGTTCCTCTCTTTGCTGCGTTAAATTATACTTGTATGACAGTGGTATTTAAATGAAATGTGCGCTTTATGTCATACTTTCTGCCAATTTTTTTTACGCTTACGAACTTCAAACTTTTCAAATTTAAAGTACTAATTTTATGATAGGTGATATTGTTAAGTGATTCTGCTCTGTAGGCATACCACTCGTTTAAATCAATTTATCATCACTAGAACCCCTTTTGTTAACATTATAAGCATAACATAATCAGTTTTAGAGTAATATCTTTACACAATGTATAATTTAGACCCATCTATAATCATAAACAGAAATATACATGTTAATATGCTTTACTTTCCTAAAGAATTTTTTGTGAAATTCACGGCATTTTTGAAAGAAAACATAAGAAGAGCCAATTTAAGAATATAACACTCGTGGATATAAACCTTACTTTCCTTTATTAAATCCTCGTGCGTGCTACGCCTCTCCATGACTTGTGTGCAGAATGTGTATTTAGAAATATGAGAGATAATATGACCATATTCATAAAATCTATCAAATATGTTCTAGGAAATAATAAATTCTACATATTATAATCCTCATTTACACGTACTTAAAGCTATAAATTATTAGATTTGGGATCTTTAAAGCTGTGAAAAAGTTAATTAATTTTATTACACAATGAAAAATAGAAATGATAAAATAACTATGGCAGCTACTTACTTCTATCACAACTCTCCTGAAACTCGAAATGAAAAAAAGGACATCGAGAACAGCAAAAAACACCTCCAGCGACATGTACATTGTGAAGAAAATAAGTTCCAGAGTCTTTTGTATCATACCAGTTGATAAAACATGTAGCATGAAGAACATGTGACTAATAATTACTAGGAAACTTTTAGTGACTTGAATGAGCGCAATGAAACCGAACGTATCACTAGACCAGTCACATAATTTGCACTGATTCAGATATAATTTCTTGCAGTCCTCCAATACATCTTCTGTTAATGTAGTTTTCATTAGATTTCGTAAAAAATTGTTATGAAATTCATTTTCTATGATAACTTTGCCGATAATCACTTTTGAATTGCAAATGGCTTTTAAAATTTCATTTATAAATCGAAATCTGTCAGTGAACGTAGAGCAACAGAAACGGTAAACTCTCAAGTAATTTGTAGTCATGAATAAAGTTAACATGACATTCACAATTTTGTAATTAGGCAACTTAAAATCCCAGAAGATGAACGGCAAATATAAACCAACGAACTGGAGAATGTTGAGTGCAATGTGCCCGACAATGATTGCTGCTTGTGTATTTCTCATTTTTATGAAGTTAAGACATTTTCCTAGACGTCGAAATTTAATATCAATATCTTCACTGAGCTCGAAAAACTTTTTTAAATTTTTTTGCTTTTGAATATATACATGAACAAGGTTGATCGCCTGCACACAGCTAATTATTACCAATAGATACTCATTGTAATAATATAGTCTGGAATGATAAATGAAGCCAATTAAGGTTTCTGAGCAGACTATTGACTTATAACTGCACCAGAAGAATATGCTGTGCAAGACAATTGACCAGAGCATTGTGAGTTTACTAAGTTCAAACTTATATTCTCCATTAGCACTTCGAGACATATTGTAAAAACCGACTCCGAGAATTCGGGAAAATCTATTTCCAACTATGTAGGCTTCCAATATGTTCGTTGGATGCAAGAATTTGTTGAACATTGTACTGCTTTTTATTTTGTACTTGAAGTTTATAAATATTATTTATTTACCTTGAAATCTTTAAATATTATGTGTAAAACGTACAGACGAATCGAGACCATTACTTGCAATGAAATCCTGCCAACATTACTGCGTTTAATTGTCTCCCCAATTTGAATTTAATTTAATAATTAACCATTATATTTGAGAAACTGTCATTAGGTTATTATTCGTTTGTTGCAGCAATTTTTAGTAAATGAGTTATAATAGCTACAGAGACGATAAAGTAAGTTAATTCATTCTCTCTTGTTGATATGTTCACATTTTCAGTCAATCTGTGTAATTGTTTTTCTTTTGTATTATTTTACGAATCTTAATATTGCTTGCTTTTTTTGAAATCAAAACTTTTCGCTTATTGTTGTTTTATTAAATTTTTGCTGCGTCTTACATAGTATCTCGCTAGTTAGACACCTGTTGCTTTGTTTCATTAATCATTGTAAGAATTTCCATTATTTTAGGTGACAATTTTTTTTAAATATTCACACTGCTAATGAGGTTTAATTTACATATTGCCCCGCTTTTGAATTATTTAAATTTATTTTCTTCTTCCACACATTCTAATTCACAAAGAATATTCATTTTCCAAAAGTGTATGCATATAATAACAAAATAACATATTGTATATTGCAATGATAGTTTGACGTGCCTTACTTGACACAAAGCGTTTTTATTATCGTATTTTCTAGCTATTTACATGTAAATAAAAATCTTGTGTTGATTTTATTCAGTGATACAAACTATCTTATCACTGATAATTCAGATCTTATCTTGAGTGTACAGCACTTTTTTGTTTTATTTCAAAAGAATATGATACTTGTACTTCTTGGTACTTCTTGAGTGTAAATTATCACTGAAATAGAAACCGTTAAATATAAAGCAATAAATGTAGATATATAACTTTTAAAAATGAAATTGGACAATGATTTATGACATCAAGGTTTTCATGGTATCAGGGCAGTAAAAAATTATGAAAAAGCATTTAGTTTTATAGGCATAACAATTAAACGTCTAAAGTCATGGTAATCCTCATGTAAGAATTAGCTAGTTCTCGAAACTTGTATAAACTCATAATATACCAAATGTCACACATAAAATGGCAGCTCACCACTGTTAATTTCATTAGGAATAAAGTAAATGATACTTTAAATGATATACTCTATGTGTTTCATTAAATTAGCAGTTACATAAATATTTTTCTCTGTTGGCATTTGGCATCATCATGATCAGAGCAAATTGATTGTAAAATTAAAAAAGAATAAGTACACTAAAAATATCTTTGTGCGAAAGCTACCTTCTTCTGTGGTCTATATTATTTTACAATTGGATTACTATGTTTAGAAACGGCACCATTATATTCTTAATATATCAGTGATATGTTAATTTAGAAAAATTTTATGAAAATGACAAATGAATAACATAAAATGAAATGAAGAATTTACTTGTAGACAAAACAGGTATAATTTAGGTATTTCGTAAAAAGATTACAAACACAATATAAATTATAGGCCTAGAAAAAAAATAGACTGTATTTGACATTCATCGAACATCAGTACATTGTACCTTAATAAATATATTGAAAAATCTTCACATTATAATAAAAAATAATTTTCATTAGCAAAATACTTTGCTTAATGCATTTAAGTAAATTTCAACCAAATACAAGAGTTATCATCGATTGTATAAAAATAAAAACATAACTACCCTGTGATGTAAACAATTCAGATTTGATGTAACAATCACACAAAGGTAACCCTAGGTACAGATAAATTTTCAATTGGTATTACACCCCAAAAATTAGTAGCTTTTTTCTGATTGCTATGGTGGAAGAGTAATTGATTAATATATAACAATTGTTTCAGGTTCGTTTGTAGAAAATCACCGAGCAGTATTTGTAACACATTTTTTTTACACAATTATGTTGTAGGAGAGCAAATTTATGTTGTAGGAGTAATTCAATATATCAAATTTTGTTATTTCTTCCAATTTATCAAAGTTTGTCATTGTTTTATTACCGTAGCCGACAACATTGTGTATGTCATTTTTGCTATCAACAATTTAAAATTACTTTGGAATAGATAATTGCTTACCTGACCTGAAAGAGTTTTAGAATTAAAAATATACCAGTTCACACTGTAAGATACCAGTTACATAGCTAACTTTTAGAATGAGGTGGCGCAAATTTTTTGGAAGTATGGTTGTAAACTAATATTATGAATAATTGAATAACAAAAAAAGTAGAGGAATAAGGCATTTTCAGAAAAAAACAAACCAACTTCAAATAATCACTAAATAAGAAGTGTACTAAAAAGTGTAAAATAAAGAAAATGCGAGTATTTAATCAAAAGTTTTGTAATAAAATATTGTTTCCAAACATGGATAAATTTATGAAACACTGCTACTACTAGACATTTTTGGAATTGGTGCCAAATCGACAATTCTCTTTCACCCTCACGTGTATGTAAATATGTATATATATATATATATATATATATATATGTACGTCTTCAAAAATCTCTGGCATTACAAATATTGCAAATTTGTTTATATTGAAAAATGATATTGTACTAATAAAGTTCTAATTAAGTACTCGTAATTCCAATGCTTTATACTTTTCATTGCACTTCTTGTTCTGGTTATTTCGATTTTTTTGTAAAAAATGTTCTATTTTTTCATTTTTATTGTCTATGATGTAATATAGGATACCAAGACTATCATGAACTTTGAATGAATTCAATAATAGTTATTAAAATTGTGAAAGATATCTGCAGCATTCAAGAACATAAATATAAACACACATGTATCTATACACACATATATATCCATACGGACATATAAATCATATTCCCTGTTTTGGCTTCACCATAGTCAGTGCTTCATGCCTGTATATACCTGTGCATACTATCTAGCTGTCTATTAATATACTAGTTACTTCATTCCTTCATATATATCTGTACTTACTCACTTACAAGCCTACTATTACTATTCTAGGTGCTTTATGTCTTTGTATATACCTGTATATTCTTACTTACCTATCTACTAATTTTTAATTACTTCATACATTTCTTTATACCTACACTTACTTATTTAACTACCTAGTAATATCTTAGCCGCTTCATGGCTTCGTATGTATCTGTATATATTTACCTCCTTATTTACTTTGTTAATTTCTTTAATTTTGTCAAGGCAAGGAAAACTAATCCAAACATCTAACTGTCTATTAATATACTAGTTACTTCATTCTTTAATATATATCTGTACTTACTCACTTACATGCCTACTACTATTCTAGTTGCTTTATGTCTTTGTATATACCTGTATATTCTTGCTTACCTACCTACTAATTTTTAATTACTTCATATATTTGTTTATACCTACACTCACTTATTTACCTACCTAGTAATATCTTAGCCGCTTCATGGCTTTGTACGTATCTGTGTATATTTATCTCCTTATTTACTTTGTTAATTTCTTTCATTTAGTCAAGGCAAGTAAAACTAATCCAAACTCAATAAATTTACTCCTTATTACTGAAAGGTTCCTGTCACCATCTTCTGCCTCCATCACTGTACCCTGACTTTGCTAAAGGACATTTTAATATCACCCTTATTCACAACAAAATTCTGGGAAATTTATTATCAGATTTTCATTAGACCTATATCATTAAACTCCATTATGGTACCTGTTCTGATTACCTTCAACTCCAATGGTCGAATTCTAATCAAATTTTATGGAATCATACTAGTGCTATATTCCTCCAAATAAAAAAAGAATCTTGAATATATTTCGTGGTGATTTTGTAGAAATTCATTATTCACAATTAAATGAAACTACGTGATGTTGTATTATTTCTACTTAATTAAAAGTTCCAACCTAGGTTTCGTTGTATTACAGCATCATCTTTGCTAATAGCCCACCTAAGGATGTTGTAATACAACAAAACCTAGGTTGTGGTAAAGAACTTAAATTAAATCGAAATAATACTACATTACGTGGTTTCATTTAATTGTGAAAAAAAGAATCATAAAATTTTGTATACAAAAAAGGTGCTTAATTTCTTTGTATATACCTGTATATTGCTTTCCTGCCTATTAATTTTGCTAATTTCTTTCTTACTGAAATTAACCATCACCCCCATACTGATAATGCCCCCTATATATTACAAATAAACACAAAAGGTAATAAACTTAGACCTTATCCTAGAAACATTAGAAATAAACAGACATAAAAAAGACACCAAGGTTAATATATTAAATGAACAACTAAATATAATATCATCACCCATACTTAATATCTTCTATATATAATATAATTAGGCAACATTGATACTACAGTACTCTGGAAATTGTTTCTTGTGTGAAAACTGTGAAATAAATAAATAAATATAAAAAATAAAATAAAAAAAATAAATATATGAATAAAGAAATAAATAAATAAATATATGGATACATAAAACCGGAGATATGTAGAATTGGTGGTATAACCTTGTTCTAACTTTCAGATACCCTTGCTTTTGTATAAATATATTACCGAGAATAACTTCCATTTAATTTTATTACATACACCAGAACATTTGCAATGTAAACCTCATATAATAACAATTGAATTTATTACCCTCACTAAAATACTGGTATATCGTATAACTCTTGGAAATATAATAAGACCTACACTGCCTCCCTGCAATAAACTCACTAACATAAGCAGTTGGAAAACGCACACAAACCCGGCTTCCACGATTGTGTTTGAAACATATAAATGCTGTTGGATGTTCCTAAGACTTAATCTTTACTAATAAGAACCACCTGAAGATGTTGTAATATAACGAAACTTAGGTTGTGGTAAAGAACTTAAAGAAAGTAGAAATAATACTACACCACGTAGTTTCATTTAATTGTACATAGGTCATCTAAACTCAATGACAGCACTCGCACTGTTCATTGTTAAATTCTAACTAAAGCTGTGAAGGTGGGTTTTTACACCAATTTAAAACACGATTCAACCATGTGTGTAGGTGCTGGTTGCTTAATAATTAATAAATCTAGCCATATAGCTCGCATCATAGAAAATGCCATGTGTTTTTTAGGATAGCATTTTGTTTATAAAGTCTTGGCTCTGAATAATTTACGAACGTTGAACAATACCAAGAAATTTAAATGATTGGGAGGTAGTTTTGTGTTTTCAATCACAATATAATGCAGATAGTGCAATGCAGTGTATAATGCCTTGAATATCTCTCATCTGAATGGGATGTAAAGTTGTATATTTGAATGATTAATTATGTGAATACCACTACATTGGATGATACCACTCCCTGTCTGCATAACTTACCATATGTAACATGAATAAATTATGGTTTGAATTTTGGTGGAATAATAAAACATGGTTTTCCTTTTACGCAATCTGCTCCGCTGTAGATGAAATAAAATCTTGTGATAATGTAAAATGTTGCAATTGTGGAAATGTGACTAAATTTTTCTCACGTACATTCTATAGTATGTAGTTAACAATTTTTGTCAGTCTGCTTATCTACACATGTAAATCTTTTACCTATCTGTTTGTTGGTTCAGGTTGGCATCAAATAAAATTAACTAAAGATATTTTGATTGTATTTGTATTCTTGTATAGTTTAATCTCATTGCTAACGCATATGCATACACACACAAACATACACACACACACATATACACACATGCACGCCCGAACGCACACACATGCACACACACATGCACGCACACGCACATGTGCACATGCACGCATACGCGCACGCACAGTCACACATACACATGTGCACTCACACACACACACATACACATATGTATAATATACATATACACATACATATGTAATAAATATGTGAAAGATTAAATATAGTAAAAGTTTAAGCAGATTAAGCATAAGTTCGTTTATTTGGTAGCCAAAGCTCCAGCATATATCACAAACCGTTATTGATAATCTATTGAAAAACAAATTTTACTACAAAAAAGTTGTTGAAATATTTGTAATGGAAAATAATTAGTTTTGGATTCAAAATCTCTTCATGTATCTAAAATACTTGAAAAGATATAGAGATGTTAATTCAGAGCACTTCGCTAAAAGCTTAAGCAGTTTTTAATACAAATATAAAAAGATTTTCAATCTTCATCATACTCACCAGTTTTAGCTGATGTGAATCAACAAAACAATAAATTTATTTGTTCGGTATTTTGGCACACATTTTATCATAAGTGTGGCAAAACATTTTTACTGTCATAAATAGACTGCCATATGAAGTTGAAATGATAGGGAATTACTGTTAACATATTCTTGGTGTAATTTTCAGAAAATGTTTTCATTAAACTGAATTTTTTGAAGAAATATATGAAATAGGAATCTGAATAGGCATAAGGGACAGAGAAACATTGTAACAAGTGGTCATATTTTTTAGTAATACATGAGGACTTGAGCTTCTTTGCCCATAATCAATGAATTATTTTGTATGTAGTGAAAAAATTTCGTCAGCAAGATTTTTATTTCTCCAATTGAAAACTAGGCAAATAATATTTTGAAATTCTAATTTTACTGTCTTAAATCTACTGGTGATGTATTAAATAAAATAAACTTTTTAAATAAATATATTTTTTAAGCAACATATGAAACAAGTTTTTACTATTTTATGCCATTATCCAAGGCAACACCACATGTAAGTAAATAATAATAAATGTTAACATTGGAAGGTCATGCAGGTGGTCATTGGAGGGTCATAAGCGGTGCAAAGCCAGGAGTTTACAAGGGAAAAATAAGGTGATTTAAATAATATCCATTATGTAAAGCCCACTTCAAAAATAACTTTATTACAGACATGGAGAGTGTAACGAAAGTAATCTCATGGACACTGTTAACACATCTTTGTCTACTATACAACTCGTTAACAAAACATGAATCAGTTAGAACATGTTGAATAAAATAGTCAAAAAACAATTTAGAATGTGAAGAGTAACATTAAAACCAACGGCAACATTTATTCCTAAGCTTATTTTATGCAACTCGTACAATACTTGGTAACAAATCATGCAAAATATTTTCCAAAAAATATGATTTAGATGTATGTAGATTTCTTCAATTTAACATAATTTGCATGAAACATAATTTTCAATACAGTATCGATGTATTAATTAATTATAGATATATTAGGAGAGATTGAAATTGAAAGATTAGAAATTTATTGAAAACAATACAGCATGTTAAAGTAATTACTTGAATAACAAATCTATAATCTAATATAATCAAAGGTAAAATAGAAATATCTATTTATATTTATATATATATATATATATATATATATATATATATATATATATATATATATATATATATATATATATATATAACGGAAGTATACTCTGGACTAGAGATTTAAAGAAAGTCACAATTCAATCGACGTCATGAAAGTCATGACAATGTCACATGGGCATCTTGCCTCAGGTATGTCAATGAATTATGTAGTCAAAGTGTAAAGTTTAAATTATGTATATAGCAAGAATCTTATGACACATATATGCAAGAAGCCATGAAAAACAAATATGATCTGTTTATTACACAAGGGTGCCAATGACTAGACAAATGTAAACTATAGCTAAGATATCTTTGACAATGGTGCAATATAAGGACTAGAGAAGCAATTAATCAATACTAATTATTGAATAGAATCTCCAAGGCATACTTTCTATTAATTTTATAGCATAATTAGGCACAATTATCTCTATATAAAATTAATCTGTCAAACTAACTGCTTCACATTCCAAATTTTTCCCTTAAAGCTTGAACTTCATAAGTGCTCAAACATTTTCTATGAGATTCACATCCAACTGCAATGGCCAATCCAGTACATCAAGGTCAGTTTCGTGTCTTCACAGAGCACAAAGATAATTTTAATATCATGGTTAATTGTCCTTTTGCTGTAACTAATTGTGGTTTTTCCTTATATAGAGTATTTTCCTTATATTGGGGTAAACAAAGCCTTCTGATATATTATATCATTTTATCAGCATTCATGTTATTTCTGAAAGTGTTCAAAGTTACAAATCCCTGTTTTGAGAAATTGCCATAGATGTGCATCTTTACTAGATATTTTACGGTCGACGGATTGACTCTATCATATGATTAATGGAATAACATGCTCAGAAAGAAAGTTCATTTGAAAAAATTACTTATCGCAACCTATATCCTCATTTTGTTTTTTTCAAGGTGTTTTAATTTTCATTTGCTCAAGGTGGGACTTTAACTCTTTCTTTACTGTGCTTTGAAATTTCACCGCATGAACCAAAGAACATCTTCGCACAGCATTACATGACACATTTAGACCTTTTCTGCACAAAATAACGCGCCCACTGCCCAATGTCACAAGAATTCATCTTATACAATCATTGTGTCTTCATTATTTGTACAGCGCCTTGATCTGACAGGTAATTGACATTTTATATGTTAGGATAGCATTTCATCCCCTTACTTGCGAATGTCTTCAGAATTTCCATATATTTAACAGCAGGTCCATATGACACTTTTGGTCCTTTTACAAATACATGACCTTGTAATGTGATTTGTATGCAGTCAAACAACAAATGAGATAACCACTTGTGTTTCAATCTACCTTTTAATAACCTCTACGGAAAAAATTATCTAAACAGGCATTTGTAAAACAAATTATAGATATTGTTAATTAATGTATGATAATATCTGTGGTATGGTGATGTCTGCGAATGTCTGTGAAAAAGTAAATTGGGTATAATACTTATTAAGTTTTCAATCATTAATGTACTAAAACACCACAAAAATTCATATAAAAAATATCAATTAAAATATATTGCAAATCGGTTCCATGCTAACAACATAATAAATGAAGTTAACTCTCATTAAAGAATGAATTGATAAACAATTTAAAAAATTTATTAAGGTAGACGACATAATTTAAGGGGACAACAGGCCAACAAACCAATAAATGCTAATGTATGTTTTATTACTATTATGGGAAACAATTTTTTGATTTGTTTTGTGGGTTTACCTTTCCATAAATTGTGTTATATAAGTATAACAAATATTACTTTTATTTATGGAAAAGTTAATTCAGCGATAAACAAATAAAAAATAACTGGTTAGAAGAAACATTCTTAAAGAGCCTTGCTCTGTCTCCATGATTAATGTAATATATTATTCATGCCCTTTGTCATAATTATGAGTTTTAGTAGTGCCCATTTTTAGGAATATTTTTAATTTATTTTTTTCTTCTAAAGGTGCTTCCCCAAACAGTGAAAGTTGACAGCGAGTTTGGCATGTTTGCTCTTGTCCCCAGTAAGGCAAAAGAGTCCTGTGGCTCTCGTAATCCTTGTCCATTCTCCAGTGTTAGCCGTCTTTTATTATTCTCACAAATTCTCATTAAAGAATGAATTGGTAAACATAAATTAAATAAACTATATTAAGATAGATGACATATATTAAGGGAACAAAATGATAAATGCTAACACACGTTTTATGATTGTCCGTCTTTATTACTCTTATGGTGAACAATTTTTTGATTTTATTAGTGTGTTGATCTTTCTATAAATTGTATTATATAGTAAATCTTATTTTTATTTATGGAAAAGTTGATCGAGTTATAAGTAAGTAAAGAAACAATGAGACACCCTTTAGAATAAAACAGTCTTAGACAGCCCTGCCTTGTCACCTTAATTAAAGTAATATATTTTTCTTGTCTTTTATCATAATTATGAACTTTAGTATTTTTATGAATATTTTGAATTTAATTTTTTTCTTCTTCCAGCTAGTAATGGTTGGCAGTCAGCTTTGCATATTTGGTCTTGTCTTTAGCAAGTCGAAAGATTCCTGTAGCACTTGTAATCTCTGTCCATTCTCAGATGTTATGCAACCATAATTTTCTTCTATGAGCGGTTTTCTTTTTCCCAACATTTTTTTTCCATTATCATTTATTTCAAGAACTCACATCTGTCATGCCTAAGCCCATGCCTCAGATATGCAACACTATGTTGTTTTTTGGTTTCTGGCACACCCATTGAAGAACATCTTCGTTGGTGACTTTCTGAGTCCAAGATATAGACATCATGCGTTTCTAGGCCTACATTTTGAATATTTCTATACGTTTCCTGAGATTTTCCTTAATATTCCAGGAGTCCCATTCGTACCGAAGTGTTGACCGGACATAGCGCCGAAGAAAATGAATTTGAAGTGGGCTTTTAAGGCTACAACGCCAAAGTACACTCATTTTTCCAAATGCAGTGCTGCCTGCATTTCGAATTTTGATCTCTACCTCACTATCCAAGTTCAAAGTAAAATAAGTAAGTAAGCCAAGTTACAGGATATTTATATTTATTTACTCGTTCTAATTTTTGACCTGCCACAAATATGATAGGTTGGAGATTGATATTGTCAGAGATCACCATAAACTTTGTCTTGGAACATTAATTTTCAGGCCAACTTTAACACTATATTCATTAACCCGATCGACCATCTTCTGTAATTTCACTTTGAAAAATGCTATGAGAACTGTGTCATCAGCATACCTCAAAGTGTTGATGAAGGCTCCATTGCTTTGACACCATAGTCTGGGTCTTCCAGAGCTTTCATAATGATCGACTCGGATTACATATGAAAAAGAGTTGATGATAAAATGCATCCCTGTCGCCTTTCTTTTTCAACATAAATTCCTTCAGATTTTTCCCCTTCAATCCTGTTAGATGCATGTTGGTTCCTGTATAGGTTCTGTATAATATGAATGTCTTTCTCGCCCAACGCGATATTGCTGAGGATCTCAATCAGACATACAACGTAAAGTACTCTGTCAACACTTTCTCATAATCTATGCAACATAGAAAGACATCTTGCTGCATGTCTCTACATTTTTGCCCAATAACTTGTATTGGGAATGAAGTTTCGCTCATGCCCACACCAGTTTAGAATCCAAATGGACTGTTGTTTAGCTGTTCATCATAATTTATTTTGTTAATAATAATTTTATTAACATTAAATTAAGGACTTATCCTAAAAGGAATGTGCCAATATAACAATTAAATAAGATAAAAATTATATTCAAGTTATATAATTATTAAATTGGTTACTGAGCACAAAATAAAACAATGAAAATCAATCAACTTTCATGTGAATCTCATTCTCTCGATACACCATTTCAATGTTAGCGTAAGGGTTAAATGTTTTTCAGTACATCGCACGTCAGATGCTGTGCAAAACTATCACAGACGTAACATGGTGAACCCCTTTTTGGACTTTGAATATTCAGCAATATGAATATTATGTCGCAGAAAGAAAAATCAAATACACTGTGGATTAGTATTTTTCTTAACTGTTTTTTTATAAAGGTTTTGTTTATTATAATAAAGCAGTTGAAGATTAATTATGATTGAGAAAATGTTGAGAATTATTTTGTTTCGCAAAAAAATATTTTGTTTAACACTAAACTATATATCAGTAACAGAAGCTCAATAAAAAATTATTATTAGTTATTTTTGTCTTCCATTTTCAAGAGTTATCCTGAAATATTTTTTTGTGGTGTACTGTAAATTATTAATTATCATTCAAGCACAGATGAAGGGAATCATACTCTGTCAGAAAAATGAACTTTACAGGCAGTGAATGACCTAATGTTTTTGAGACATTTCAACCTTCTAAATTTTTTTAAAAATAAAATATTAATATTACTTTTTCAGTAAAATAGCCACAAATGGGAGAACTCTCCTTGTTTTGTATAACATTTCTGAATGGTTACTCAAACACTCTAATACTCCTTGTATTAGAATTTTTGAGCAACTAATGTAATTTTTAAAAAAAATTTGAATTTAAAATCGGTGTTTTACCCAACTTCTGGAAAATTATGAGATTTTTTCCAAACATAAAACGCCACTTTCTGATAAAGTATGGTCTAGTTTGTCTGTAGTGGACAGAAGAATACTTTTTATACCGAAATATTTACAAAAATGTGTTGACATGTGGCCACCAACATCAGACCATAGGCTTCTACCTTTTCAAGCCAATTTATCATTTTTGTGCATCTCAGACTTCATAGCTGTTTCCAATGCTGCAACCCAATATCTTTCACAAGGTCTTATTTCTTAATTGCATCACAGTTTTTTCCCTCTTCCATTTGAGGAAGCCACAGATTATAGGATATTTAGAAACACTTGAAAGCAATAAAAGTGACGCAATAAAGAAAAAGAAATTATTTTGATTGTGAAATAACCAGATGCACTCGAAACAAGTAAATCAACTTAGAAACATTTATTAAATTTCTTTCAGATTAATTTCATTAACAATTTCATTCAACAAAAATTATTGGTGGAAATTATTTCAATGAAAACTCTTTATAACCATACCTTTTCGAAAAGCTTATGAAAAAAGTTATTTCATATTTATAAGTATATAAGGACATTAAAAATTGTATAATATTTAGAAAAACCGACTTCACGCTTGATTTGCAATTATTTGACAATATTTCGTAAACTATGGCAGATTCTTTGTAAAAAATCTCGAAAATATTTGCAAAAAAAATGTTATAAGCTAATTATATCAAGCATATGAAAACAATTCATTTACATTGTGAAAAAAACCATGTACCAAATAGATGTCATTGGCTACACATATAAAAAAAAATGATTACAGTAAACCTAGTTATATTTCAATTTTACAACTTTACTTTGTTGAAATTGGAATAAAATGCAAAAAGTACTGTAATTTTCATGAAAATAAAATGATAAATCACTCAATAAAAAGCATAACAAATTCTTACTTTGTGATACATTACCACAGTACTCTCTAAAAACTGGATAAAATTGTATCTGTTAATAGAATTTTATACTTCCATTTATACATACATAACTTATGAAACATACATAAACAATAAAAACTTGTTTATTCATCTGATAAGTATTCTAATAATAATTATAAAGTCTAAGTCTTTTAACGGCCCTTTTTATACAAGTTATGTTGAAAGAAAATATTTTTTCCGAAGGATATTCATATAAAACCTTTTTTTTAAAGTAATTATAAAATTATTTTATAAGTTAACAAATTTTTTTTTTTTTCCTCAAAGAAAAGCTTTATTTGTAAATTAAATAATGATTTTAATGAAAAACGAGCTTTAAAATTCAAATCAATATAAAAGCCAGTTTACTCATAAATTGTTAATAAATATAATAGACATTATATTTTTATGACATGTATTTAAGGTAGCAGCAAGACTGAATTAGTAAAAATTTTAAAAATAAGATGAAATTTGTGACAATAATTACAAATGATAAGTAAAATCTTCGTAAAGTGTATTTTCAAAATATAGAAACAAACAATAAAATTTCTAAGAACACAGGAAACTAAGCATAAAGTTTATAATTCCTAAGCTGAATTGACATTTTATGATTGATTCGTTTTGGTTAAACATGTAATATATAAGCAAAAACGGAAGATAACTTTGAAACAAAACGTCCAATCTAACATAGTATAAAAAAGTTGTAAATCAAAAAACAATAAAAGAACTAAAATCAAACAAATGACTATACTAAAAACATACAGATTTACAGCAACTGTCTAATTGTTGCTGTACTTTTTGAGTGATACAAACAAGACACTTTCTTCCTTCTCGTTTACATGCCTTTGGGATGTAATTACAATATGCCATAACAAAATAATTCCCAGTGTTCTGTTTTTATTAATTTTGTATATGCAAATTACAAACAAGATGTTGTGTATTATGTAACAAAATTTTTATGAATCTCATTTTTATGAAATTATGATACTTTCGAGTTGTGAAATATGCTCATGACTTTGTATCTAAGAACAAAACATTTTTTTATATGACTGAAATGGGTTTGTCATGAAAATATTGACTATATATCTGTAGTTAGCACTACATAAAACATCATATTTGATGTAAAAGAAATAAACTATATATTGTATATGCAAAATGCAAAATTTCTTGATTGGGCAAGACATGAATATCTTCCAATTTTTGTTGGGAAACAACTTTTTATTACTTTAGCACTAAAAATAAAATTATTGATCCTAAAAAATTATTTTGTACTGCAAATATATTGTAACACTACAATTATAATTACTTCAAAAGTGAATACTACCGTCTTTTCTTGGTATACCTGGATGTGTATGGAGTTACGTAAATAAATCAAATCAATTGTTAGATGCTTCACAAAACAAATAATATAAGCATATCTTCAATAAATACAAATTATTTTGATATATAACACAATACATCTTGCCAAAACTTATCACACATTTTGTTTCATTTACTATGGACTGATTACAGAAATAAACTCGCAGCTAAGAAACAGCTGACAAGTGATTTAAAGAATACATTTTTACCATTTAGCCATTGCAACAAGATAGTAAAATGAACAAATATAGAACTCCCTATTATAATTTTTTTTATTGACATTTGAGAAGTTGGCAACTATGAGCATCTGATTTAGGCCCTATAAGCAGTCCTTGAGCAATATACATAGATGTCTGTTCTGTTCCGATATGGATCTTTGGCGCTAGACAGGTTAATTGTGGCTTTTTCAATTATGGTATGTAAACTGATTTATCAAGTAGCTAAACAATTGGACTGTTACATCATTTTATCCATTTGCCTGTATATACACATAGGTCTACATCAAAATAGAGCATAGGGAATGAGCACAGGACTTTGTTATTTATTGAGGGTCCCTTTAAAGGGGGAAAATATGCAGATGGACTGGCTGTTAATTGCTACTTTGAAACATAAATATTAATTAATTAGGTTGAATTAAGCTTATCACTAATCTATTGAAAACATAGTGTTAGTATTTGAAAAAAAAATCCAATACAATGTTCCTATAAATATAATTTTATCACAACAATTTATCTTTAATATCACTTAAAATTTACTCGACTGTCCAATCATTTACAATAAAAGCATATATAATGGAACTAATTTGATACCAATGTTCAATTACGCAATTAAAAAAATGACGTAAAAATACAATTTCACTTGGTACATTGACCTTGTTAAATTGGTACATTGACCTTGTTATCAAACATTAGTCACTAGTAGACTTTATGACAGAGAAACAATGTTTTAATCACAAATTGAAATCTCAAAAAGGAAGTAGCACACTTAACAATTTTTATATTTAAAATAAATTAAGACTGAAGATGTAAGAAAATTAGTTTAAAGTAATAATAAAGATGAAAGTTAGCAATTATTTAATTACCAAAAGTATGCAAGATGTAATGAAAGAGTCTTAGGTTTTTGATGTAAAATTAACAGAAAATGGAAACATTAAATATAAACTAAACATTTTCACAAAAAAATTTGTATGGAGTTTGCTGTTGAAATCCATTTGCATATGGAGCAGTATCGTGGTGTTTTCATCCAACGAAACTCTCATCAACTACATTTACGATTCTCGCATTTATATATACAGCGAGTACATAGCAACAATATTAGGATGTACATTGGTTCTTTGAACTTTTTATAGCAGTTTAAAGATAACAAACACACTGACAGTTTAAAGATAATTCTACTCATCGATACAATTGATAAAAGATTCAAATTTCAGTATTTTCAAATAGATTCAAATAGAATAAAAATTTACACGATATTGAGCACGATTGCATAAATTTTATTTAATATAATCCATTGCACTGGCCCGTATATGTGGCTTTTTGGAATCGTAGGTGGAATTTAAAAGTGCCCGTTTATAAACTATTCCATATTATCTGCACAGCTAACTGTGAGAATATGCAAGCAGAGTAATCTTATTATATTCACTGTCAATCGAATAAAATACTTAGGGAAAATGGTTCAAGTCTTAGCAAAAGGTGCTAATTTGTCAATAGAAAATTATTCCATCAAATAAACAAATTCGTTATTTTATATTAAGTATAAAACTGAAATATTGGAATAAACCATGTTTATTAAGATCAAAATATTTTGATCAATGCTTAAAAAAGACTCATCTTTCTGAATAATAAAAAAAATTACTGGAAAATTATTATTATTTTTTTTTCCTTTTATCATGAATGTGTCTGCTAACCAATTAAAAATTAATTTTTTTAAGAAGTTACGTCATAATTCTTTTGCGAGTAAACTGATGAGTATACTTTATAAGATTTAAATCATAATTTATTTGATTTCTCATAATGTGAACTATCGAAATATCTAAATATAAAGACAAATTGTAATGTAAGTTAGATATATAGAATGATAAATGATATTAAAGCTTATAAAATGTTGAAATAATTTTAATTTTCAGGCAGATTGTTGCTTTTCTTCTTCTATTTTGTGTTGATCCAGCACCCTTATACATAAACTAATGAAATGCAAACTTATACATTTCTGAAGAAATATCACACTTCAGAGGAATTATCAATTATGATAGCAGTATTTTGCTTCTGTCGTTATTGAAAAAGGATTTTCTTTTGTAAATTATAGCTGGCTAACATACCAAAATAGTAATGACATAAACTAGAAGAAGTCTTTCATTTTTCACTTGTTGTAAATCCTCTGATCTGAACAATTATATTAAAGCATTCTTCTACCTACTTCTTGTTCAATAATTTATTAAATGCAAATTCATATTAACTGTAATAGTGTTTATTATAAGCATAATAACTGGAAACCACAGTTTATAAAATTACATAAATAAATTTATATTATAATTTCTACCCGAAAGTCTGCCTAAAAATATTTGATGCTTTAGCCTAAACTGTTATTATGAGTTAACAATATAATAAATATTTCTTATAATTATTAACAGATTAAAATTTTTTTAGACTAATAAAATCTTTGTTAAGAAAATATTGTCTCCACTTTCGGAAAATTAAATAAGGTATTTATACTTTAACTTAAATTAGTAATTTTATTATTCCTAGAGAGTTTACTTAAATAAATAACACACAAATTAACTTACAAATGTAGAACTATGATCTATGTTTTTTTACAAATGTGGAACTATAATCTATGTTAATTTCTTTATAATAAAGAAGCAAATTATTTTAGAATCTATCATCAAACATAATTTCAATTTAAAAACGAAAATGATTACAGTTGGCTATTAATCTTTTTCACCAGAAAATGTTCCCAAGATTGAAGTTAAAATATCTAACACATAGAAGTCACTCTATCTGAACACAGAAAACCAGTCAGTGAAATAAGTGCACCTACAATATTTCATAAATAACACTATCAACAAACTTTTTCAAATGTCTACAAGCTTTCAATAATCTCCTAAATAAATCACAACACTATTCTAGAATATGATAAAAAATTACACGCAAGTAACATTTCAGAAATACATTTTGCAGACAGATTGTCGGAAATGTGGACCAGTAATATGACATTTTGAATATTGAATTCTGAAATGACACCCTTAACAGTCGAGTTAGTACACAGAGTGTTCAGTGATTTTTATGATTTTTCATGTATCATCTCAATACAGACATCATGACTACGAATGAAATGTGACGCCTTTTTCCAATATATATTACAAAATTGTATTAATTAATGCACACACAGTCCCTGGCCAAATTATAAAATGCACACAGCAAATGTTTTTTAACTTTCAAAGTATGGGTAAGATGGGGGATCTCTCATTGCATAAAAAAGCTGAAGTTAAAACCCTTGTTAATACTAAAATGTTTTCGAACTGTGAAATTTCACAAAATTGAATATACCTAGAGTAACCCTATGAAGCGTAAAGAAAAAAGTCAATGTAGGTAAAGAATTGAATCTGAAAAGTCGGTACAATAATGCACAAAACAGTATGTTATGAAGCATTACAGCCTTAATATCTGCAAAAGGTAGCTAACAAAATATTAATACAGAAATACAATCGGAGTGTTAATATTGGTCCTACATTAAAAGTTACTAAATTTTTAACCAAAACTATGTTGTAATTGTAGCAACACATATTTAATTACATGCAGTAGACATATAAATTTGATTTAACCAGTAAAGTATCCCAAAACCCATTTTTTACAGTGCATATAATAATTTGATTAAGGACTGTACACTTAATCGCCACCATAGTCGCTAAAATCTAGCACATAGTCGCCACTCCTTTAGTTGTTGCATTGTTTGTGAAAAGATCCACATTGCCTGGAACGGCTGATATTTGTAGCAGAACGATGAGGTATGTAGTCACAGATCCAATGAACTGAAACATAAAAATACTTAGTGTGCATCGAAATGTATATTTTGTATCTGAATTTTCACATTATCACCTCTGGGTTCAAAGCACCACACTATATGTAGATGTTAATAAAACGTGGTGGTAACACTATATTGATTACGGTTTCTTCAGGAACAAGTGCCCAAAAAGTATAATAAATGTATAAATAAACAAAAATGTTTGCAGTAAAAGACAACATGCAGCCCTCTTCAATGCAAATCTACAGTTGTGCTCCTGTAGATGCCTTGATACTCCAAATTCATTCAAGTTTTTTTTAATAACTTTGATTTAAGGTAAAGCCAAAAATCTCACATTGTTAGATTTAGTGAACAAGGTGACTGTAAATTTTAATTTCATAAAAACTCTTACATCCACAGTGATGTGCAACATTGAGCAATATTATGATAGAGAATTTGTCCATTTCTGAGGATTTTCTCTATGCAAATTGCTTCATAAATTCTCAAACAAGCTCTTATGCTATTCAAGGTTTGCTGTGAAGGTAATCACCCTGAAAATTATAAAGCCCGTAAAATCTATAGAGAGCATCAAAATTTAAATTTTCAAAAGCACCTAAACAGTTAGTTCCCACAGAAAACCTACAAACCGTGGTGGAGAATCACAAAGTACCTCACAACGAACATACAGCGATGCACTGGTTAACAGACAGCAACCTACGGAAAATGATAAATCAAATTACTTGCATGAGATAATGACCTTAATGAAACAAATGATGCAACAGTTAACCACTGTGACAAACTTAATACTTGTCCTCGTGACGAAACTATCAAATACGATTGCTTAAAAATAGCTTTATGGAATATCAACATGCTGACATAACACGCACGAGGTAAAAAAATATCTACAGATAAATAAAATTGATATTTTTTCAGTAACTGAAATTTACTTCACAGAGAAGTTAATTTTCCAGCCGACCAAAACATAAGCTTAAGCTGAGCGAATACAAATAGTACTTCCCTACGCTGGGTCACAAATTTATCACTGGAGGTAATTATATTGTGAAACATCAATACAGGGGCTCTGTACTATAACAACGGAAGGTCGTCAGCTGCTCATGACAATAGAAAATTTGAAACTCAATATTGTTTCTCCTGAGCTACCAAATGCCTATGGATAAGAGAAAATGACCAAATGTGCTAGACTTTTTTATTTCCAAGGGCATTCTTGGTAATTTATTTACCAGCAAAGCAAGCCTCGAATTATCCTCTGACTATTCACCCTTTGAAGTAATACTAAAAAGGAAAATCACATTAACCCTCGACTGTCTAGCAATTCTTCAAACAACTGCCGGTGCAATGCTTGGATGTAAATATAGCGTTAAAATTAAGATAACGAGGCTGTCGAATACCTCAATTATTGTGTTCAATATTCATCTTGGTTCCGTTACTCCAATTGCTAGGGATCGAAAATATGAACTGGAGTGCCCTCTATCTATTGAAGAACTATTGGCTGAGAAATGTAGAGCTAAAAATATATGGCATGAAACATGACACGATGCTGACAAAAAATTTAGTTACCTACAAAATGAATTAAAAATGCTACTGAGCAACTGTAAAAATCAAGTCATCCAAACTTTCCAGAGGAGTCTAGACATCACAGCAATTTCAAACTGCTCCCTGTGTAAAGTCGCTGAGCACTTGAAAAATATATTCATGCCAAACCCTGACCTGGGATCATTCAAAACTCAAGAAGTAACTGACTTATTGAATTAAACTCACCAATAGGGGAGTCCCCTATTACAAAGTTCACTAAAATGGAGGCAGAAAAGTCATTAGATTTGAGTAAAGCTCCTGGTTACGATCTGATAACAGTTAAAATTTTTTATAACGCTATTCTATGAAGATGTTTGGTCAGTCGGAAGATGGCACAAGTAATGATGGTTCTCAAACCTGACAAGGGTGCTGTTGAAGCTAAATAATATAGGTCTATAAGCCTACTGCTTATTCCATCCAAAGTAATGGAAATATTAATTTTGCAAAGATACTAACCAGTTATTTCTGAGAGAAAATTATTGTCTGACCAGCTATTTGATTCTGACAAAAACACTGTGCTATAGAACAAGTCCACAGGTTGGTTGAAAATATCCAAAACTCTGTTGAATGAAACATTATTGTAATGCTGCTTTCTAGGACATATCTCAGGCGTTTGTCCGAGTTTCGTGTGACGGACTCCTGCACAAAATAATAAAACATCTACCTGTAAACATTTACAACTTTATAAAGTCATACCTAGATAACACGTACTTTATTATAAAACAGGAAAATGCCAATACATCCTTATTTAAAATCCATGCAAGAGCTCCACAGGCTAGTGTAAAGGGCCCCACGCAAAATCAAGCCTAAATGGATTTATGGCATAAAACTGTAGGAAACTGCAGCAAAGTCAAACATATAAATGTTGCAAAGATTCCAGTTTAAAACCCTAAGAATGATAACAGACATACCATGGTGCCTCTGTTATCATTCTTAGGGTAAAAGAAGAAATTTTAGAAAGAATATAAAACTAAAAGGAAAGAATTTCAAAACAACTCAACTCATTAGGAGTGAACCTAATGAATCACCGGGCAGCTAGTCACCACCAGGCAATAGAATATAGACAAATTCTATGCAAGCTTTATCAACATACACACCTATTGTTGAATATGTCTAATGATAGATTACAATAATTAAAGACAAAAAAAATTCTAAGGATTTTCTCTACATAAATTGTTTCTTAAATTCTCAAAAGCCCTGACAATATTCAAAGTTCACAGTGGTGCTCCTAGCTATAAACTAAACTCATAAAATGTAAATAAAATTTTAAAAAACCTTGAGCATCTTCTGTATAGAGACCGCAAAATTGAAATCTAAATGACAGTACTTTATTTCCCTTATGAAAGTTCAATGCCGTTCCTTTGGACAGCACTGTGTCTCAACATGGACCTCACTTTTTTACTTGGATATCAGACACACAGCAAATCTTACAGCTTTATAAAGTTGTCATCATGAGAGATATTAAAAAAACATACAAAAGTTTCTAGTCAAGCTTGCAAATAGCTAATGAATGATGTTATTGACAAAATTCAATGAAAGCCGATCAGAGTATATTGTTTATAAAACAGTATATTGTCTATCAGCGAAGGATTTTTTTTGACTAAAAGGAAGGACTTTTTTAAATACTCTGAACAAATAATAATTATTATTTAATGTTTTCATGTAAATATTTAATTACTCACGCTGAGCAGAAATGGTATGTCCAGGGTGAACATTTGGCATGCACTGAAATGTGGTGCCGAATGTAATATCAGCAATGATAGTTGCTCAGCCTGAAAAATTTTTTAAATGTTATTTATTAGTGTTTTGTGCATTGAATTTATGAAGAATGTTAAACTTTTAATTTGTGACCATTCTTATATATTCTTTTTTGTTCAATAATGTGAGGGTTAGAGGACATACATTGTTTGGCAAAAAGTTGATTGGATTGCATTAAAATGGAGATCTAAGAGAAAGATTAGATTTTAGATAGTGAATGAAAATAATTATATTAACAATTTAGTATCCATTTCCACCTGTTTCTTTAGATATTTAAAAATAATTTTGTAAACTTTAAAGCTATCGCGATTGTAATTCATAGTATGAAGTTAAAGACAACAATTTTTTCAATAAGGAAAGGTGTCACCTAGCATTGTTGTTATTCCTTTTCTTAGTTTTTCTAGATCCTAGGGCTAATGTGTCATTTCTAGTAATACAAGGATTGTATTAATCATATCGTAGATGTAGAAACCAAGCAATTAATGTACATTGTGTGTACTCAAATGAGATAGGTTCCCTTTTGTGGTGGAATGGGCATGTCCATTGTAAAATGTAAACACAATATTTTTATCTATTAACAATAAATTAAAAGTCAGGTATTGATAAGTGATCAAAACAATTTATGAATACAACAATTTAAATTGAATTTGGATCGAAGTTTCGATAGAGTGTGTAGATTATTAAGGATGTTAATGGAAAAGTTGTTAAATTCACGAGTATTCAAATGTTTGGTGCAAAGTATGGATTCCAGTACATAGAACATCTATTAATAAATCACCTTTTGGGTAGCTTGAGGACTTAATTCCATATTAATGATTTCATTTATTAAATGAGGTGTCTTTGAAGCCTGTAACAAATCAAAGAAAGTTAATTTAATATTATAGTTAAAGTAATAATTTTTTTTGTGCAGGGATATAATTAGCTAAGTGTGTGTGTGTGTGTGTGTGTGTGTGTGTGTGTGTGTCTATCAGAAATAAGTAACTTGTTAAGATTCTATATGTTCTCTTGTTTCTATATCGTATTTGCATTGTTAAAGCTAAATTAATACACAATTAAATTTGTTTTGGTTTTATTTCACAAGGTCTTTCATCTGATTATATCGCAACCATCAGTCTCAAGTTATTTATAAAACGAATAGTTTTATAAATTACTTGGGACTTGAAAAATTTAATTTATTTACAAATATCATAATTTATACATTAATTAGTATGAACACAATAGAGATGTGGTTTATAAGAAGGTCTTTTTTTATACTGGGATATTTTTTTACCAATTTTTATTAAACTTTTTTGAACTTTAAACTTTTTTAACTTACTTTTGAATAGAGATTTTTTTGAGATATTTATGTAATTAAAAAGAATTATGTAATTTAACAGTAACCATTATTTTAAACTGCCAAAGGCATCGGATTTATCTAATACCAGAATTTGCAAATATAATAACTGCTACAAATAATATAAAAATATTAACCAAATAATTCAACTTTGATGATCTTGACAAAAGAAACTAACATTTTTCTATCATGTCCTATTTTTTCTCACTTTATCTTTCTCGAAGTCACTCTACTGAATTATTTTATTCATGGTTTGAAGTAAATTATTATTGAATACCCTTCCTATTCAATTAGATACAAGGGCAAACTCTGACAATGGCTAATTGTTGCCTTGTGACAGGAACTGAATCTTTCAATGACGCCAGTACTTAAATTATATTTTCCTTTAGTAAAAACTTTGTGTAATTATCATCATCAGCTGTCACTATTCGACATAGTCCTCCTCCATAGATTTCAACAAGGATCGATCTTGTATTGCTTGGATTCAATGGTTTCCCTTGATATTTAACAGGTCATCTGTCCACTTGGTGAAGGACAATCCTACCCTATGTTTTCCGATGCATGTTTGCTATTCAAGAAAATTTCTTCTCCAGTGCTTATCAGTTCTGTATGCTATTTGATCTACCTATAGCCTATTCAATCTGCCAATCCTATGAGCTATTTCAGTGACCTTAGTTGCCTTTAGAGAAGTCCTGAGCATAGAATTTCCTTAGCTTGCTGAGTGACTTGAGTCTTCTTACAAGGCCAATAGTGAGAGGCCACATCTCACTTCTGTATGTCATCACTAGCAATACACATTAATTGAAAACTTTCATCATCAGATACTGGGGTATTTAGGGCAAGAAGATATGGTAAAGTTTCCTGAATCCTGCCCAAACAAATTGGATTCTTCAACTGACCTCTGTCTCGAAGTTGGATTTACCTAATTAGACAGTTTTTCCTAGGTATGTAGCGATCAGCAAATTCATTCATTATGTATGATCTTTGTCTTGTCCATATTTATTTTAAAATCTGTCTGTTGGGTAAGCCTCCTTAAATCCTTGAGCATTATGTCAAAATCATTCAGCAATTATGCCATAATCCTTATATCATGAGTAATTCTAAGACGAGTAACATATTCATCATTGATATTGATGCTAAATCTGTTTCAATCCAAGAGCTTAAAACATCTTCCAATGCAGTGGTGAAGAGTTCCAAAGAGATTACGTCTCCTTGTCTCATATCTTTTAACAGCTGGATTGGTTTTTTATTCTGATCCTTTGATGGAACTGACATGTTTCATTGGTTACACAAACACTTCATTATACTAGTGGTTAATACAGCATCTCTGCAGAGACTAAAGCTTTCCATAGAATCAAAGGCTTTCTGATAATTCACTATTCACGCTATACATAGCTAAGCAA
The DNA here is from genome assembly GCA_039881145.1 of Druceiella hillmani. Lineage (NCBI taxonomy): Eukaryota > Metazoa > Arthropoda > Insecta > Lepidoptera > Hepialidae > Druceiella > Druceiella hillmani. The sequence goes on along the minus strand of JAYKKI010000057.1, from coordinate 14,424,308 downwards.
ATTAGACTTCTTGGACTTCTTTGTAATCTGGCATAACATGTTATGTAGACTATTATACCATTTCAGAAAGCAGCTTGTTTGGGAGGTTAGAAATGATCAAATATGCACAAGTCAGTTTGTGGTGACCCTCGAAAACTTTTTAAAAATGTGATTCAGGAGAGTGATGGGTCTATAATTTTTCAGGAGGGTAATATCGCACTTTTTGAATAACAGTAATTATATATATTACAGAATAGAACAGATTTTGAAGTACTTTCCTTACTGGTATGGACCTTCCTTGTTGGAGTTTGTTCCATCTTCCCTGGCTCCTTGGTTTCTTTAGTTGCTTCAGTACCATTCCGATTTCATCTATGTTGATGTCTCAACCCATAGTTGCTTTTGCGCAGTGTGAGCATTCTTGACACTCGTCTTGCTCTAAGTTTTAATATGCCAAGATAGTCATGAAGAATATTCAAAATAGTAACAGTTTGTGAATATTTACTGCAACCTTTGTCCGAAAGTTTCTAGTTCATAATTTAGTGCGAGACAGTGAAAATATTTAGTCCTATTATACAACATATTTGTTCAAAAAGCGTATTAATTCTTAGGTTTTGAAATTGTATGCCAAATTATAACAGATGGCAAGCCTGAATTCAAGCAGGAGTCCATGCAGTGGCATAAAAAGAGTACTCCAACCCCTTAAGAAGTTCAAGGTATACATTTACAGAAGTACACAAATTATTAAATTATTTTGTAATTTTGTTTCTATAGTTTGTTAAAAAAATAAATACAAAATAATGGTTGGTGTCTTCAGATCAATTAAACTGCTTATGTTTATGTTGTTTGAACCTTATTTCTGTGAAGCATTAGAATATTTTGTTTATTTTTTTATTTTAGTACATTTTCTTTTTAAAAAGTGATTTTAATGATTACAGGAAAATAAAGTTTTATTTCTTTGTGACTACCTATTTTGTTATAATTAAATTTTTTGTATCCTACCATTTAATTAAACTACCATTACTATCATATTTAGAAAGTAAAATATTGTTTGTTATTCTAGAGTTGATACTGTTTGGTAGATTTACGATAGTTCATCAAGATTAGCCAAATGGGATTTACTAGAAGTGGTTTAATTACCAACAACTTTTTAAATATGCAGATCTTTTAATACTGCTGGTCTCAAACCTAATTATTGTTATAAGTTTTCTTAGATAAAAATTATATTTATAAATTATTTGGAAGATTTTATTGTCTCTTACCTATAATATGTAATTTATATATATATATATATTTTGGATTGGAATAAAGTAAAAGAACATAAACAACTTACTTCTGCTTTAAATGCATTGCAGTTGATGACTGTGGTCAGTACATTGAGTGAAGCAAAAAATATCTCCTGCACGTTGTAAATTATAAAGAAATACAATTCGGTTCCATGGTCAAATTGACTTTTTATCAAAACATGGATCAAATAAAACATATTAAAAACTATAATAATAAAACAATTGAAAATGTTTAACAGACTGATGCTACTAAAAATGTCATTAAATTGCATGTTTATACGATGGAGGTCTGAAAATATATTGCACGATTCCTTTAATTTACGAACTACATCATTTTCACATGAAAGTTTTGGAGGAATTGCTTTGATGTTACACACAAAATTATTCACTTTTGCCGTGGGTTTTGTTTTAACTATGATGATGTCATGTAGAATTTTATTTAAATACTCGTATAGAAATGACAAAGCATAACACACTAAGGAAAATCTCGTTACTGCCAAATTAACAAAAATTATGTTAAATATTACATGAACAATTTTGTAATAAGGCAACTTTACATTTAAATACATAAATGGTAAATATAAACCTATAAATTTAACCACATACAATAAAACTTGTATTGACAGTGTTAAACTAAACGTGAACTGCATTTTTTTTTTCAAGCCTACATCACAATCAAGTTTTGAGAATCTGTTTTCAGCTCGAAAAATTGATATAAGTAGGTGATAACGTAGTTTTCTTGAATTACTTATAACAATACTCCAAACCAACAAAACACCCACTATAATTTCCACTTGTTCACTGTACAAGAATATATTCGACTTAAAAATGAAGCCGATTAAGGTTTCCGAGCAGGTTATTGATTTCACACTGCAGAACATAAAAAATATTTGTAGCATCACCGCCCATGCGAAAGTAGGTTTGTTTAATTTAAATTCCAAAACAGATGAAGGGCTCAGTTGTATGTCATACAGGTTGAGGCCAAATGCACGCGCCAACTTATTGAACCGATTGTATGTTTTAAGAAATATTAATCTTATTACATTTTGGTCTAGTTCCATATTTCCAAAGATTTAATTAATTATATGCATAGAAAAAATACGAAAATGTTTGAGATATTTTTATCATGGAGACTGATTAGCAATTACATAAAACCATTAACTGTTTGTACAATGTCACATAGCTTACGTGTCCTTTGTTAATTGATTATAAATTTATAAATGGAACCAATTTCTGTTATAATAAGGCAATCAATAATCATAACTGATTAAAGATATATCTAATAAAGTGCCCCTGTAATGTTGGAATTGAATTGGCATTTTGATAACATCAACAATTACTGAAGTAGTCAACATTGCTTTATGTTTCATCGTAATAGTATGTGAAAAGTTTAAAATGCAATTGCAATACTTCGTTTAACACAATACTTTACCACAGTTTTCTTGGAAACAAACATTGTAAGACGTAACGATATACACATGCATAATAAATAGCACCTGGAATACTGAGCTTTGCTCGATGTATTTGAAGTTTCCCGTAGGAATATGAAATCCCTTGTTTAATGGTATTGATGAATCTCAATAGAATCGTCAAAAATTATCAACAACATGGTTCTTCTTCCCCTTCCTCTTCCCCCAACCGCCCACAACCCTACCTTTCCCTTCCCCTTCCAATTTTTCTACCCATTCACATTTCCTTCCCCCATTCACTTTCCTTCCCCTCCTCCACCCTCTCCCTTCCCCTCTCCCTCCCCCTCCCCCTCCCCCTTTCCCTCCTCCACCCATTCCCTCATCCTCATCCTCCACACCTCCCATCCCTTCACCCTCCACTACTCCTTCCCCTTCCCATCCTCTTCTTTTTCTCCCTCACCGCCACTCCCCCTAGCCCTCCTCCGCAACCTCCCCTTCCCCCTCCCCACCCTTCTCCTCCCTTTCCGCTTCCACTTCCCCTTCCCCTTGACCTTCCCATTTCCCCACCCTTCCATTTGCTTTTCCCAACCCCTTCCGCTCCCACTCCCACTCCCCCTCTCCACCTTACCTTTCCCTTTCCTCTCTACCTGCCACCTTCCCCTTCCCTATTCCTCTACCCTCTCTCTTAACCTTCCCCTTCACCTCCCCCTTCCCCTTCCCCTTACACTTCGCCCCCTCTCCCCTTTCCTGCTCGTCCTCTTATGTTTTTCCACTCAAAAGTTATTAAGACATAATAACTGTGTATCATACACACATATAGAAAAGAAAATCATAACAATCAGTAATTTTGAAAATTTTAAATGGCTGCCATTTCCACAATAACTAGCCAATATGGCACATCTTCGAAGTTATTGAATATGATCACCTGAGCAATAAATGTACCAAATTTCATCAAAATCGTTAAAGCCATTCTGAGAAATCATTTACACACACACATGCATATATATATAAATATATATATATATATATATATATATATAAATATATATATATATATATATATTTATATATATATATATATATATATATATATATATATATATATTTATATATATATATATATATATGTATATATATATATATATATATATATATATATGAAAATTAAATTATTAAAGATAATTATAACAATTACCTTCACAATCTTGGAAATCAAATGAATTTGTGTGTTTGCTTATAATTTTATGATCGCAGCAGATCAGTAGATATTGAATTGTCAGAAAATGAACAGAAAAACAAAGAGATAAATTTGCATTTAACTAAAAAAATTGTTCGTTGAAAGAAAATACTTACAAAAAAAATAGTACACAAAATGCAAAAACAAAATTTCGTAGATGCTGTGGTTTTACACAGCAATACGAGTAAAAGTGGTTTCAACAGCTCTTGAAGAGTTTATAAGTATATATATATATATATAGAGATTTAATTCTAAAACTGTTATGTTTCACTTAAGATACCAAACAACGTAACATGATAGCTTACATGTAGCTTACATTAAGTACATGATAGCTTAAATCATTTTAGCACTAAAATGTGGTATTGTTTCTTTGCTTTCGAGCATTGAATATAGACAAATATTTCATTAATATAGACAAAGCTTTCGAGCGTTGAATATAGATAAAAAATTTACATTGTATTTGAAATATGTCTTTGAAATTTGAATTATCTCAAACTGTGTAAACCCTAATAATAACAAAAGCACTCCTTTATTAGCAAACTAAATTGAAAAATAACCATAATGTTTTTTCATTGTGTTAATATGTTATAATTTTTTCAGAATATTTCAAATTTCATATATTAGATCAGAATATTATTTCCTTAATTGTAGAGTAACATACATTTTTTTTAGTTATTATTTAATATATTAAATTAAATACACTATACCTACTTACTTGTACTTATTATTTAATAAATTAAATTATATACACTAAAACATTTTATCAATATGTATTCATTACTTTATCTCGTTCTCATTCATGGTCCAAAGTGATACCTTTTTTTAGAGAAACAGAACAGGTTAACAATGAACGCGCTGTAATTTCTAAACGTAACTTAATATAAATTTGTTTCATTAAGCTACTATGAAAGAGTGAAATAAGATTGTGAAAATTTGATTCTCCTTTTTATTAACAAATAATATTAGAATAAATAATATTTCTCTTTAATATTTTTATTTTATTTGAATACTTTTAACTATTTTAATTGTATATGCTTTTTACTTGCCCAAAAATTAATTTACTTTCTGACTTTAAAAAATGTGACTACCTTAATAGATATGCTACATTTATTTCTAGTTGTCCATAGTATATTATATTCAAAGAGAATTTACAATATTAACATTTTAGAATGAGAAAAATAATAAACCAATTAACAATATTAACATTTCAGAATGAGAATTTACAATATTAACATTTCAGAATGAGAAAAATAATAAACATATTAACATTTCAGAATGAGAAAAATAATAAACAAAAAAATGATATTATCTTCTTGAATGATTTTATTGATTTTGTCAATATAATATTGTTTAGACGTTTTTAGAATCATTGTGAAATGCTTACTTCTAACTTATTTTGATAAAAGTTGTCAATACTCAGAATGACATTGGCAGTTGGCTGAAATTAATGACAATATGTATTTGATATATCTTATACTTGGTGAAGGATTAATAAACAAGCAGGCTTGAAATGTCTGCAATGTGCTAACAGTCAATAATAGAGGTGTATGATAGTTCGATGATCATTAATTTCGCAATCTTGTTAAAATAAACAATAAAACATATTTGAAAATCCTTTTAGAAAATTTTACACCATCTTGTCAATCAGAATTTTTGTCTTTCGACAAATCTATGATCCTAAACAGTTATCAAATGCTCACAAAATTAATAAATTAATTAGCAGAACTAAATATTTAAATAAATTATTCAAATAAAATTAACTTTGAAATCTTGTTATAATAAAAGATATTAAAAATCCTTTTAGTAAATGCTGCACCAGCTTGTCAGTCAGAATTATTGTCTTTCAGGAGAGCTGTGATCCTAAGCACTTATCAAATCCTCACAAAGTTAATTAGTACAATTGGAGAATGAATATTTAAACAAATCTTTAGTAGAGTGCGCAGAATTACTTCTCAGTCAGTCAGGGTTGACTCTATATGTACAAAGGCGAACTGGAAATAAATTTGTGACTGCCTGAAACTTAGTTGGTGATAATATTTTGCGTAATTTCAAAATATGCACAGAGGCTGAAACTCAGCTTGTACTTGGTCATTCCAATTGGTCAATCATTTTGGAAAAAGTGGAAAAATTTATCTCAATTGTATACACTGGAAGTGCATATGACACTAAAAACATTTCTGTGTATGATTTGCAGAGCAAAACTTTTGTTTTTTTCTAAAATAATGTCAAGAGATCGATTCAAAGAGATAATGCGGTATATAAGATTCCATTTACAATCTTAAAGATCTTCAAGATTGCAGACCAGCAAGTTTGTACTGCTTACTCAGGTGTGGAATAATTTTTGAAATGATTTTGATAAATTTTGCTACAAGCCAGGTGAAAATCAGACTGTTGACGAACAACTCTTTTTAACCAAAATTATAAGTGCATTTATTCAAAATATCTAATAAACCAAATAAATTTAGAATCAAATTTTGGTTGTATATAGACAAGAATTCAAAATATATGTCGAAACTTGGGAACATTTCGTTTTGAGTCTTGTAGAACCATTTCTGAATAAAGAAAGAAATGTAACTACTGACAATTTCTTCATGTCTGTCTCGCTGAAAAATTACTTTCCAAATGAATGATAATAGTAAGTACATTCTTCCTTATGTCGAAAGCTAAAACTCAGTTGACATGTAACAAAAACCTTAAAATTCGACTATGAACAATGTTCTTTAACAATTTATTAAGCAAAAAGATCAGAAAATGTGTTGTTACTTAGTACTTGAATGTTATTATGTCATAAGATTTAAATAGACGAAAGTACTATGAAGAAATAATCAATGAGAGTTACATTTTGTTACTCAACCAAATATGAAGATGATGACGTTGACCAAAAGACCAGAAAGTACACCATCAAGACAGCATAGAGAAGATAATCAGTACAAATTTGTTATAATATCTTAGAATTTTGTTGTTATAAATGCATAGATTTTGTATGAAGAGGTGATAAAACAAAAGAAGTGTAAAGGTTTATAAGTAAATAAATGTTATACTCCAGGTAGCTCTAGAACTCAGTTAGAGGAATCTGCAACCAATACAATCATGGACATCAATGCAGTCTTCTGGTGTAGATATAAGAAAGAGATATCATCTAGTTGTAAGGATAAATCTAAAAGAATATGCAATATTTATAAAAAAACCATTATGTTAACAATGCGGTCAAAAATATTTATTTATTAAATTTATAAGAAGTCACAGAAGTCGGACTCAATAAAAAGTTTTTGTTACAAACCATATTCAAGTTTAAATGTTTTTCCATCTATTTGTAAATGTTTTAAAATGCATTACTAGATTTAAAATGTATTTTTAATGGTTATGATCAAATGACCCCTCGTAGTCTTTCTAGGTAAGCAAATTTTCCTGTCTTTCTACTATTAAATATTGTCATTAATAAGAATAGAAGCATAGCGAGCAACTGTAAAAACCTGCCAATAGTAGAATAAATAGATTGCAAACTAATTATCAATAAATAAACGAATAAGAACATTTACAAACTAAAGACTATTTTATTTCAAATGATTTAAAAAAATGCAACAATTCATCTAGCATGGTTTTTGGCATATTGTAAAAAAAATTCCTATCCAGGAGAAAGCAAGTTATGAATTTGATCAACTCAGTATATAAATAATAAAAATGTAGTAGAATGTATCAATACATTAAATATTTTTTTATAAAGTGGCTAATGCTCTGTGCTGTCTACAGTGAACAGACCACAAAATTATTACATAATTTATCTCTGTCTGTCTCTTTGTATATTCCTTTATCTGATAAAAATGGCTTAACAATTTTAATCAGACGCATTCTCTCCCAGATATAACATGCAATAACAACAACTACTGTCCTGGTTATGCTCAAAGAGCTGATATGTTAAATAACAATTTTGTAATTCAGCATGGACTTAACTGAACTGTGTTACTAATAATGAACAATACTCTTGCCACATACAGAATTAAACAACTAATTGTCTACATTTCATAAACTGTTTTCAATTCTATTATAAAAATTAATTGTATCACATTGTGCAATACTCTTGTATTGCAACTGTACCTAGTAGTTAATTAATTATAATTAACCTTGTTCTATCATCGCCGTAAGTTAATTATTAGCTTTTATTTAATAAATGATTTTGATGCTCCTAGAAATTCAGTGCATTTTATATTTACAGTAATTATCTACATCCATTATATATTTGGAAATAATAGACTGCACTGAAGTAGTAATAAAATGTAAATCAATTAAGCTCAGTTTTTATCAAAGAAAAAAATTAATATATAAAATTAGACTTTGAAATGAGTCACTTGTATCGTGACATCAATACTATCAACATAAATCAGAATCCGTCTATAGTGCATCACACAACATGAAAATCTAAAGAGATAGATAAATAATGACAAACTTCATACCTCTGACCTCTAGCGGCTCATCCATAAAAGCGCTGTCACAGTGAACTCCCACCAAAAATTATTATAATTGTTATTTATTAAGCTCATAAGCTGTAATATTAATTATTACTAATAATTTATTAATATTACAGCTTATGAGCTTAATAAATAACACTTCTAATAATTTTGAGTGAGAGTCCACTGCACCAGCGCTCCCGTGGATGAACCGCTACTGCCTCTGCTACGATGCCTTTATACAGCTCATTGTGACGATCAAAATGGTTATGAAGGCTTGACTTATTTCTTTCAAAGTGTAGATAATAAAAAAAACCTATAGGAGTACGTCCCGATACGTGACTCAATGTTAGCACATGAACAAAATAAAAAATATTGAACGTAATTACAAAAAGACTGTTGAAAATATGTAGCAGCACCATGAATTCAAATGAAACTTCTGCTTCCTCAACCGTACAACTAAATGTTGTGTACAGGCAATGGCATTGTTTCAAAATCGGTTCCATTATTGGTTTTGGTAAATATCACAATAGGACTTATATTAAATTAATTAAGGAAATGTCATAGGATGTTTACCTTACAAAACTTATAATATTGACACAAATATTGCTGAATGTCTCTTGGACAAAAAAAATTTATTTATTGAGTTAAAAGTATACTTTCCAATAGTAGACGGGAAGACTTAAAACAATGAAACATATAATACACAACACGATCTGAACACAGAAAGTTAGGCGAGGATTTATCACTCATTTGTCATCTATTCATCGATCTTACATAGTTAGATTCCTCATTGGCAGCATAAAGTGAGGCAAAAAAGTTATATTGAAACCTCCTTATATTACTTTCAATATTATTGAAAATGAGAGTTATCGATTGGTAAATGAATGCTATAAAACTCTCAGTACATGACATTGACATTATACTGCAGAAAAGAAATAAACTTTGCAAAATTAACATCCAAACTAATGGTAATTTCTTTAATCGAAATTCCATGTTTAATTTTTTCTATATTATAGAAGTGAATCCCCAATAAGCTAAGAATTTTATTAAAGCAAAGAATTTCAATTCTTTTTCTATATTATAGAAGTCAATTCTCTAAGAACTTTCATTTTGAGTTTCTTATTTAACATTAAATTTACCCAAACAAATCAATATATTTTGATAAATCCAACTTAGAGGAACTTTTATATAGATACTTCTGCTTCAATTTACTGGCAAAACTGTATAAAAGTAAGAACTTGGCATGGCTAACATTCTCTGACACATCTACAATATCAATTAACGATGTTGATAAAATTATATTTGTTCTAAAGTTGAGTTGGTAACAATCTTATCTCTTTGCACGGTACATAGCAGTTAGCACTTACTTAATTGAGTTCATTAAAAATTCACATGATTCAAATAAACATTAACTCACAATCATCCTTTATCAAAAATAAATGGATTACCTAATCATTTCATTTTTCCTTATTATTTATTATTCTAATATTTAAAGTGACTATCCATTAGGACACTCATATATTACATAATTGGGAACATAACTCTAAAACAGTAGATGGAAATTAGATTTTAAGTTGTGTCAGTGAATAATTGTGACCTTAAAGTCACAATTATTCACTGACACAACAGAAAACTGAAATTTCTGATAATCCTGAATAAGAGAACATTTGCCTCTGCTAACATAACATTTTGTAATAATGAACACATTAATCAACACAACCCACCATGATCGATATTGTAAAGAAGATCATAGTAACTAACCAATTGACAGTACCAGTGTTAAAATCAGCAAATACACAAATAATGACATGCAGATTTGCTTGAAGTTTAGTAAAAATATGAAATCTGAACTGGCAGAAAGATAAATGTGAGCCACATCCGGATTATCGGACGGACTGTGATGACTCACATTTTTAAAATAATGAAAACAACTGGGAACTGCCGACAGATGTGAAAATTTAAAACTAAGAAATAACAGTGGTTTTATAAAACTTTATACAATTTATAATTTTGAAGTCTGTATCAAAAATATGATCGATCCACTAGAAATCTGTTTTACCATGCTAGTAAGATAATTGCTAAGCTGCTATGAAATACTCATTGCATGATGTATTGCAGAACTCAAATATTAAAAAATTAAAAAATATATAATATCAAATTTTGAAATGCAAATATTACATCAAATTTTTAAATGCACTGCACATGCGTCAGTCTTGTGCCAGAGCAGTAGATATTATATATATATATATATATATATATATATATATATATATATATATGTATATATAAATATATATATATGTGTGTATGCATATATATATATATATAATATATATGTATATATATGTCTGTGACGTGAACCCATAAGATTTTAACCTACCAATAATCGCTCAACATGCCTAAAGAAATTTTCACTTTGATAAGATGGCACAGAAAGATAGAAAAATATATTCCATTTGGATATACAGGTAATACAAAAGTATATAGGTTATATAATGCTAAGATTAGGAGTCTATTATATGAAGCAATAGAAAAAGAGTTACAATCGTTTTATGAAAGTGAAGCTTGGAAATAATGGACAAACCAAGTAATGGTACAGTAATTCAGTATAAGTCGGTGTATGAAAAGAAATTAAATAGTGATAACAAAGTGAGATATAGGGCTAGAATGGATGGCAATAGGATTTAAACTAGCAGCGGGTATTGTCTAAAAAGAGGCCTTTTTTTCCAGTACTTATGTATTCTGTCTTGAGATTGTTATTCACTAAAAGGGCCATCTTGATGAGACGGCTTACATGGACTTACCTCAGAATTTTAATATGAAAATAAAGTTTTGAATTGAAAAAAGCTATTTATGGCTTAAAATAGTCGGCTAAAGCTTGATACAAGAGTCTTGATAACAGTCTATATGAATCAAATTATAAAAAGTCTGCTTAATTTATTTCCCAGTCCTTACTGTAAAGTACCATTTCATAATGTGTTAGTTTCCTAAGTCACTAAAAATACGATAAACACATTAGAAATAAATATCAAAATTAATACAAAATCTTATGGTTTAATGTATATTAAATCTCCGCATAATCTCATAATCATGTGTAATCTCCGAAATATATATAAAGAATAAAAAAAATATTATATTTATCAATCGTGCAAGTACTTTAAAATTAATTATAAACGGTTATTTACCCACAATGCATTTAAAACATATTGTTTTATTTATGAGACTTTTAATAGTTAGCAAATTTGTTTTTTCCCGTAATGAAAAACTTTATTTGTGGATGTAAAAATGGTAATAACAAAAAACAATCAGTAAAATTTGAAACAATTTCAAAAGCAGTCTATTTTTAGATTGTCAATAAATATAACATAATTTTTACATAATTACAAATATATTAAATATGTACAATGATTCTTATGAACAAATTTTATTCAATCAAAGAGTACTTGTAAAAATGATGTTAAATTCCTTTGTAAACACCTAATGTGTTTGTTTGTATAAAAAATAATCACACACTCTTATTTACAAATATTTACATAGCCATATGTAACACTTTGTTGACAATATAAGATGCACACAATGATTATTACGAATAAATATTATTTAGATTATAAAAATAACTTCTGACCCCTTTGTAAACACATCCATTTTCTTTATATAATTAATAAATTGGGTGCTGTTATTTACGGTCACACAGCTTTGTGAAACACTTGGGTGACAATGTTTAAGATGTACACAATGATTGTTACAAATAAATAATTATTCAATAAAACAGCATTTGATAAAATAGCACTTAAAATAACTTGTAACATCTTTGGAAATACCTTTGTTTGTTTTATATAACAAATCAATAGCTCTCATTCAAGTAATTCTCGGTGTTTCATGTTTTTAACTTTTGTGTATGCAACTTACAAACGAGATGTAGGGTGTTATATGTCAAAAGTTTTAGCTAATGAAATTCTGAAGACGAATACATATAAAAATATATCTCGTTTTAATTAAATTATTACATTTTCCAAACTTTAATAAAACTCGTGAATGAACTTCTTCAAAAAATGCACAGTACACCAATCCTAAAATAAAATATTTCCGAGTAGGAATAATATAATTATAATTACTTCGAAAATAAATAAGCCCTTATTTCTTGAATATGCGTGAATTCAACATACAAAAATTTAGTAAATTATATGTTTCATAAATTATTTAAACAACCATAAACTTCAATAAATACACATTATTTACATATATAATACAATAAATATTGTAAAAACTTTATATATTGCAAAATTTAACCATTTCAAAATGGCTGAAAAGTGATTTCAATAGTATATTTTTGTCATTTATTCAATATATGATTAAATTATTCACTTATTGATTATAATCAGTCATAAGTTTACTGTACTAGATATAAACAATATTACCTAAGGGAGTATGTAAATATTGATAAAGTAATTGATATTATTTATTGATAAAGTATCAAATAAAGATCTTATAATATGTTTCAACTATGTAAAATTAATTTGTTATAGACTCTTATTTCCAATACACACAGTATATTTACAAAATCATAATAATTTGTAATTTCTATATGCTTCAAGCGACTAAATGTGACTTCTGCATCTCCCCACTTACCCTATACCTATAACAGCTATTCCAATATTTCACAGCTCCTAAATAATTGGAATATGACAATAAAAATGATGTTAAAAATGTAGTGAGTTGCTGATACATATTCATGTGTTGAATGTACATCTGTAAATGTCTGTGAAGTCATTCTCCGATTGTTTCCAAATTCTTTTAGAGGTTTATAATTAACCTCCAAAGCCAAAATCATCTATCCTAAGATCATAATATGATCATAGCATAGATGATTTTATTTGTTGAAACCTAATACATAAAAGACATAGCCAAGTTGCATACATCAGTTTAAAGTTCACGATGTCTAACCCCCAGCTCCCATCTGACAGTGAAGCCATGGAGATGAAAATTTTTTTTCAATGTATGTGATATAAAAATTTTCTTAAAAGAGAGTCCATGAGCAAGTATGTCACCTAATTAACTAAGCATGCATGTTTGAAAGAGACATTTGCCTATTTTAGAGGAAAGTCTCTCTTCCTAAAGCAAGTATCATTTCTTTTATGCTCGTCCTTCTTACAATTATTTAGCAAATGTTCATTGACACTATAAAATATTTAAATTGCATGCTACAAAATTGGCAAGATTTTAGAGAGACACCAACATTTTTACCAATCACATTAAAAAGTAAGCCAATAACACCAAGTAAGTAACAAAAAAATTAGTTACCCGATGTTATTGGCTTACTTTGTGCATCTGGAAGAGCACAATAGTAAACCCATTAAGCTTACAACCTTAATCAATATTATTTTCCACATTCATTTAAAGTGACTTACATGGATCATTCAAGACTTCTGACATTACAGTTTTTCATGTTCACAATTAAATGAAACTACGTTATGTGGTATTATTTCTACTTTCTTTAAGTTCTTTACCATGACCTAGGTTTCATTGTGTTACAACATCTTCAGGTGGGCTGTTAGCAAAGATTGATCTTTCCTAACAGTCGCAGATGTTGTAATACAACGAAACCTAAGTCGTGGTAAAGAACTTAAAAAAAGTAGAAATAATACTACATCACATAATTTCATTTAATTGTGATATATATTTATATTAGACACAACATTAAATATTCCTAGTTCGACATTTTATGAAAATCATTTACCCACGTTATTTAGAACAAGTAATAATCTAATATATAATGTAGAGACTAGAAACCACAGTCTAAAAATATCAAATTACATGAGTAATTTTATAATGTACCAAAATTATAATAATAAATTAACATTTTATAAATATTTTTATTGGTTTGGATATTTACACAAAATCAAATTAAAAATTCACTAAAATAATGAAATCTTTGTTAAAAAAATATTTGTTGCCATTTTGGATAATAAAATCAAATTTTATATTTTAGATTTACAGAGTGATTACTTAAAGCTTAATTAAGTAATGCGTGAATCAGTTGTAAATCTGCCATTGTAATTTATGTAAAATAACTTCTTTATAATAAAGAAGTCATTTTATACTAATGTTTTTGGTTCACAAAAGTTGCTATTCAGAAATGATGTGTAAAATTGATCATTTCTCATAATTTATTCTATATACACTGTTCTTTAAATGGAAAAATGAGCCCTTATGATTCAAAGTTCACATTAGTATTCCTGGGTATAAATTCAACTCATAAAATTCAATCAATGTAAAAAACAGTGAGCATCACTGTGGCCTCAATTAATGCACTGTTTTCACAAATTCGGAAACTGCGACATTGAAATCACAGTTTGCCATTTTGTTGGAACTTCTAGGCACATAACATATCTTTGCACTCACTAATCTCAATTTTAGATTTGCTATTAGTGAAAAGTTTCTTAAATCTCAAAGATCTGTTTCATTAAATTAATAAAGAAGGATGTCTCTTCTCAACTCATATTGATTCACAAAAAAATGAGAAATCACCTGGTCCATTTGGGAATGTCAGTAGAATATTACGTTTGAGATAGAATATTACGTTAACACATTATTTTAAATCTATGATTAACAGAACATTTTCATTCGGATGCCATACAAATAATAGGTCTGATAACTTTATGAACTGGTCGTTGCGAAGATATGAAAACAAGCAAAGAAAAGGTTAAAAAATAAATGGTAAAAGCAAAAGACAAATGGTTAAAATAAAATTAGCTTTAGACGTAATGACTGACAGATCAACATCACAAATTTTCAGATTTGGCATAATTGTTTTCTAAGAAAAATTTAATTACTCAACTGTGTAGAAATGGTATGTCCAGAGTGAACATTCTACAGGCACTGAAATGTGGTGCCAAATGTAGTATCAGCAATGACAATTAATCAACCTGCAAAATATGCAAATATTATTGAAGTTGTATTTCTTTAGGCGCGTTATGAAAAAATGATGAGAGTGAAATTTTAAGATTCGTCACACAAAAGTTACAGTATGAAGTTGCAGCGGTTGCAGTCTCGAAACAAAAGCTACCAACAAAAGTTCTCTATGGTGTAACAAAAAGAGAATGTTTTTAAATGTTTGGAACAAAACTCAACCCCTTGTGTGGATAAATTATCGAGAAATTTATAAATATAGTGGATTGAATTGGATTTGGATTGAAGTCAAATGGAGCATGCGCATCATTGAGGAAGTTAATGGAAAAGCAGTTGGGTGTAGATGAATTCTATCATGAACATCCAAATGTAAGTAAGTAAGTTAATTAAATTTTAAATATTAATTTCTTTTGAGATTTTAAGAAATATTAAATTAAGAAATAAATCAATTAATGAAATGTTTTAATTTAAACTTGTTTAGGAAACTTTTTTATATTATTTGTAGCTTATAATTTTTTATTTTATTTACAATGGCAGATTAGGTGATACCTTGAATCGTTACACATGTATATTTAAAATTTCATTAATTTTTTGATTATTAACTTAAAAAATTATTATTTATAAAGTTAATTAAATTGAGATAAAAAAAGAATTTGTTGAATTTCAAATAAGGTGCAAAAGTAAGATACCCATGATCTTACCCATCTATATCCATGACATTAAAAATTAGATATAATTAAAATTTTAGGCGAAGTATAAATCTTTAAATCACCATATTTAAATGAAAATAATTTTCGTTGCACTTTTCAACAGATAGAAATTTTTGGTTTGTTGTCTGCACTTACCTCTTTAGATTTTTAATATTTATGCAACAATAATGTCAACATTAGAATATTTTTAACTTTTCTTATCTTGATGAAATATATGACATGCGTGGTAAAATTTAATAAACATTTTTCCAGTGCAATTACTTTTTTCTATATTTTTAAGTTTATAATGTATTTTGCTTGAAACTATACATTGAAATTAAGTCATATGAAAAGTTCTTGTCTTCATATAGCGACATAATTCCATTAGAAAAAGCAGAAGTTATCTAATTTTTTTTTCAGTTTAATTCATTGATATGATTATCTGAATTTTAAAACTTTACTTAAGTAATGAAATATTTTATCCCTATTTTGAAAAAATTATCTAGCCTTTGACATTACCTAGGATAATAACTTATGTAGAAAAGTGTTGCATTGAAATATTTTAATCTGTAAAAAATATATGGTTGAGATTTGTTTGGAAAGAACTCTCCAACCATATAGCCATGACACTATTGAATAAATTAAAAAATAAAAAAGAGAAAAAAATTTGCTTTCTGATTGCAGTATAATTATATAATAATTAGACTGCAATCTATACTAAAGACATTTAGCAATAGGATAAAAAAGTTTAGGAAAAGATTTGCACTGTATGTATTCAGTGATCCATCCATGTTCACAATGTTATCTTTTGATTACAGTAGATCTCATGAAGCCTTTCTTTTTAACCTGCTGAAGCTGTTTTCATCTGTGAGATAGTAAGCAAGTTTATTGCGGTGTCTAAGAAACCTTTTTTATATTTGACAATTCAGACTTATCCCTTTCTTTATTATAGCCATTCCTAGTTCATGATGTAATCTGTTGTCGATAATATCCCAAGGAGCATCAGCAATAATGCATAATATTTTGGACTGAAATCTTTAGGGAATTTCTATGTTTGATTAAGTAGATGTACCCCGGACTAGTATTCCAAAAGGCTCGAGTATATATAGATTCGATATAGATAACTTACACAGATTTGGTTTCAATGGCCCTCAACCACCAGTTTTATTTAGCCATTTTTAAATATAAAGGTTAATTTATAGTTTCCTGAAGGCTTTATATGAACTTTTATCGAATAATTTAGCTGCTATATCATCAGCAATGATCTTAAAATCACGATTCGGTAATTGGAATATTGAATCTCTACTGATGGAAATAACCACATTATTATTATTATTAGTCACTAGATATACATGTACAAAGTGGTTCAATAAGTACCCATGTTAGGAATGAAGATGCCATTCTTTAACTACTCCAAAATACTGGAATTGTTGATCTCTCCAAAATAGGCATTTATCTTATTATCCACTGCAAGCGATCATGGAACCCATCACGCCGACAACTTTTTCATCTCCAACTTTATAATGTAAAACATTAATTGTCATTTCCGTATATACACCTGATCTCCATGCACTTTCTTTTGAAGATCTACAAATATCATTACACAAACTTTTTAATGATTTTTCAGTAACCAAATCTGCCTGGTGTCATGGATACTCCTCACCCTAATGGACATTCAACCACATTTGAATTTGTTGAATCAATATTACATTTTTGTCATAAGGGGTGAGGTTTCCTCTAAACTGCTTCTAATTTCACTTTTATTTCCTCACATGTTTTCTATCTAAAAGCAAATCATTGAATGTTACTGTACTTTTTCATCTTAGTGAAAACCATGTTTTCATGTTGCACAAATCCAATATCTTGAATTTGGCAGCCATTTAATTTGAATTAGCATCAAATTTATTTTGATGTATATTACCCCATGAATAATTAAATATGTTATGCTATGAATTAGTGTCCAATTTATTTTTGTTTAACAGATGGCAGCATATGATGATAACTTACTTACTTTAGCAACATCATCTATTTTTAAACACATCTGCTTGTAACATTTATTCAATAACAATTCAACTTATTAATGTGCACTCCTATAAAACTTGTCAATATTTATAAGAAAAGATGGAAATACTCACTTGAATATTGCTTGTTTTGAATTAACAAATATTTGTTTCGTGTGTAAGTTGCCTGGTATCAATAAGTTACAGAATAAGTGTAGTGTGTATCATTAATTGTTTCCCATGTAATTTAAAAGCTTACTTTAGCAAAA
Source organism: Druceiella hillmani (assembly GCA_039881145.1). Taxonomy (NCBI): domain Eukaryota; kingdom Metazoa; phylum Arthropoda; class Insecta; order Lepidoptera; family Hepialidae; genus Druceiella; species Druceiella hillmani. Next base: position 14,406,085 of record JAYKKI010000057.1, on the reverse strand, counting down.
TCATTTATTTTTAAACACATCTGCTTGTAACATTTATTCAATAACAATTCAACTTATTAAACTGCACTCCTATAAAACTTGTCAACCTTTATAAGAAAAGATGAAAATACTCACTGGAATATTGCTTGTTTTGGATTAACAAATATTGGTTTCGTGTGTAAGCTGCCTGGTATCAATAAGTTACAGAATAATCTCTAACAAAAATTACGTATCTCATAAATTTATAATCCGGTAGAGTAAGTAAATAGCCACATGGATCCGGCCAATTTACGCTAAAATTTATTCTGATCACTTCAAAATAAGTTTACACTTTTTTTTGTGAGACCTGTCTGCATACCTGCATAAGCATGAATCTTAAAAAAATGTGTAATTGTCGCTATATTGTTTGTGTGCGTGTGAATAAATTTTTAATAATAATTTGATGCCATAAACTAATTGTTGTCCTTTATGCTTCAACACATCCTATTATCATTACCTGAAGTGGATAATACCACCCTTTGTGACATACAATTTAGATAATTAATAGCGAAATAATTCATTTATTAAAAGGTTACCCTGAGATAAAATACATATTCTTTATTTGACTACATATTCTTTATTTGACTTTTTCAGCAATCATTTATTTAATTACTCCAAAGATGAATTAATGAAACATTGATTTGTTTAACAAAATTAATGCTTTAAAATTATATTTTCCAGAAAATCAGTCTAATGATCCACAAATTTTTTACAATATCTTTTTACGTAGGACTTAATTTCAGCATTTCCCAACACGGTAATATCTTTAAGAATATTACCTACATTGCCGGTTTCAGTTGCATCTGGTGAAAGGTCTTTCTCTAAATTGAAAATTATAAAAAACTATTTAAGATCAACAAGGCACCAGCCAAAGCCAAGTAACTTAGCAACAGTTTCAATAGAACGTGAAATCTTAAACAGCTGGAAACAAGAAAATTAGTAGCAGATTTTGCAAAGATAAAAGCAAGAGTTCTATTTCTGTACACCAGCATATACATTACACTTAATGAAACAAAAATTGTTAATAAGAAATAAGTATAAATGTTTTTTCTATGTAAAATATGTTTTTTTCACACCCTTATGCACCAAAACTAAGGCAATATCAGTCTAGTAGCATAGTCAAACAGGGGACGGCATAAACAATATTGCATATTGGCTTTTAAACAGCTAGTGGCAGCCCTGATTGAACCCCCCCTTTTTGTAAGAAATTTAATATGTACAACTTTGTATTTTGTTTATTGAAAGACCCACAAAATAAGTTACAATCACATAAGTGTATTATTAATATCCATAAGTGTATTGATTAATATCCTAGACACCACATATGTGCTATAATTCAAGTTACTAGTGGAAGTGATTTGTAGGTTTTGACGAAGTCTGTTATCATTTTTGGTGTCAAATTATCAGAGATTTTTGAAAGAATAGAGAATAGATACAAACTGGAAATTTGGGATACATTGCAATCTCGCATACCCATCGTACTGTTAAATCAGGCTTCCGGTACTTGCGGAAACTGAAACAAAATAAATGCAAAATGCTTCAGTTACAGAGTGCAGTGTCTGATAGTGTGGTACAGAACTTGGTGGTTCATTGTTCTGCACCTAGATAGGTAATATGGATACACTCTTGCTAATATGCGCTCAACCTTGTTCACTTTAAAACATACACCTGTTAATATTTTCCTTAGCCAAGACCTATCTGTGGATCTTTATAGTTTTTAGCTATAATAATATGCAGGTATGATTCTTAAGATAATATGTGATTATATTTATCAGTGCACAGTTTAAATAATTTTTTCAGAATAATTTTATATCACCAACTAATTGCTCTCATAAGGACACCAATGCATATAAGGATCACTGCAGCACACCTTAAGGGTATAGCACCCCTTGTTAACATCAGTAGTTTAGATAATTAATATTGAAATAATTAATTTACTAAAAGTTCCTTCAAGATAAGAGCATCGCCATTATGAAATTATTTCCTGTATTATGTAGTGACACGTAACCAATTTTAATCAATCAATTTAATTCGTTGCGAAGGAGAGAATAAACGTAATGAAGATAGTAACATTGTGTTTCTAGCACTGAAGGTTGTCTTGGCATTTTTAAAAGGAGCAGCAAATACATGCCATTTAGAAAACATTGAGTTTGAAAATAAACAGAATAATGTTCAAAAAATTATTACATCCGACAACTATATTGGACGCTTTTGATGTTGGAAGTAAACTTGCGCAAATTCTTGGTACAGGATTTTATGGCATAAGTCGGAATAAGAATGGAGAATATAAATTTGAGTTCAAGAAACTTATATTGCTGTGGTCGATTATTTTGCAGGGCACGTTCCTCTGGTGCAGTTACAAAGCAATAGTCTGTGCAGAAACGATAATCGGTTTCACATATAATTCCAGAGTATATTATTTCTATGAGTGCGTATTAATAATAATTAATGGTGTATTAACACTTAATATTATTTATACACAAATGGAAAAGCTAATATATCAAAATTTTCTCACAACTAATGATGTCATTGATACTAAATTACAACGTCTAGGCAAAGTTCTTAACTTCGACAAGCTGAAAAGTAGGCAAATCATGTTTATAATGGGACACACTGTATTCACTGTTTTGAGATTTATAGGATTATATTTGCCTTTTATCTTTTGGGATTTTAAACTACCCACATTTAAAATATTCAGTGTCATGTTTACTCAGCTCATGACTACAAATTTCTTGTCGATCATTAACATCTGTTGCTCAATATTTATTGAGAGATTTCGAATTTTAAATGAAATTCTAACAGAAATTTATGATACACATAATTTTTGGAAAATTGGAATCAAAAATGCTACCAAAGAAAACCGTCTTCAAAATATTTCACTGCGGAAATTAATTAAAACACCATTGATTGAAAATATATTAGACAAATGTAAAGAGATATACTTAGATCAGTGCAAACTTTGTGACTGGTACGGTGAGAAATATGGTTTCATTTCACTCGTTCACGCCATACAAAGTTTCACAGTGATTGTCGGCCACATGTTCTTCATGTTACACGTTTTGTCATCGAGTATAATACAGGGAACTCTGGAACTTGTTTTCTTCACAACGTACCTGTTTCTAGAACTGGCATTTGCTGCTCGCAATATTCTACTGCTAGTTTTTTACTATTCCAGCGTGGAGCAAGAGGTGAGTAGATATCAGATTTATTACACTAGCATGATTCTAAACATTTCTAGACACTGGGTGACATTGTTTTAACATTCTTTTATTCTGATAATATCCTAAGACTTGGTATCTCAAAAACCCTGTTATAAATTTACCTTCACTGTATTGAGCAGTATGGACATCACTGAATCTTAAAGTTTAGTTTAGTTTAATTTTGGAATTTAACAGAAATAAGCAAAAAAGTGACATGATCGCATACAATTTACACAAGGATAAACACGTAGGTCTATATTTAAGTAAATAGTGCAACATGGGTCGCATAAATATGGGCGTTTTTTTGATTTAGTTTTTTATTTATCTTTTATATAATTTTTATCTAATTTACATGTTGCCTGAAAATATATTGAAATTAAAGTAATATTGACCAATTATTAATTGCGAACTGTCAAGTAACTCCATAATCATGTTCCTAATGCGGTTAATGGGGCAAAAAATATCAAGATTGGGTGCCTCTTGTAATATTGTGTTGGTTAACATAAATATATAAAAAACATTGAATATATTTGGTGTTAATTTTGTAGAAATTCATTAATCAGAATTAAATGAAATTACGTGATGTAGTATTATTTCTACTTTCTTTAAGTTCTTTATCACAACCTAGGTTTCGTTGTATTACAACATCTTAAGATAATACTACAGAATAATATTATATCATGTAGTTTCATTTAATTCCGATATCAAAAACACATAATTACTACAGTATACATTTTGCTTTCTAGAGAGATGAATGATGAAAATAAACAATGTGTTTGTCCTCTCACATAATAGACAGAAGCATAAAATGTCACCAAAGCCAAGACTTAGGTGTTATCAACATAATTACGTAATAATTTTCAAAATGCATTATCAAATCAATTCCTTTCAAAGTTAAAGGGAATTACATCTAACCATGCCCATTATAAAATCTGAAGGAATTGTTCCCTGAATAAGGATAATGGCTGTACAATTATTTAAACAAAAATCTTCCAAACTTTTTTAGTATGTATGTTACATATGAGACCAGATTATTGCCTTCACTTCAACAATCCTAGTCTTCCTAGACTGTATCTAGGGAGTCAGAATAATTCAATCTCATGGAAATGTTGCATGGCAAATCTTAACACCCTACAGGCCATCTGACAAGTTTCAACAATATGATTGTGAAAGTTACAATAAGGTCGCAATCCCCTTTTTGAGCGCCATTCCATTTAACATACACAAGGGGTTCTGCAAGAGGGAATATTTCATCATTATACATTTGCTCACCTTAAAATGTACCGTACTGCTAAGACTTTTTTGAAATACTAAGTCGATATCACTCTGGAACAGCCCACAATCAGATTGATTTTCTGCTACCAGAAGAGTTTCCAATCATCAGCAAACAGAAGGGCACTTTCTGCAAGCTTTATCAGATGATTGAGTTCATCAGGTTGGGGGTAAAATACAATCAATACATTACAGAGATTTTATGTAACCATAATGTAGAATTGGCCTAAGTTATATTTCTAGGGTTAATAAAAAAAGATGACTTATCTTAAATAGATACAACTGACTTGACAGGCATCTTTTCATTGCTATCATGTGTTGATATGTAAGTAAAAATGTAACACTTCGCATCAATGTAAGAGTATATTACTTCTATTGTTGCTTGAATATCAATTCAGTTAAATTGAAAAAAACTTCAATACAATGTGCCTAAATATGGAAAACAAATTAATAATTTTCACAAAATTAAAGAACTTATCCTCTACAAATATAATCTACTCAAAATCTTACAAAATCCAAAATACATCATACATGAAATGTAAAATACATCATACATAAACATACATGCAAATACATCTATTTCACAGCTTTAGCATTTCGACTGTAACATCAACCATATCAGTAACATTTCTCTATCTATGTTTTTGAATGATTTCATTATATATTGTTCTATTGATAAATTAGATGGTCTTTTATTCCATATATGAATATATGAAAAAAAAATTAATCTAATAACAGCAAATTAAAAGGCAAAGAAATATTAATCCATTATTATTTAATTGTTCACCATTAACAGTTAATATAATCAATTTACTAAAAGCTGTTTTGAGATAAGAGTAATTATGTAATGAAATAATTTTCTAAATGAAAAATAAAACAAACGTCAATTTTGACGCATGTCGAGAAATAAAACAATACAATATTATTGGTTACATATCAACTCCTTATGTTTGCATTTGTGTCGGTTTATTTTAACATAAACAGTTTTTAAAGACGAGTAAATTTAAATTATATGCATCCTTTAAAATGTTTGTTCATTCTATGAATGTATTGGATTCTTTCAAAGCTGTAAATGTTTTACAACAGATTCTTGGGGTAGGATTTTACAATGTGACTCGGATTAAAAATGGTGAATACAAAATCCAGCTCAACAAGCTCTCGATGTTCTGGTCGATAGTGTTGCATTGTATTTTCTTCTGGTGCAGTTACAAGTCGATAGCCTGCTCAGAAACTATGATTGGCTTCATTTACCACTCCAGGATATATTATTACAACGAATGTCTATTAATAACAGTTAACTACATGTTAATATCCATCATCATCTGTGGACATATACAAATACAAAGGTTTAAAGAATTTTTTGAAATCAATGAATCTCTAGATGTCAAATTACAATATTTTGGAAAGGGCCTTAATTTTAAGAAGATGAAAAAGACACAAGTGATTGTAATTATGAGTCACAGTGTATTCAATATTCTCAGGTTCATCGGTTTATATTTACCTTTCATGTTCTGGGACATAAAATTACCCATCTACAGAATGGTCAATATCATATTCACTGTATTCATGACTATAAATTTCTTAACAACCAATGGCTTTTGCTGCTCGACATTTGTTCAAAGATTTCAATTACTAAATGAAATTTTAGGAAAAGTCTTTCCTTTGAAAGTGAATAGTGTAGATAAAACAATTAAGGAAAATAATTACCATAATATTTCACAACGAAAAATAATTGAAAGCCTTGCCACTGAAGATGTTCTAGAGAAATGTAAAGAGATATATTTGAATCAGTGTAAACTCTGTGACTGGTTGAGTAAAACATTCGGTTTTATTTCACTTGCTCACGTCACCCAAAGTTTTATTGTGATCATCATCCACACGTTTTTCATGCTACATGTTTTATCCACGAGTATGGTACATGAGACTTCGGAACTTATTTTTTTCATAGCATACATAGGATTGGAACTCTTTTTTGCTACACGCAATATTTTTCATATTATTTTGTTCTACAACAACGTGAAGAAAGAGGTGAGTCGTTAATAAATGTGATTATTAATATTACTGATTGTTTCGCACACAATTATTTAATCTGATGTTCCAATAAACATTTTTCTCTTTAGGTGTTACGTTTCGGGTTGTCATTACCTAATCTAATGAAATGGTAAAATAAAAATAAAAAATGTGTTTTTTACGTTACATATTTATTTGCAGATATAAAAAAATTGTGCATGTCAGCTCCGATGCGCCGCTGAAGTTTACTCCTTAATTACGATTGTCTTTGAATGTATAAAATATGTAATACTGTACGTAAATATAAATATCAACATCATCTCCTTTGAACGTTTCCATGAAATTTTTTTTTAACGGTATAATATACAAGCTATGTATGGACATAAACCCATGAAGCTACTTTCTAAATATTGGTGAAAGAATTTTTGACACTGAATGAGTAGTTTCGGAGATTATCTCCTACATCCAAACTTACAAAATTTAACTTTTTTATAATATATGAAAATTTTTTTAATGGGATAATATACAACCTATGTCCAACTTGAAGGTCTTTTCTAAATATTGGTGAAAGAATTTTTGACATTGACAAACTTACAAAACTTAACTTTTTTAAAAAAATGTTTAACGGGATAATATACAATCTATGTCCATCCAGAAGGTCATTTCTAAATATTAGTGAAAGAATTTTTTAAATCAAGTAAGTAGTTTCGGAGATTACCTCCTACATCCAAACTTACAAAATTTAACTTTTTTAAATATTGGTGAAAGGATTTTTGAAATCAGATAATAGTTTCGGAGATTACCTCCTACGTCCAAACTCACAAACTGTTACTCTTTTTTTAACGCTCTGAACTTCTGATTGTACTCCTCATAAAACTTCATACCCCTATACATGAAAATCTATTCTTATGGAGTAAACTTCAACAATAATATAGGAAAAATTAAAAAGTAAGAAAACGTATTTATAACTAATAGTTTTGATTCTACTTCAATCAAGAATTACAAAACTGGTAGTTCTGCTCATTAAATTACCTTTATTTGTCATCGCTCAATAGGCAACATCGGCAAAGAGCTTGCTCATTATTCAAAATTGTTGATGACATTTCATCACTGGCTTGTTCAGAGGTGACATTCTTGAAAAACTTGTTTGTGACACAATGTATACTTTTCTATTTGTTTATTCTTTACAATCACATATCTTTAAGGTCTTTATGCCAAGCAACTTTAGCATGTGGCTTAGTAGTGTTCGAATTCCAATCATTTTCTGAATCTTCAACATTTCATAACTTCCACTTGAGAACAACTGTCCATTGTGCAATAAAATTTGTACTGACTTATGTAACTTCTGTCTCTTTATAAATAGGTAATAAATTTATGAATAGATATCACACAACAGAAGTGAACAATTGTTAATCGGTATTCGGAAAATCTATACTAGCTAAATTGGTATTATTTTGGAAGTTAAAACATTTTTTGTAAAATGTCAGAAAAATTATTAAGCGGCATGAAAATGGGTGTCAAAAGGAGTTTGTGTGAGAAAAAATTGATTGAAAGTAAGTGTTACATTTTTTAAGAAAAAAAAATATAACATGCTTATCAGATATATAAATAACACACAATATATATGAAAGGGATTTGACACCCCTTTCCTTGCCTTTGATTATATTAACACATTTATTCATCAGTTACGCAGTGTAATACATCTACTAAACATATAATTAAACACCCATTCCAATCATTGTTGAAATTCTACAGCTAAAGACAAGAATGGCCTTGTCAAAAGTTTGAAAGGAAAAATAACAAAGAATATTTTAATACTGACATGTAAAATCATTCGACAGTGAGATGTTTCAATTATTAGTACTCACGCAGTATGAATTAAGTGTGTGGGCTTGTGGATTGATAAATAAACATTGTTTAGACAGTCACAGCAATTCAGTTTAAAGTTAAACTTTAAGCTGAATTGCTGTGCTTAAAGCTAAACTAAAGTTGAAAACCGTTAAAAAAAGGGTACGGTTTCGGTGAATGGTACTATTGAGATGAAAAGATAACTTACAACTAACAAACAGAACACACATTTAATAAATAATTAATATTTATTGAGAAAACACATGCAAAGCTACGGTCAAAAGCTAGCTTATCAATAAGATCAACAACTTCCCATTCCCTGGTTATGGATTCTTAGATTTCAGCAAAATGCATATTAAGGACATTGAGTCTCATTTTATTGCTCTTATATAAACAATTGTGCAATATTCCAGAGCAGCACGTGTGAAAGAATCATGGTCATTGGTTAAATTAATCAAGCAGATGCACTCTGCATGATTTTAAGGTAAAATCAAAGGCCAAACCTATACAACATGAATCAGCTGTACCGTAGTACAATTCGTGAGGTGAACCCAGAAGAATTGTATTAACAAACCAACATGAAGATTTATGAAATAATTTATCTTTAATTTCATTCTGTTTTCACAAAAAAGTCCTTTGCCATAATAATTTTGTGATAATCTGGAATCGGCACAAGTAAAACAGAAAAGGAAATTATAATAGAAAAATGTTAAATCAATATAACAGAGAATAGACAGAGTTTTCAATTTAATGTTCAAAATACTATTTGAATATTAATAAATCTGGCGAAAATTGTAATAAAATTGGATGCATTTGATATAAATCCAATTGAAAATGCAAGTCAGGCTTTCTCAGATAAGTAAATTTGTGAAGTTTCTCTGGAAAAAGGACTTTTCCTGTCCTTATTAATGTAAGGGCCGGAAATGTAAGTGTAAAACTAAAGTATAATGGTATAGATCCATTCTAAACCATATAGCTTGCGAAACAATCAAACAGTCAAGTGTATCAATTCAATACTAATCTTAAAACCAAAGAGTTGTATATTACAAATTAATATTTCCCTTTTCACTTTCTCAGTTACATTAACCGATAGCAAAATGGAAAACGAGAAAGATATGTGTTTATTTATATGTATGTAGTCATACACACATACACCCATAAACTCACACACACACACGCACACTCATATATATATATATATATATATATATATATATATATATATATATATATAATTATATAATTATATAAATCCAGCGTCACTACCTGTGCGTGTGTGAATGGGTATGTGTTTGTATATTTGCTGTCTTTTCCTCACGAATAAACCAATTTAGATAAAAGTTCACACAGTATTTAGATTCGAGTAACATCCTCTTTGAGACGCCCTATTGGGCTTAACAAGATCTAAATGCATGGGGTTTAACATTGTTTGCGTTCGTGACATTTTATTTCTGTGATCTAAATTCTTTTTCAGAAATAATATACTCAATGTTACCACGGTAATTCTCATCAGCGAATACACACCAAAGGCTTCCAGGCAACAGCATCCTTTTATTCTGCAGATGGGAATAACACTTTAAATCTAGATATATATAACACAATATAACTTTTCCCATCCAAATAGCAGATGGAATTACAAACAACGTCTATATATATTAAAATAAGGAAATAGAATTAATCTTTGGGTATTCTCTCCAAAATAAGGACGTATTTGAAGAGAATATAAAAAGATTAATTCACTTTTAATATATACAGATATTGCTAGCAATTCCATCTAATCTTCTATACTCAAATAGAGACCGAATGATTGGGTTCTTTTCCAATTTCCAGTGAAACAGAACATGAAACTCTATACAATTGATATTTGTGCTAATACCGGTTGACAAATCTAAATACCCGAACTGGAGTCTTCAAGTAATAAAAATGATATTTTCCGATGAGGGGAAACGATATAGAAATTCGTGAGACTAGATTTTAGTTTTTTGTAAAGAATTTTTATTTCAGAAATACACGCTTCGCCCTCAGTCACAATTTTTTTCACGTATCTTTTACTGATAAATATTCAATTCAACTTATTCTTATTTCGGTGACTCACTAGTCATCTTAGGTTTTCCTTTATATTATTTTCCACTTCATGTTTCAGTTTCATTATTGAAACATTGTAGGCCACCAGTATTATTAAAAGTAAATTAGGACAATTCAGACATAATTTAAACTCCCATGATTAGAAGATAATTAACTCGTCTGCAAGTCGGGCACTAATTAGCAAATCGATACAGTGTCCTGAACATATAAAAATCGGCATAGATGTGCTCCCAAAATGTAATTATCAGTTGCAGGAATTGTTTCAATTAAAGATAGCTTTAACAAAACATTTTTGAAAATGTTATGAGTTTCCTAAATGGTAAAATAATTTTTTTATTTACAAATACATAGAAGAAATATAAAAAAAATTATCAAATTTGGAAAAAACCAATTTATCGCCGATTTTTAATTATTTCTCAATATTTCGTGAACTATGCAAGATGAAAAGCTAATTTTTAAAAGAACTCAAATAGATTTATAAATTAAACGTTAAGTCATATGGACCCAAATTACATAGGTATAGTTAAAAAAAAGGTACAGACATTATGGAACGAAGTGATATGTTGAGTTTTTGTGGCACATGAAAAATATTACAAGGGTAAAACTATTTCTCTTTTTATTTCACAATTTTCTTTGATGAATTTACTATAAAATTCTAAAAAAGCTATGTAATTTTTGCGAAAATAAAATGATAAATTACTCAATAAAATATGTGGAAATTTTATTCGTCATATTTTAGCGTAGTGCTCACTAAAATTGTGTCAAACAAAATATAACTTAAATTGTATACCTTCATTTATACATGCTTAATCTCCAAAATATATGTAAAGAAGAAAAAAATAATACGTCTATCTGATAAGTGAATTTATTTTAAAATTAATTATAAATTTATCTTTATCCACGGTGCATTTTAAGCAATCAGGAAATATCGTCCTTGGTTATAATTCTTTCGTTGGAAACATATTTTTTATTTATATTTTATCATAAAATACATAATATACCGAACCTAGAAAAAATTATTTCCCAATATGAATTTATAACTCTATATTTTTAATTAATTCAGATATGAATACTTGAATATATGCACGCATACTCAAATTATAGCTATGCAAATCGAAATAATCCTTAAATATTTAAAAAAGAACAATAAATACACTTTATTCTGATATATAATAATATATTTTTTGCCAAATTTACTACCAGTTCACGACCACACAGAGTCTGATTTCAATTATTTATTTCGCATACATTTTTATTATTCAAACTACATAATGTCCAAATCTAGGAAAATTTGTTATCACTGTGAAAATATAATTTTGTAATATTAAAAATTTTGAAGCCAATGCTAACGCTTACTCAAATTCGTGCACCCATCCTCAAAATTAAGGTATTCAAATCGCAATAGTTGTTTGATATTTAAAAAAAAAAAAATAAATAATAACAAACTACAATAAATTCAACACACACAAAATGCATGAATTCAACACACACAAAATGCATGAATTCAACACACACAAAATGCATGAATTCAACACACACAAGTGCAAAAATTTTCCACATTAATCCTTTCATTTCGGATATGAACGCAACCCACAATTCAGCAATCTCATGACACGCAAGGTACAATAAGCAAACAGCATTCAACTGATTTAAAATATTTATATATGATTATAACTTAACAATAAGAGTGTCAGGCTACTTAGTCTGAGTCAATGTTTATTGAAGGATCGAATAACACAGATAGCAAGACCTATTTCATTCATATTTTTTGGAAAAACTCATTTGAAACTTCGACATGTGCTGTCTTTAATTTTTTTTGGATCCGGGTGGCAGAACTGACAGCACAATATTTTATTTGCCTGCTGGACTATCAAGCGGTTAAAGACAATGACATCGTATGTTACAATAATATCCACTTTGCGATTGTATTTAAATCTTCTTAGTAGTCATATATTGAAAAATTTATAGAACTTCCTCCATTTGTTTGCCCAGAATGTAAAATTATTCATAAATAATAACTCCTGTACAGTTCTTAGTTCCTGTATAAGTAAAACATCAATAAAAAGCGATGTCTATGGAATAGCCAAAGGCAGAATAAGAAATTTCAACGGTGGCTGGCAAGTAAACTAATTTTATGGATTAGGTTTTTTCAGATTATAACCTTATCTTTAAAACTTTTAAAACGTTTCTATCACTTGTATATTTGAGTTGAATAATTTTAAAATTTCAACTGTATATCTAAACATTTTGAGTATTTATAAAATTTTTGCAATTCTGAATCAGTAGGTGTATCCAGACTTCATTAAATTTGTAAAAATATGTACTATTGCTTTGCATCATGCTGTTACTCAGTTTTTATGCATTATTGTGACATAAAATATATTGTGGCATTAATGTTTGTCGGTGCAAGAAAGATGTCAGAAATTTTCTAAACTAATTTCAGATTATTATTTTAATTTTATTCCTTTCAGGCTGCAAAAACACCGGTTTTAGTGAATGATATTATAAACATGGATTTAAGTCCACAAGCTACTCACAAGGTAATTGCTTTACTCTTTTTTATAAGTAACTTATCAGGGTCACATTCTTGCACCTAAATAATAACCATTTCAATAATTATATACAGATTTGTAAGAAAAGAGGGCTCAATCACACCTTGCATGTGCAATCTCAAATTTTTTACCAAAAATTGATAGAAGAACATAAAAGTGTAACGGTGAAAGAAGCAAGAAAAACTATGTTATAACATATAACATATTCAAGAAATTTTACGTTTCGCGATTGCGCTCGTATAAAAATAAAACAAAGTAATTATGTATCCTCACATTTAGTGTTATTTTATTGTATTTAAAAGGGTATAAATTGAATACACTGGTGTTAACCCCTTATGTTTGTGAACCAAAAATATTACTATGTGTATAAACTAAAAACTTATATTTAAATATGTGGTTGAGACATATATAGGTGTTTTGTATGTACTTTTACGTAACCATTACCACCTGGAAGTATTCGAACACAGCTATGAATACATGAGTTCTAATTACACCAAAACAATTTTTAAAACCCTTTTCTTAGCGTTTTAAAAAAAATCATAAATTTATATTCCTTGCAAATCAATAATGCAATATTTCCCACTGTGACTGATAGACCTTTTACATATTATATTGACGGTATGTAAAAAAACTGATATAACAATACAAAATTTTTAACAAGGATTATAAATGAAACGAAAAAAGCTTCAAATTATAATCGTGGAAGATTCTAGTTATTTAAATTTTTTGCCAAAAAAGTTATAAACTTTTATACAACTCATATTTTGCGTTAGCTCTCACAGTGTTACATCTTAAAGTTAGGTACAATATATAATTTCTGTCATCTTCCAAAGGCTACATATTTTTGCAACGCAGCAGTAAAGGGGACCAGTCTTGTTACTAGTGTTAAAACTACTACAATGTACATGAAATTGATTAATTAAAAATGTTTGTATTTAATCCCAGGCTGAACAGTTTTCTCTGATGATATTGCACTCAGTACCAAAGTTCACAGCACGAGGTTTATTCTCCTTGGACATACCATTTTTATTAAGTGTGAGTATAATTTAATTAATTTTGCACATCATGAATTTTTCAAATATCAAATACCTTATTGAGTAATTATCATTAGCAATAAGAGTAAATTAGGTCAATCATTTAAAACTAGAAACAAAGTTGTGTGGTAAGCAGTCAATTTAGAATAATTCTATCTAAGGAGAAACTGAATTTAATTTGTTGCTGCAATATTTGATGAGAGCGTATGAAAGTTATTAAAAATCAAATGCCCTAAACAATAACATTGCATCTGCCTGTTTTCTTGATTAATCGTCTAAAGTCCAAGATAATGTCAATGCAAGTGGTATTTATCCTGCTGCATTTAACAATAACTAATATTTTTCTAATTATTATAGTATATACAAAAATAAATTATCTCATCATAAGGTAGATTGCGTTAAATATTAAATATACTTTTTAATAATCAAATTATATGGAAATATTAATTTCAAATTAACTTTGACCAATGTGGTTATATGAGAAATTATTTTCCGCCACTTACATGGTGTTAATTTAAAAAATTGCAGTTTTGTAATTTAGCAAAAAAGAATTGGTATGAAATAATTTCCCTAATGGTTTGAGTAATGATAAAAAACATGTCAATAGAAATGACAAATCATTTAATGCTGATTTTTCGAAACCAATATTATCGAATATATTTGGCGTTAATTTTGTAGAAATTCATTATTCCCAATTAAATGAAACTATGTGATGTAGTATTATTTCTACTTTCTTTAATTTCTTTACCACAACCTAGGTTTCGTTGAATTACAACATCTTCAGGTGGGATATTAGCAAAGATCTTTATATGTATATGATTTTATTGTATCTTTACTAATATCCCACCTGAAGATATAATACAACGAAACCTAGGTCGTGGTAAAGAAATTAAAGAAAGTAGAAATAATACTACATCACGTAGTTTCATTTAATTGGGACCAATATTATCGTTTAGCGCATTATGATTAAATTCAAACATTTTGCATAATTGTTTTTTAGTAAAAAAATTGATAATACAAAATTTGCACATAATTCTTCAAATAATTATGGTAATATTGTATATAATGTTAAATAATTGGTAATATGTATAATATTAAATAGTTGGTATTAAAAATATTCACTTTTTAAAAAGAATTAATTTTATAGAGCATCAATAAATATTGAAAGAATGTATATAAGACTGATGTTCACAGCTTCATTGTATAATAAAACTGGAACCCATGATTTCACCATATTACAATAATTAGAATAATGGTAATAATAATAAATATTTTTTTTTAATGAATAGCCTGAAAAATATAAATTCTCAATATTTGTTTAGAAATATACATTTCATCTGCCTCTTTTTTTTAAAGTTTTAAAAATTTCCTGAAGAAAAAAAACCAGAATGAAGATGTTAAAAGGATTTTTTTTTTCTTTCTTCCACTCAACACAGCAATCTGTCATAAACATTTAGCTGCTCTTTTGCCTGACCTCTGTCTGTATATGTCGTTTGAGCTGTGAGGGAATGTTTATTGACCACTCTCACTATTCTTTGGGGAATCGGTTAATAAGATTTGGAACATTATTTCTCCTTAGACTTGTGTATTGGATAATTCTAGATCCCAATAAATTGGTAGCCAAGGCATTTACGTGTTTGGTTAATCTTTGCTGTTAGTTTTGGCTACGGATGGCGATTTCTTGCTTCACTTGAATGCATTTTGGAATGTTGAAAATAGATCTAATGACTTTGATCTGAAACCTTTCCAGAATTTCTATATTACTGTTACTTGCTGTTCCCCAAAGTTCAATTTCGTATGTCCAAACTGGTTTCAATATAGTTTTGCAAATTGCCATTTTGCTTTCATTGGTTAGTTGGGATTTTCTACAATTTAGCCAGTACATGCCTCGAAGTTTTGCATCCATGTTTTTTCTTATACTCCAGATATGTTCCTGCCAGGTTAGTCGCCTATCCAGATGCATGCCGAGGTATTTGGCGGTATTGCCATGTGGAATTTGTTCTCCATTCAATGTAATTGAAGGACAGTCGTCTTTTCTGAGTGTAAAAGTAATGTGTGCGGATTTCTTTTGATTTGCTTTTATTCTCCATATCTTCAGTCGTTTTTCAACTTCAGCTATGTGTTTCTGTAGATTTGCTGATGCAATTCCTGGATTGGCATTTACTGACATTATTGCAGTTTCATCTGCATATGTGGCAATGAAGGTATTGTCATCTGTAGGGATGTCAACTGTAAATATGAGATACAACACTGGCCCTAGAATATTTCCTTGAGGCAGACCTGATTTCGTACAAGTCCGACGTTACATTGTCAAGTTTAACTTCAAAACATCTTTTGTCCAAGTAGCTTTTCAGTATAAATTAGAAGGAGTGAGGTAGATATTTTTTTAACTTAGAAAGGAGACCGACATGCCAGACCCTATCAAAGGCCTGATTTATATCTAGGAAGACAGTCGAGCAGTATTTTTTATTTTCCAGGGTGAGGCTAATGGTATCTTTCAACCTATGTACCTGCTCAATGGTGCCATGTTTTTGTCTGAATCCAAATTGGTCCCCAGGAAGAATAGAATCTAGATGAGGATGCATTCTGTTCAGGATAACTTTTTCAAAAAGCTTGCCAGCCAAAGGGAGAAGACGAATTGGTCTGTAGGATAAAACTTCGTTTGACTGTTTGCCAGATTTAAGAATCATGACAACTTGAGCAAGTTTCCATTGGAATGGGTAGTGGGAGAGTCTCAGACATGCATTAAAGAGTATTACCAAAAATATTATGCCTTTCTTCGGAAGGTTACTTAGCACTACACAGACTAACAGATCATAACCAGGTGCTTTTTTGGGTGGTAGGGCTTTAATCTCTCGAGTCATTTCTCTGGGACTTACTGACTTTAGAGGAAAGCATAACTAATTTGGTGACTGTATGTAATCTATTATTTCATCATCGTTATTGAGTTCGGTAAAATTCAAAAGTGTGAATACGTTTTGTAAGTGTTCCGAAAATGTATATGCTTTTTTGGTATTAGATCTAGCCCATCTTCTATCCTCTGTTTTAAAGGCGGGATGTGGTTTTTTGGTTGCTTTAGGTTCTTGGTTGCTCACCATAGTGAGTAATTAGTATCCTTATGTGGGGTGAGGTGAGCCAGGTGACTTTGTAGGCAGAGGTTCTCATACTCTTTGATCATGTCTTTCAGTTCTTCTGTTGCTCTGTTAAACATAGTTTTGTCAGAGGGATATCTAGTTCTATGCCATTCTCTTCTTAGTTTGCGTCATTCGCAGACCTTCTCAATTATGTTTTTTGGAAATTCCTTTTGTCTGGTCTTCGTTTTTCTATTTTTAAGTGTAAAGGCAGTGGCTGCCAAGTGTATTGCACAGTTGAACTTTTCGATACTAGTCTCAATGTCATCGTCTGTATTCAGTCTAATATTCAGATCTATATATTGAAATAATTTCTTTATAAAAGGTCCCAGTTTGTACTTCTGCTGTAAATATTGGAAGGTGGCTCAATGGGGATGACCTGTTTGAATAAATTAAAAATGACTGGAGTATGATTTGACGACAGATCCTCACATTTCTCAATCTTTAAATAGTTAAGCCCAAGATTCTTTGTTACATAGAAATCTAACAGATCTGGTATTTTATTCTTATCTGTAGGCCAGTATGTTGGCTCTCCGTGAGAAATGCATTCCAGATTGAGATCTTGTGTGGCTTTATACGGCCACGGGGCCGACAGTTATGTCATTGATCAGTCTTGATCCCCAATAAGTATGTTTGGAGCCAGTCTTCTCCACAGATAAATACAGAACTCAGTTGGTTAAAGAACTGCTTAATTTCATCAGCCCCAATGGAGTGTCATGGTGGGCAGTAAGTTGCAGCAAGTGTTGTCTCAGTATTCTTGCTTTGTATTTTGATCGAAGTTGCTTGGATTTTTTCTGTTCTGTAAGGCTCCAGAGAATAATGTTTGATATTGTTTTTTAATGTTACAGCAGTCCCACCATGAGAGTTACCAGAGGGGTAGTCGGTCCTATAGATTGTGTAGTTACGGAATTGTATGTGTGATCGTTGGGTGAGTCTTGTTTCTGATATCAAGGCAACATCAATATTCTCATTATTCATGAATAACTCAAGTTCTTGCTGTCTATGAGTCAACCCGTTGGCATTCCAGGTGATGATACGGATATTCAGTCCCTCAGCGGAGCTTGTCGTGACATTAATTTGATCATCTGATCCATCATGCTGTCCATCATGTCTTCCATGATTGCTTGGACCCTGTTGATCATTGCGTCCAACAGGTTTGTCATATTATGTTGGTCTGTTTCCACTGTGTGACTATATGATTGATGTACATTTTGTTTTCGTTACATTTTTGTTTTTCAGAACTTTGCTATAGCTAGATTTTGGGTGTTGCATTAGTTTAACTTTTTCATTGGAATCCGGTCGTGGCTGAGTAGTAGCATATTTTTGTTTGGGTTGTTGTGGAACAGGTTTAATTTTAAGTATTTTTTCCTTGTACTGCTTATAATTATTGCAGCTCTTATAGCTTGCTGGGTGTTTCCCTTGGCAGTTTGCATAAGTAGCGTCTGTCTCTGTGGGTTTAGTACACGAGGCTGTTGGATGATCATTCCCACACTTAACACATCGAAAAGTTCTAAAACATTGATTTTTAGAGTGCCCAAATCTTTGGTATCTCTTGCACTGTAATACCTCTTTTTTTGTAGGGGGCTTCATTGTGACTTTGACATGATTGATGTGCTTTGTGTTAAATATATCTTTATTATTGGCTCGCGGTTCTAAGTCTATAAAATATAGGGGGAGTTTTTCTTTTGTTGCATGATGTAAAACATTAATTATTTGACGTACTTCATGTCCATTAGTTTGTAGTTCATCTTTGATCATGGCAGTATCTTCTGAGGTGGGCAATCCTCTAATCACTACTCTATAGGCCCTTTCACTCTTTAGTTTGTAAGTGTAGTGGTTAATATTGTTTCCAATAAGATTGTCTCTTATAGCTTTATAAGTTTCAATGTCGGCGGGGATCAACTAGATTATGTGCCCCGATGTGTAGTCATGGTAAACTTGTTTATATCCGCCACTTTGCTTAAGAGGTCTATAAGAGGTATTATGTTAACTATACCAGTTACAAATATGGGTTCGGGTTTTGGTATATATTCTTTACTTATATTTTCAGTTACAGGATCTTCATCACTGAGGATATGGAATTTGTTATGTACAGGAAGAACATAGTTGATTTGTTCGGTAGTTGTTTGTTTGCTTAGACTTTCAGTTGGGCTTTCGTATCTCTTGCCTTTATTATTAGGTACTTTGTCTCGTTGCCATTCTTGGTTGGAGTGTTCACCACTTTGTTTGCCTGAAGAACCTTTCTGACTTGTATGGATGATAGTTGGGCTGTTGGCTTTGTTTTGCATTTGACTAGGTTTGAAGGTATTTGAGTTACTTCCCAGTACGTTGGGCTGCTTGTCACTGCTCATGCAGCCACTAAATAACAACGATCTCATTCTAGTTTCAAAAAGTCCTTTGTGTAAGAGTTGTTGGGTATGAGTTTTTGGGTTTTGTTTTTGGTCATCTGGTTGCTATTCCCACGAGTATGGGTGATAGGGTGGTTGCTCACTAGGGTAACGCCTTTCCTGTGAGAAGGCTATATATAATGGTGTTCGCCAAGTTCACCAAGGTTGGCGCTAGAGACTGAAACCCTCAGCCATGCATCCTCTTGGTGCGGTCTCCACCGTAGGATTGGGGTGAATTTTTATTGAGGTTTTCTACCTCACAGCACAGGCGATAAAGCCAATACCCCCGACTCTATGAATTGAAATCATAGAGCAGCGGGTAGAGAAGATCATTTCCTATCTTCATCATTCTGATCAAAGTCGGGTTAATTAACCGCCGCCCAAGGCTCGGCGTTGACCTTTTACGGCAGGTCGGGTCTTGACTCAGCCAACCCTCCTCTTTTTTCATACGGGCTTGGGACCGTCAACGGCAGAGTTCTTGGGACTGCCAACGGCGGAGTTTAAAGGATTTAATTATTTTTTTACGTCTTTGTAATAATTATTATAAAAAAATGCTACAATGTGGATATTTACCTCCAGCACATTTGGCATTTGTACAGTGTGTTCAAGAAAGGAATGAAGGGCAGATACAGTAATGTAATATAATACAATAATGTAAGACAATTTCTTTCGATTTCAAAATCTATTAAAAAAAAATAAGCACATTTCTCGTTTATTCTAACCTACAAAAACCTAAAGTACGTTATATGTTACTCTCAACGACGATGGAATCATATATCTTTACTGCCACCAGCCAGCCCCCTAACTATAATTTATAGAACGAGCAGCAAGATGCAGAAACCAAACAAAAAAAAGTAATCAATAAAAACATTCGTAGTGCCACAAATGATAGAAATAAGAACTGTTTATTCCTTATATGTCAATTTTGGTGTGAATATACATTTTTCAGTATATAAATGTAGACAAAATATAAAAAGTAAGAGTGAAATGAAGAAACTCTATAAAGTTGAATATATCATCAACGGGAATTAAAATTTCTTCCTAATTAGCTGCCAGTGACAGTAAAAAAACCTTGTTGAAATCAAATTCCAAATGAAAGCCATTATGTATTATGAAAAATGCACAACAAATGTTTAAAATTTCACAAATTTTTTTACTCTCATAGAGAGCCATAATATTTACATTAAGACTTTGATATAAAAAGAGGTTTTGTGACAAGCGAATGTGAGAACTTATTTGACAAAGTAATAAACACAGTAAATACTTTTAAAAAAAAAGAATAATTTCTCACAATATGAAATCTACGATTCATTTATCTGCTTTATGATATAATTACTTGGTAGCACGGTGATAGATTTTCAAGTCTTGTTTGTCTATAGGTGCTTGGTCTTTTTTTTTCTAACACATTACAGCATTTTAATCTCTTTAAATTAAAAATCAAAATATGATTACGGCTCATTCACGTAACTTTATACTACAATATAACAAATACAATTACTGTTGCAGTTCATTGGCTCCGTGACAACGTACCTCATAGTCTTGCTCCAAATATCAGCGGTCCCTGGTAATGAGAGTCTTTTTGCAAGCAACTCTTCTGAAGTGGTGACTGCTACCCTGTGTTAGTTTAGTCTGATAATAACTTTTAAACTACTAACTTTGTAGTTGAACAAACCCAAATGAAACATACGGTTCGTCAAGTCTTTAGAACGGTTTTATTTAATTCATTATAGACATGAGATACAATTTTTGAAATCATTTGATGTGATTCTAAAAATTGTCATTGTCAATCTCATGTCTATAAATTTAATTAATTAATTTATAAATAAGATTTATACTATTCAACAATGCTCCATAAATGACGTTTCAATATTGTCATAAAAAATATGTTAGTCTTCAGAAAATATAACTTTTCATAAATTTCAGATGTCGTAATGCTAAAAATTTAGCAATAATATAAAGCTCATTCATGGAATATAATTACGTAAAACCATCCATCCATTTCAATTATTTATCTTTTATATTGTTATTATATGTGTTTATATTTGTCCAATGTTTGACCAAATACAATTTTCCTAATTGAAATGCACGCTTGTGAAAGGTTTACTTTCACTGTCAACTTAATATACAATACGTCAAGAACAGAGCCAACTGCATACTGACAAAAAGACTCCAGTCTGCACATGTGTGCGACTGGCACCCTGTGCTTCACCACGCAACCTGAACATGTGCAGAGTTGGTAGCAAAAGGGTTAAACTTTAGAATGTGTCTTCAAGTAATTGTCATTTGAATAAGTTTAAGTTTGATAGTTTTAAGATTAAGAACACTTTTAATTAAGCAAGTCCTAAAGATATTATTAAATGCAAGATTATCGATATAATTCACAGAATAGGAATGATAGCTAGTATCATAAAAAGTAAGTTAATCAATTTCAAATGTTAATGTTTGTTTCAAGTTGGTTCTTCAAAATTTTTAATGTGTTCTGTTTATGTAATATGTAATTTGTATAAAAAATGACAGCATATTAATTTATGTCTAAGTAGACTATGTTAAAGGAAAGTTATACAATTTTGTTGATTAGATTTAGAGGCTAATCATCCTGTTTAAACATTGTTTTAAATCGGTTCACTATAAAATTATGACTTATGTAAGTGTCACAAATACATGAAATGAGCAAATTTTAATTAATTTCAAATAATTTTATAAAAAATACTATGGATATTGGAGACTGTGGGAATTCTAAATAAGGTGCAAATATTATTTTCACCTTATTGTTTTACCTTGTTCTTTTGCACCTTTATTGCTTAGTTTTAGGGTGAACAGCATAACACCGGCACCCATGTAACTCGGCACCATTCGTAAATCCTTATAAACTCAAATATCATGTAAATAGTGTACATAGACATAAGTTTTGCTAAAACTGTATAAATATTTAATAACTGTATTTAAAAAAAATGTTTTCATTTGCTTTTAAAGATTTTATTGTTTACACTTAGCTCTTTCAATTTTTCTCATTAATGAATCTAACATTTGGAAATTGGAAACGTTTCATTTTTCTTAGTTTCATACACCAATTCATGAATATTATGAAAAATGTTTGAAAAAGTTAATCTTGTATTAAATATTTGTGCTATTGACTTCTATACTTCTGTCACCTAAAATTGAGTAACCAAATTATCTGGAATTAATAATTTCAAATTAACTTTGACATATGTTTTTGCTCATGTGTTTACCTACACCCAATAAAATAAGCAGAAATTATTTGAAATATTCTCAATTAAATGCAACAAAATTAAATGGATATCGAAGGACATATCCAAATCCTTTTTCATGTGGCATTTAGAAATTACTTGATAATTATTTACTTATATTTTTGCAATAAACCAGCCTTTGACATTATTTATAATACAAACCTTGTATAGAACAGTACAATTGTAATGCAATTGAATATTCAAATCTGAAGACAATTCTAGTTAACAATTTAGTTTTTCTTTAAAACCTAGCCAACAATACAAATGTTTCCCCTCTCCATATAGAAAGCTATCTCTAGCCGGGTGTAGGCCCACATGCAAATTGGAATTTACAACCTGTTGACTAGTTCTTGATACAGCCAATTCCCAAATTCAAATCTCTTTTTATAAATTTTTCTAATCTAGTGCTGTTTAGATTTTTGCTTTCACTTCCTTTTTTGTGAATTTCAGATTAAAATAAAGCAAAATCTGCCACGATTGTCTGCCTCATGTGCAACACCATTTTATAAAATGGAAATATAGATATTTTCATAAAAAGTCATTGAAAAATTTTGTTTATTCTGATTGATCATACAAATTAACATAATAACATTGTAATTTTGCATGTATAAGCTCTGTAGCTATGGCATGATTTTCCTAAAATTCAACAATTGATTTCAATTTTAGATTTTTATAGAAAACTTTTACCACGATATGTTACTTGTATGACACTTCTGAGACACAATTAAAGTTTATATGTTTCTGGTAGGATTTGGTATGGGCGTGTGAACTTCACTTGTGTACCATAAATTAATGTATATATATATATATATATATATATATATATATATATATAAGTCACATATTCAAGGCAGCTATGTATAATTATAAAGCACTACATGTCACTGTTCACTATAAACTTAGCTACTGTAGTAAACAGTTTCATTTATCACCAACCTTTGTTGGGCATTTATTGGTTTCCCTTGACATAATTACAATGACTATATAATTAGGATTTTAATAAGTATAGTCCGATTATCTGAATAAAACTTGTTCCAAGTTGATTCTGATAATTGAAATTCCATTGTATTATGACATTTTTCATTACCTTATTACACTGTATCTAAAGGGGAAAAATTCAAAAGAAAAATTATTTTTAATGTTGTAGAAAAGATTTTTGTATTTAATGTTTTAAATTTATGAACAAACGTTTGTTTGAATAATCAATATATGATTATTCAGAAAGTGTCACATTAATATGAATTATATATTTTGCGTTTCATTTCAAAATATCCTGCGAGGTTCTCATATGAATGCGTTTACATGATTGAAGTAAATCAACTTTTCTAAATAAAAATACCATTGAACATATATATTTTTTCATTCCCAAAAAATAGTGTTAGCATCTTATTTTTTAAGCAACCATAGAAAAGAGTTAAATTAACAAAATATTCTGTCCTTAATAGCTCAACGTAAGAAAATAAAGAAAAAGTATTAGCATTTTTGTAAAGATTTACCTTTCTTTGCAGTTTGTATTAGGTGTCATGTTCTGTTTAAATACTTGGAAAAATAATCATAATGTTTGCCAATTATTTTTTAGCACAACTTTTAAAGGTAGTCCAATTTTACAATTTTATTAAATCTTTTTAATAAGCTATTTTGCACGGTTACTTTTTTTACTTCAACCACAAATCTAAATGTCTAATTGACAACATATTACAAGTTGCAATATTAATGGTGTCGTTAAATGGACTTAAAATATATATCTTCCAACAGGCTAAATGAAGGGGTAACGCAACTCTGATAGATTTTCTTTCTATTTGTGAATTATATTTTTCATTACATAAAAATGTCATCTTAAGCTTAAAACAACTCCGACAAAAGATAAAAAATTCTGACAGGTCCATAACCAATAAACCCTAACAAATAGATAGTCAAATGTTAACTTTGTCAGCAAAAAAGACTGTACCAATACAAGAAATAGTCTTTGAAGACTTTCTGTGTCTCTGAAAACAAATATTTAATGGACCTGCAGCTTTAAGAAAATTCCACATGACAATAGAGATTGTAGACTCCACAGTAGTTGAACTTAAACATCATTAATTAAATGATTCCTGTAACATCTCATTTGTGAAATTTTATGACTTATTTTTTTATATTCTGTACTGGTGATTTCAAAGCGTATCTTGTAGCTCATAATACGTTGGGTGAAGTCCATTTTTGTTTTAAATTTTAACACAAAAATGAATAAACATCTTCATTAAAAGTTGTTAAACAATCAACAAATCAGTCTTAATTTAAATTTGAGAAAAGGTGTGCTGTTCATTGCAAAATTTTAACTAAAATTCAATCTCCTTGATAGTCAAATCTACAATTCTTTTTATATTTTAATCTTATCAAATCTTTAATCTTATTTTCTTCCTTTTAGAAAAAAGACAACAAAATTTGTTTAGGTATGTATTTAGCCTTAAGATATAAATAACACAAATACTACAAATTAAATCTTTGGAACCATACTGTAATCCCAACATATTTGTATTGCATATTTTAAACAAATGTATTTTTTTACCTTTCATACAAAACAAAAATTTTACTTGCTGTAATCTATTAGAGATTAAGACATATTGAATTCATTGAGATTTCTTCAACAATACTTTATTTTTTTGCCTTTTATTACTAATTAGTCTCAATGTAAAATGCCCAATCGATCAGTTAGTGAATTTTACTTCACCAGTGTAAGATGTTATGCAGTTATGTGCAGTAACAAACTGAAGATGAAAACCATAGCAAATCAGAATATTTCAAAATTGCATGATTCTTGTAAAACTTCTGCCATATTCTGATTGGCAAACATGTTCATGTTTACATTAATTGAAGTAAACATAATATGTATACATTAATTGGAGTAAATATAATATAAATCTTATGAGTACATAAGTCCTCCAAGGCGATATTTTTGTATTGAAACATTTCTGTATCAATTCCTGCAATAACTTTTTGGAATATGAACTTTTTCTGAACTTATCTGGGTAAAGAGATTTTTTCGAGATAATTGTATAGTTAAAAAGTATGATTTAAAAGAAAACATTAATTTTTAAAGATCAGAGATATTGGTGTGTTGAGAAAAACTTGTAATTAACAAATGTAACTGCATTTACTGTAAATAATATAATATTATAATGAAGTACAAATAATTTTAAATTGTCAAACAATTCACGATGACATACTCTTCCTAAATACTGTTTCCGTTAGTCTTATCTCTGTCGAAGTCAATCTGCTGATTAATATCTTTAACAGCTCAAATTACTTAATTAGATATGATATTTAAGGGTAAATTCTGATGCAGATTACACCAATTGTTGCTCCGTAACAGGAATTCAACCTTTCAATGGTAAACCCATTCCTTTGTTAAGAGCCTATTTGTACATACTAATGTAATAATAACATGTTTAAGAAATCTTATTTGTTAATTAGACTATTGGCAACAGGTAGAAATAAAAATTGTAAAATAAATAAATAATGACTAAGTAAATTAATAAAAATAGGGAAAGAAATTTAAATATAATTTTAGAACTAAAATTAGCTGTAAAAGATACTAAATCATCTGAACCTTGAAATGAAACTTCTTATTAGATTTCTATTTTTCATTTTAATGCGTTAAATAATTTTTTTTAAATTAAAAATATATACACTAATACATAATATATACAATATATACACTAATACATAATATATACAAAATATATACACACATATATCAATACATATAAAACGTTGGCTTTATATGCTTTGATATATGTAGATTGTACATAACTTATCTTACTCTGAAATACTCATGTTAAAAACGCACATTGGAAAGCGAGCTGCAAAATAATCTTTTTGTATATGAACTAGAAAATTTGCTGCGACATATATACCCAACAACATTAACAGCTTACTTCTGCTTTAACTGCATTATAACTGGTGATCATGGTCAACGTATCGAGAAATGCAAAAAATATTTCTTGGATGTTGTAACTTATAAAGAAATAAAATTTAATTCCATTGTAATAAATGTATAATAATGTGAAAATTATTGTAATAAAACAATTAAAAATGTTTAGCAAACCAACCCTACAAAAGATTTTATGGAATTGCAAGTTGATGTGATAGAGATCTGAAAAAATATTGCATAATTCTTTCAATTTATGCACTGCATCATTTTTTCAGATGAGCTATTATGACGTTATATCGAATAGTATTCACTTTTATCATAGGATCTTGTTTAATCATAGAGATATTGTGCAGAATTTTATTAGTACACTCGTATCGAAATGACAAAGCATAACATGCTAAGAAAAATCTTGTCACAATTAAATTAACAAAAATTATGTTAATTGTTACATGAACAATTTTATAACAAGACAACTTCACATTTAAATAAAATTTTTCAATAAAACTTGCGCCGAGAATTCTAAATAAGCATTTGATTTTGTATTCAAGCCCCGCATCGCAATCAAGTTTTGATAATTTATTACCCATTTGTAAAATTTATATAAATAACTCATAATGCAGTTTTCTTAAATTATTTATAACGATGGTCCAAACCAACAAAACAATGACTATCGTGATGACATCTTCGCTGTACAAGTATATATTCGACTTATAAATGAATCTGATTAATGTATCCACACAGGTTATGGACTTCACACTGCAAAATGCAAAAAATGTTTGAAGTATCACAAACCATGCGAAAATAGGTTTGTTCAATGTATATTCGAAAACAGATAAAATATTTAATTATATATCGAGACCAAATACATGCGCTATTCTATTAACACAAATATACGTTTTAAGTAATATTGGCCCTATTACATTTTGGTCAGATTCCATTTTCCCAAAGTTTTATTTTTTATATTGACAATATATATTGTATATTAAAACATCCATAGAGAAAATAAAAAAAATGTTTAAATATTTTTTAATGGAGACTGATTAGTAACTAAAAACAAACATTAATTTTCCTTACACTGTCACATAGCTTAAATGTACTTGATTAAATGGTAAGAAATTTCTTAGTGAAATTAATTTCTGTTATGATAAAAACAGTCATTAATCGGAACCGATCAAAGATTAGTTTTTGTTACTAAGGTACCAGTGTAATATGGTACCATGCCAGTTTAACCAACAATCATCGAAGTGGCACATGCCAGTGAAACATTAACAATTATCGAAGTGTATCCTTTGTGTTTTATGACAATATTTTGCAGTATGAGTGAACTTTTAATACAAATTTACTAAGTATTCTTGGAAAGCAACATTTTGAAACCTAGAGATAAAAATTTGCATAATACATAAGAAAATCATGGTCATGGAAATTAAGTATATTTGTGTGTTTGCTTTTAATTTCTCAGTCACTATCAGCAGTCATTAGAAACATTTTTATTCATTCCTTTAATTTTTACTAGTTTTCCTTCATTTTACAGACTAGTAGATGGACGAACCTCATAATGCTACTGTAAAAATTATAAACTTCTATTACCTTCACATAAATTGGCCAAGTGCAAGACTTTCTCACTACGTAAGATTGGAAACTTCTAGAAATTGGCTAGATTGGAGGACTCTGTTTGCTTCTGGGTTTATAACAAGAACAATTTTAGTCTTAAAAGTCATGTAAAATAAAAGTGATATTTTTTTAAGTAATAGTGAAAAAAAGATGTTTGTCTTTTAAAAAAATGCACTTTATAACCATTTGTACATTCTATTTTAAATACTATATTTATTATCCTAGCCAAAAAAATATGTCGTGGGTCAGGGAAGGAGGAAGGCATTTGTATATTATATTATTATATTTGATTGTAACCTTAAATAATACGAGAACAAATTTATTTTTTTTATAATGAGCCATAATTTTAAGTAATTTTAGGCATCTATAAATTGTCCATTTTTATACAAATAGCAATATTGTGGACAGGGATTAAAATCTGGTGATCCTCCTTATCTATGACCTTATTTATATTTATATTAACCTTTCATTTAACCAATTTATTTAAACAAACTATTCTTTTAATTTATTTATATAGAATAGATATGCCTTCATCCCTACAAGGGTAACCTTAATTTAACCTACGTTAAAAGTAACCAGGATTAAAATTTACTCTAGTCCAAGAAATGAACAAAATGACGAAAATAATTATGTATTGTTTATTATAAAAGCATTTAATATAATACAAAATCTTTATAAGTCAAAATAACAACATTATTATCTTCTACGTAACTTTTAAATTATAAACTAAATTTTATTCTTAGAAAAATAAAAAAAATATTTTAAATAATTTAATATGTATTTTGCTCTTTTCTGCAAAAATTGCAGTACATTGTAGACCCTGTTTGATTTTCTCGTGAATTAGATAATTCTTGAAGATCAGCTTCTATTTGGCTGTTTGTTAATTTAGCCATTGTAAAAAATAGAACAATAATTATAAATCAAAATCACATCAAAATAAAAAAAAATATGTGTGTGCGTTACCAGTAACTAGGAGTAAAATTTATGCACCTAGGTTCCTAAACCCTTTTTCATTGGCTTACAACGAGACACCGTTATGCCGAACTGTAGGAGTAGACTAAGGGAGAAAGAGGTAAAAAAGTACTCGGCTGATTAGAATTTGATTTGAAAGAAATTTATTTTCATAATTGTGTTTAGGCTTTGGGAGTAAAATTTATATAGATTACCATTCAAAGTTTAAGACTAATAAGTTTTATAGTCATAGATAAATCTTTAAAAATTTAAGTTAGCTAAGCTACTAATAACGTAGCATACAATAGATTTACCAAGTTTTATACAATGTAATGTTTTAAATATTGCCGCTAATGACAATACAAAAATGCAACCTCTCGTCATCCATAGGTTTTTGGTACGTTGTCAAAAAATGCAGCAGTTAGTAAGTTTTGCATTTGGCTAACTCCTAAGTGCGTAATAAAATGTATATAAATGACTAGTGTTCAGAGAAAAATAATATTTTATAATTCAAGTCTATTTCTTTGTACATCTTTTTACCTATTCAGATCAGATACTTCAATTACTCAGCTGCAACAATACACAAATATTTATTTTACTTGCCACTTTTAAAGAAATGAGATATTAATTAACTAGAAAGTTATTAACTTTCTAGTTCAACTAGTACCTGAATGAATAGTATAGACAATACTATAACGCGCTAACAACATCCAGAATTATCTAACCAGTTGTCAGCACTTCATAAGCTGTTTACATGTCAAATTGTAAAAATTAATTTTGTCACATTCTGTAATATATACATACTGTAGCTTTTTTATATTAATTATTATTAATTGTAATTAAATTTGTTTTAATTTCAGAGTAAAGTAATTAAAAACTGTCATTATTTTTATTCATATTTATTTACAAAGTGATTTTGATTCTTGCTTAAACGTTACATTGTAATGTACATATAAAACATGAAAATTTATTATTAAAATGTAAGTTTGAATTACATTTTAATTTTCAAATTTCAAATTTTCATTCACATTCAGTATTTATTTCAATTTTCAAATTTTCATTCACATTCAGTATTTATTGAAAATAAATAATACTAAAACGCTTCACAGTATGTGAGGTTGTACGAGTACATCAATGTTGCCAGTATATGTCAAAATCAGCATCTTATGCGTCACATAACAACCTAAATAAAAAAATAATAACAATTTCCATACCTCTCTTGTCATCTTTGCACAGCTTAAAGCGATTCTCGAGCGAGCTCATTATAGGCATAAATCTATGATTGGTAAATTAATCCGATAAGACTTTTGTAAAATATTGTCATTATGCTGCAGAAAATAAATAAACTTTGCAAAATTAACATCCAAACCAGAGTTAATTTGTTCAAACGAACTTTAAATATTCCTTGTTCAGTTTTATCTATGTCATAGAGACCGATGCCGACAATGCGCAGAATTTTATTAACTGGTGTGAAAGTTTCAGGAAAAGTCTCTGCACCAGTAAATTCTTCATGAACTTTCATTTTGGTTTATATTTTCAATTGATTCAAAATGAATGAAATTTGATAAACCTGCTCAAATCCTACCCAAAAGAAATTTTCCAATAACACTTTTGCCTAAAGTTATTAGAAAAACTGTATAAACCTGTGAACTGACATCAGCAACATATCCTGACACAGGTACAATATCAATCAACGAAATTAATAAAATAATATTTGTGTTGAGTTGGTAATAAGCCATGTGTAATGAAATTCCCAGTTTCTATAAAAGACAAAGGAAAAGTCTTTATAAAATCTGATTTTTTTTTATTAGCATAAAAATATAAACAATAAGTAAATGTAAACATAATAAAAATTTAAGTTTTTGGCAAGCCATTTCAGTTTCGTATGCAAAATAAGACAATAGGTCACTGTAAATAAATGCAATGCTACAAAGTAAAGAGATTATTTTCATGTGAACCGTGAGATCTTTATGTGATTTGAGATGAAAAATTATACCATAAAACATTAGAAATACTCTAAAAAAACTTCAGATGCAAAAGCTTAGAAAAAGTAGAAAAAAAAAGATTTTGGCATATACGAAAAAATATTGTATATACATACCTCTGTAAACTAAATAAATGAAAGTTTCCAACAGTCCGTACTGAACAAGCAGTTGCAAAGACAAAAATAAATAACAAATATAAAACTGCAAAATTTTTGTATATTTTCTTCATAAACAATGCCATAATGTCCACATTCAACGAACCTGGACAATTAGTGTAGTTACAGGCCATCGACGGCATTATTTTTATTTGATTTTCATTTTTTACAATTTTTTTTTATTTATTTATAATTTATTTAGTAATTCTTTTTTAAATTTTTTATAGTTTTATTTATCTATTTACAAATCTCACTATGTGTATTTTCAATTTTCTTTAACGCATTCTAGAAAAATTACATTGAATGGCTTATATGCTAGATAAAATTTTAAAATGTGAAATATTTCTAATTGTGGTTTATTTTGATGAGTCTGACATGGCAACCAGAGATGCGTTTGACATTGTAAACCGGTAAAAAAAGACTTTTGAGCCAACAGTAACTTGTAAAACCATATTACTTGCTTTAAAAAAAATCATATTAGTGTTTGAGTTTGTTGCATGATAAGGATTTATGGAAAAAATGAGTAAAAGCAGAATTTACATTACATATACATATAAATATATGTATACATATGTATATATATATATATATATATATATATATATATATATATATATATATACACATACATATACATATACATATATATATATATATATCCTTCAGTGGAATACACTACATTCAACAGTAGATTAAAAAATATTAACTGCAACTGTATTTAGTGCATTTGATGGGGCAATTCACCCTGTGCTCCTCAATATTACTCCAAAACCACAAGACAAAAAAAGTCAAACAAAATAAATATATTAATGTAATATCTAAATGTGTATGCATTTCTGTGCAAAAACAACGATACTGGAAGTGTGTCTTATTGATGAACTTACAGAGTTTGGTGACAAACCCTATTAATGAACCAATTATATTAAACTAATGTAAATTGTTCTTAATTTAAAGGCTCCGTAACAAGCTATTTTTCAAGAATTTTTAAAATAAAAATCAATAATACTATAATGGTACTGGAGAACTGGATGTGCCACATGTTTATCTCAGTAGCTTGTTAAATTAAGAAAATAGAAATTAAAACAAAGAAGTAATATATCTGTAGATCATTAAAAAAACGCACAATCATTTGCAAATAAATAGAATGATTTTCAAAATGTCACTCACTCTCTACCTTCTTGAAAGGAAATGGGAGTTTGTTTCAATAATTTATTATACATTTTAAAACTGTTTTAGATCTGAGTTTATAAATGTTTTCAAAAGCATATTATTTTTCTTTCTATTTAGTTGGATGCGAAAGGCCCGCTCTGCAAACACAAGTGTCACAGCTTCCGTCTAGCTAATACGCTTCAGAAACTGACTTATGGAATTGGAGAAAAACGTCGAAACGAAAAAGGAAGCATAATTGTTCACACTTTTCCATTACAATGCATACCATCATATTGCTTCTTGAAAACTCGGAAGAAAACTGTGGTACTTGGATGGCATCTAGTAGCCCACCCACCATACTTTCCAGACATTGCACTATCTAATTACCACAAATCCCAGTCATTGAAGCATCACCTGCAATGGAAAAATTTCTACAAAATCGATGAACTAAAAATGACAATAGACAATTTTTTTGCATCACAGTCTTATTAAGATCTAGGCACAGATCATCCACATAAGCTTACTAGATGGGAAAAACAACAGACTTAAGCGGTCATTAAATAGATGATCAATATTGTTGTAAAAATTTATAAATAATGTTATAAAATATTATTTCACATGTGCAACAATAATAAAGAATAGAACCAATGTCCAAAACCAGAAATTACATTTTTAATGTGATATGTAACTTACCGAATCTATTTATATCAAACCCATTTGCACTTATTACATTTCAAATGCTCAGAAAAGTCAATTAGTGACTGTGACCTTTTGTATCAGATAATCTACCAAACGTGAATATAAATGATGATTAAATATCCCTAATTGTTAAGTTACGTGTTAGTAAATGCCACACTTAGTATATTAACTTGAGAATTTTGAAATAATATGATTAAATTACATGAGTGTGGACTAATTTTAGTATTTCCCCAGCTTTCAGTGTGTTGTCTATTGTTTTTCATGAGATAAATTCTCGAAATACTATTTGAAAAATACATAAATTCATAAAAAACCCAAGATGACTTATTATATGAATCTAGTTGACAAAAATGGAGTTTTCGAAAGATTCAAATATATAAATACATTTTTACGGATTTTCGGTATTGGATTTTATGATATGGATTTAGACAGCAAACACAAACTTATTTTTAAATATAACATTACAACTCTAATATGGGGTGCCATATTGCAAGGTATATTCTTATGGAGTAGTGTGAATGCAATGTACTGTAGCGAGACTCTGATTGGATTTATCTACAAATCACACATATACTCGTACAGTGAGCATCTCGAAACATTCATCAGTTGTCTTCTAGTTCTCAGAATAGTCCAAGGCAACCTAATCAAATCTAACTTCGATTTCATACCTCTGGTCCTCACTGCAGACAAGAAACTATCTGCAATTGGAATGGGCAACTTAACAGCGAAAGAAAGACCAAAAGTTATGGTTATCCTCGGTGGGCTTTTTGTGTTACACAGTTTACGCTTCCTCTCCATTTATTTACCGTTCTTATACTGGGAATTGAAAGTACCTTATTACAGAATCGTTCACAATATGTTCACAGTAGTATTCGTCAATATATTTGTTAGTCGATATTATTTTTTTTGTGAGATTTTGACTGAGCGATATGAATATTTAAATGTTATATTAAGAGGTATTATCAAGAAGCATGACTTAATAATGACACCAATGGATATAAATCAAATGAAACCACCTTTCAAAATTAATAAAATCTACATAGTGTCGGAGAAATTGCAAAACTCAATTTCTGTTGAAGAAACATTGAAAGAAAGTTACAGCATATATATCACTCTGCAATGTTTAAACAAACTCATAGATAGCATAATTGGCAAAACGTGTGTATTGCACATCTTTAACGGCTTTTTCATTATCGTATTTAACATGTTTTATTTAATCTACGTGCTAACGCAGAGTACTATAAAGGATCAGAGCGAAATATTATTTTTCATCTTCTACACACTGCTTGAAGTTATATTCACATTCTTGACTATCTTCAGTATCATTAGAAGCTGCGACAAAACTTTCAAAGAGGTAGGAATAGTTCTTAAGACACTAAAATTTTCAATTTGCAATTCATTTATTTCGAAGAAAGCCTGCATATTTCCTTAGGAGTTCACAAAGAAAAACATTGTGAAATTAATTATATTTATAATGCCATGATTAAAATTTAATTATTTTAATAATATTCATTTAAAAAGTAATAGAGATTCAGTATGTTAATGATTAAGTTTAGGATGTATAAAAAGATTTGTTTATTAATATCATACAAATTATTCACCCAAAATAGGGCTCACTGGGCCCTCAATTGTTCTGTTACTATGGGAATAGAAAAATAAACAGGTCAAGATTAGGAGCCAGGTCCAACACAGAATTGAACTCATCTAATGTTCACACAATATACATTTGTACACAAAAATGGCTGCTAAACAAAATACATATTCATACACTAATGTAGCAAATGGAAACTAAAAGTAACCTGTTAATCATTTAAAGAAATACAATACAGTGTCACTTTTTTATTCATAAGACTGTGTTACGACAAACCATACCTAGTACAAAAGTGTTCGGATACAAACACTGAACAAGTTCTGATGCAATCAACATAGAAAAAATTATTATTATATTGCATAATTCCAGAGTCTTATAAATAATTTTACGTAGCCATATTAGGTTCTCGTAGTGAGAGTGGCAAGTAATGTGAACCTGTCTTAAGATAATTTGGTCAGAAACTTTTCAATAAAATAGTGTGCAATATACATTTGTACAGAAAAATGGCTGCTCACAGTAGACATTTGTACACAAAAATGGTTGCTAAACGAAATACATATTCATACACTAATGTAGCAAATGGAAACTAAAAGTAACCTGTTAATCATTTAAAGAAATACAATAAAGTGTCACTTTTTTAATCATAAGATTGTATTACGGTAAAACGTGCCTAGTACAAAAGTGTTCGGATACAAACACTGAACAAAGTTCTGATTCAATTAATATAGAAAAAATGATTACTATATTGTATAATAAATTCCAGAGTCTTATAAATAATTTTCGTAGCCATACTAGGTTCTCGTACTGAGAATGACAGATAATGTAAACCTGTCTTAAAACTTGGTCAGAAACATATCAATAAAATAGTACAATATTTCAAGATTGCACTCAGGCCTACATTGTGTGTCGCATCACAAGTTTGTTACATACACAAATGCATCATGGTTCAATTGCTAAAAATACTATAAACGTCTTTTTAAATTTGGAGGATGAAAAATTAAATATAAAATATAAATGAATATAATTATATAAATATATTAAATATATTATATAGATAGTGAAACTGTGGGTAGTTTTATTACAGGTGACGAAATTACATGAAAATTTATACAGAATGCTAAAACCACAAAACCAAATAAAAATTTATTTCATTGAAAATTTGATTATCCTGATAAAAAAACACTGAGAGTACATAATTAGTAATTTTTTTAATTTAATTTGATCAGCAGTCAAAACAAGAGATAATTCTAGTGAATAATTCAATAAACCAAAAAGTTACTGAGATTAAACCCTAAAGTCTTACCTCTTAGTCTTAAAAAAATATATTTCTTTTTATGTAAATAATTAATACCCAAAATATAAAAATATGTCGACATAAACGAAACAACTAATTGCTCCAGTGCTTTCCTGTATACGGTACAAATAAATACATTAACTTGAACGCTAATGTAGTAATTATGGTTATTGAGCAATATGGAATTAAATATTTCTAGTATGCTGTGACACAAATAAAAATATGGTCAACTAATATTTGGCACATTGTATACAAACAATTAAATGTTGTGTGCATTCAGTGTAAATTTATGAACTTTGATTCTTTGTGAAATTTAATTATAAGTTTAAAGACAACAACAATCAAATTTGTTTATTCAAAAAGATGAAAGAATAAAGATTGAATTTTTAATAAACTTCATATTATGATGAAGTTCTCAAACAGAAACAAATGTATTTTTCAACATATAAATTTAACACAATTTGAAGGAATTATCTCATAAAACATTAAAAATCTTAAAAGCAATATGTCCTCATTTTATATTTTTATGTACTTATTTTTGTCAATAATAAACCCTCAGTCTCGTCACATTTATGACCTCTAGGATTTGGGATTATTTCTTTTTATGTTTTACTACATGGAGACATTTGCAATTCATTTTACTTGCTTATAGTGTGCACGAAAATCCTGAAGTGCTCGCTTATTTTCCTCACACTTATAGGCATAAAGGGCAGTGGTAAACCACTGCTTTTTATGAAACCATTTGCAGTCCTCACTGCAAAATTTTAAAATTAATTAGATCCTATCATGAAAATAAGCAATTTTCTCAACAAACGTTTTCAAATGTAATCTAAAAAGTCCTGTTTGTCCCAACTGCCAACCTGAAGAGTTCTGAAGAGCGCAGAACTCTTTTCCCTTATTCTTCTCCAAATTTAAAACATATTATTATTATTAAATCTACGTGTATAATTTTTTATTCCTGTGAAAGTATTTTTCAAGTATATGACTGTTTTTAATTAACAATCAATCTGTCAGACCTTTTACAAACAAAAAATTTTCTAAGCCTAATTGTCGTGCTTTACTGAAAGAGATTGCTCATATGGCAATAATTTTACATTATATATAAAATATGTTTGTACATAAAATTGTATTAATAACTAAATAAATAAATATTTTCTTGTTTCAGGCTGCAAAAACACCCATGCTTGTGAATGAAATAATAAACATAGACATCAATGGTGAAGCCACACGGAAGGTATTATATTCCTTTCCATGTTCCATTATTTACAAATATTTGTAGAAATAATCACTAATGATTAACACTAAATTTACAATGAAATGTTATCAATGTACATAATAAAGAAGTAAGTATGAGTCGTTAAACCATAATCACGCCAAATGCGTCAGGTCTTTACTGGTTAATGACAAATCAGACAGTGTGTAGTAAAATCTCTGTAGTAAAAAATCATGTAACATCTAACTAAAATCTCTTACAACACCAGTTTTTCGTAACACCTTGCATCATTATATAATGTATAAAATTGAATGGTAATATTAAACATATTGGTAAAACTTGGTCAATAATTATAATGAATTTTTAGAAAAAACAACAAGCAAATTTTAATACAATTTCATCGGAGATACTATGTAATATACAGAAACAAACTAAACCAATTCATAAAATTTATAGAATTGTTTATTAGCAAATATGAGTGAGTGTAACTGTTGCATCGTTTATTTCTATCCTTGAAGATATATTGTATATGTAGAGAATTGTTAAAGAAAATCACGATCCATGGACATTATAGCCACTGGAAGAGCCATACTTGGGAAACCCTGCTATCTTCACATAGATAAATTCTGACATGCGTGTTGTTTTCGAGAAATAAAATATGTTAGTTGCATATAGGTTACAGTTGGTTACAGTCATGAACGCATCGTGTCACAAAATACCAAATTGTGCAATTAATTGGTATAGAAGTCATAGTGAGACATCAGATGTTGAAAAAAATGGCATAACTTTTCATTTGTGAGTATATAATATTTATTTCAAAACTAACCATTATTATTTGTGAATTATTTATTATAGAAACTTACCTGTACGTTTGAAAATATTACGTGTGGTATAAACCAAGCAGTGATATTGTTTCAATAAAAATTATTGCTTCTATAAATTAAATGTGAAAATGCGTTATAATAATTTATTACTTGTCAAAAATATATCAGAAATATATAAAGAGTAGTCAT
Organism: Druceiella hillmani; assembly: GCA_039881145.1. NCBI lineage: Eukaryota > Metazoa > Arthropoda > Insecta > Lepidoptera > Hepialidae > Druceiella > Druceiella hillmani. The sequence continues at coordinate 14,367,726 of JAYKKI010000057.1, read as the reverse complement.
TGCAATTGGAAAAGGGACTATTAGAATAATGGTTTTTTAATAAAATATAGTTATAATTGTAGTTTTAACAGAAAGAAGCTTGATGTTGGATAATTATATTAAATGTAAATTATTATTGGTATTATCATTTGCATAAATTCCTAAATGACTCAAATAATATGTTTTTCATTTATTATTTTATTAATTATGTTTTTCGTTTATTCCCTATTTAAGTTTTCAATTTATTATGTTGGTTCATTAATATTTTATTGTACTGTTCATATTTTTTTATAAAAAACATACTTAAATAATGTATTTTTGACATGATGGAGTATGCTTAGTACATCAGCCCTGCGTAAAACTATGACTATGATTAATGACAATGCATGACTGACACCGATTTTAAGCTATGACCTTAAGCGCCCATATTTTGAAAAATGAGGCTCCCATGTATGGCTTATCCATTAGTTAGCTACTCTGTAATGTAGATAATGTTAAGAATTTTTATTTTTTTAATAACAAAGTTCAATAGTACATTTACATTTACAGATGCATACTAGAAAATTTACTTTTTACATTATACTGAACATATACATTCTCAATTATGTACTTTAGATAAATGTACTCAAGTACCGTGTCACTAAATTATACTAATAATAGTATTAGGCAATAATGTATTAGGAAATAATTCCAATTCTCCCTTTTTTCATTATCCACTAAGTGATTTTATTTACTTGAATTATATTTATATCTGTATGACCTAGTTTCGCCAATAGGTATATTGGAAAAATTTCATCTTTATAAATCCTACAAAATTAATCGACATGGAACAAAGACAATTATTTCGATTTGATAATACGAAATAGAGCTAAATGACAATATTGTTCTCATTCTTTTATTCTTAATTGTTCATGCAAGTATTGATAATTTTAAAGTTTCTAATGAAAAATGGTTATTCTTACTGTCTACAGAATGTCTTCAAGTATATTAAAATTATTTTTAAGATTAGTTTGACCAAGTTTAAAGAAAAAAGTACATATTGCAGACAATCGTTTTCTATGGTACTTTGGTGTATAGCTCAATTGTTATTTGGGTTTTTATAGTCAAATAATGTTTATCTAGATTGTCACAGCTGCCACAATTACGATTGAAAGCGCAAGTGATTGGTGCATCCACTGACCTGTTACAATAAAACCTGTGCATAGCCTTAGCAAATCAAAAACAAGTACAACTCAAATTTTGACCCTATTTGATTCCTAGTGAATGTGTTTAATTACTCGTCCAATGGTTATCAGGTCCATGTCACACTCTCTCTATGTCTCTGTATATCTGAATGGATACAGAGATTACGCTTGATGTTGCTAACTTTGGTGATTTTGCTATAATCAAGACTGCCACTGAAGCCTTTGTGCATTTCATAATGACTTAATTATTTATTCATACTTGCAGAATTTTTCTTTCAACAATAAGTTTAGTTTAGAATAAGTTTATTATTTCAAAAAGTACTACCTGGAAACATAAAAAAGGCAGGAAATTCTGAAAAATTAATTTCATTTCTAATCTAATCACAGCACTTCTCAAGCTATTATGTTGCATATTTAGTTTTAATATGGCTTATGTCTTACAATGTTATTAAATAATTTCCATTTGACAATATATATATGTATATATATATATATATATATATATATATATATATAAATATGTACAACATTCTTAAAAGTATATAATAAAAACTACAATTCATTGCTATAATTTCAGGCAGAGCAGTTATCAATGATGTTATTAAATGCTACGCCCCAATTTACTGCTTGGGGTTTGTTTACGTTGGATGTGCCGTTTCTACTCAGTGTAAGTATGTCTGTGTTTATTCCAATTATTTTAAAAAAAAAATATTTACCCTGGATTATTACAATTACTTTTATAAAAATCTGTCAATCACACATACGAGTTTTCATATTTAATTTATGATAAATGGAGAGATGCATAAAATTGCAGATTTGATTTAAGAACCTGAGCTACACCCTCAATATCATGTGCGATCACAATGCATAAATTTTTTTTTTAAGTAATAAATATCTGCGCACCCCTAGACCATAACGTTGCCATCTCAATTACAACTTGCAAGTCTTCTGAAATAGTTTTTAGGCTAAGCAACTTCAAGTAAAAGATTTTTGCATTCATTTGGTACACATTTGTTTCTTTGCCAAGTAAAATTCTTCCATTAATTAGATTGTCAGTAGATAAATTTTTTCACCGCCCCAGTTACATTTTACAAAATGCCTAAAATAGTTTTCTAATTATCCCACACATCTCCCCTATTACTCATTATTAAATATACACTGTTAAATATCACTGTTAAACGCTTTTATACAAAGTTAAAAATAAATGTGATGGCAACAAGCTACAGTACCCTATTTTTACATGACTTTCAATACACGTTTGATTGATTCATTATATTCAGTTTATTCCATAAAGATAGTAATGTAAAAAGATTAATTAATATGTAGTCGAACTTCGTTCTAGTACTCCATCCACTCCTTTTTCTAATCATAACACCAATTGGTAGAGCAGAATTTTTACCCAATAAAAACACCACCTTAATCACAAACAGACTAAAGTAGCCGAAGTCACAAACAACCGACTAAAGGCTTTTTTCTCAAGATTTTCGTGATTTTACAATTGCACTAAACATATATTGCATATTTTTTTATTATTTCTTAAAATAGTTCAATGGGTAGGTCGTGGTATAGGCAACTGTTTCCAACATACCACAGGACATTAGCATTCTCCATAACACTTTATTTTGAAAAGTATTGGATTCATTAAATTTTTTTTCTACCATATCCTCAAATTTATCCCTATAAGTCCAGACTGGTTTCAAAATTTGATTGCGGATTCTTCTTATATTCTCAACGGAAAGTGCTGTGTTTCATCCTAGCAGCCAGTAAAGCAATCACTATTGTTATTGTATGAGGGAAATTGCCTTACTTTATTGAATTTGGTGACTGAAATTTTTTTTAATTTTTTACATTTTTACAATCTTAAAACAAATGTACAATTCGGGTATAGGATAATTTGCTAAATACATAAATACTAGTTGCTTACTTTTGTACATTTACCTATATTCTGTTAATTTTAATGTATAAGTAACAAATTTTTTTAGGTTTTTATTAACATTTCTTTCAGTTCATTGGCTCAGTGACTACGTACCTCATTGTTCTTCTGCAAATATCAGCAGTTCCCGGTAACGAAAATCTTTTTTCTAGCAACGCTACAGATATGGGAGTTGCTACATTGTGTTAATTCAACCAAACTTGCAGTTTTATTGCAGGGATTGAATTTTCTACAAATTAATTACAAGAAAAGAGTGCTTTTTTACTTTCTAAAATATGTTTAAGAATCTCATCCTTTTCTTCTCTTTCCCTTGTTAATAGAACAGACTGGTATAAAAAGAGTGACAGAAGTTCATCACAGTCAATACAACTCAAAGAAAGATATGACAATTTTTCATGAGTATCAGTCTGTGAGGTCAATGGGGAGATACTGACGGGTAAATGAGGTTAAATAAAATTAAACAAATTTATTGCTGTAGAAAAATATTATATAATTATTGCTGGATTGCTTGCTTTGGTGTGAGACAGACATTTATAGTATTATTTAATATTTTGATTGCACATTTTGAGAACCTATAAACGTATTTCGAAAAAATATTTGCGACAGTTTTCTTTTATCATTTATTTCTATATCTTGAGGTACTTTATAAACATAGATTTAGTATATTCTCCATACATAGGTACTAGGTGTGAAAAAGAAACTGGTTTAGAATAGCTCTTTCGAAAATTAGATTAAAATAGAGTGAAATGTCACAAACGGGACACACATGTTTGCTGGCGGTCTGTGGCAACCAGCCTTCATTGATATTTGCGATTAATTTTTAATTATATCCAAATTATCTTAATATTTAGTGTAAGTTGAAGTGTTTACATAATGGTGACATTTGCAGTACTATAGTAGTATTTCATTCTGTAATATGAAGACTCAGGATTACACTTTTTATCGACATGTATAAAAAGACAAATTTCAGTTGTTTCTTTACTTATGATAATATAAATAATCAACTTTGTAAAGTGACATCCTGCACATTCGTTGATGCATATATTGTATAGCTCAAATGAAGATTATTTGAAATATTAAATAAGTGAAAGTAACTGGCAACAAAGTGACAACCAAGCAAAAGCAAAAAGTGAAGCAAATAAACAATCAGTAGTGTCATATACATTTATTACAGTAATGGATTTGACTTTTTGTCCGCATTTTTTTTTCCAATCCCTAGATTGTATGGTAATATATGGTTATAATGCATATTACGTAAGGCTACAATTACATTTCTAAAGATTACAAGGAATTTTTTTCTACATGTTTGATAGTTCTAACTAGCAATGTTGACTAGTATGGGAATTTTTCGGATCTTTAATGTACTCCATAGATCCATAATGGAAAATAGCTCATAACTGACAGAATTGTACGAAAGGAGAATGAGATTAAGTTTCTTTAAACCTATTCCTTAAACTAATTGAACTGGCAAACCTTGGGTCACCAATTTAAAAGTGGGAAAAACTTTCAATATCACAAGAGGACAGTGGTAACAAGGCTAAGCAACACTCCTGGTAATGGACAATTCTTAATTTTCCTAATTGCCCATTGAAATCTGAAATCTGTTACACTTTAAGAGTAATTGGCTATAAAAAGTAATAACTTTATTGCACAGACAATAAGATGAGAAACATTTTCAACATTTCTGGTATTGGGGTATTATTGTACAGTTACATAAAAGTATCCGAATTTATGTTTATATTCTAATATGGTAAGTAATAACATGCTGGCAAATTCTGTGTAGTGGTAATTCAAAATATGGTTCAGAGTTTTTTTTGTCGATTTATGCTTTAAGTTTTACAGTTAAAATGAGTAATATTTAAGTCATAGCCCTCGGTAAATACTTAACCAGCTCAATAAAATTGTAAATGTGTAAATAATTTCAAGAATATTGGAGATTTTTCAAATGTAGCGAGATATATATATGTGTATGTATATATATATATATATATATATATATATATATATATATATATATATATATATATATATATATATATATATATACATATATATATTTAATTAAACTAGTTCAAATTATTTTACATGAGGTGTGAAACTAAAATATTTAAATAATGTTTAACAAAATTATAAATATTGAGACCATTGTTTCAGAAAATATAAATTTCTTAATAAAAGTTATGGGTAAACCTTATTAGGAAACCTTTTAAATGTTACATATTTTTCAAATATACTTACAATTTAATTAAAAAAGAATTTTTTATGTTATTGCTTTACATCAATTTGTTAATTATTACCAGAAACTATTTGCAGAAGTGGACCATTTTATCGCAATTGGAAAGTATTTAAACTATAATTTCTTTGTATTAGTTCTACTAATTTTACTATGCAAAAATTGTTCCACTTTTCGACGAAGAATATTCATTTATTTATTTCTAAAAACAAAACAACTAGGCGGAAAGAATAATTATGGTAATAAGATTGCGATGGATAATATTATTGGAAATTGACTGTTCGTGTTAATTGAGCAAATTGTTAACGGGTGTAAAATATAATTGACTATCATGGTACAATAATATAAGACAATCTACATAAGGTTCACAATTTTTCACCATTATAATTTTTAATATAAATGATTATTTATAATACATTAAGAGTCTATATGAGTTTTGGCACCTTCTCGGCTGTACTTAATCCGTCAATGTATTCCTTTACCAGATAAAATTTTTAATATTCCTTCTTCCATGACTTCTGAAAATCAAACCCTTTTTCACTTACAATAATTAATTTTTAATTACTATAAACCATATATCAAGCAACCATAGCTAATTAAATAAAGAAATATTCATATTACAATTCGATCTACAGTCTCTACGAAAATCGTTAATCCTTTAGCCAAAGCTATAATTACCAAACATCATTGAATTAATTATTTAATAGACATTTTTTCATAACTTTGTATAGTTATAGGAAATTTGTTTAAAATTTCTTTAACTAAATCTTTGTTAAAAATAAAGTTTCCAGTTTTAATAAATTAGATCAATCTATTAAACAACAGTTTATTCTACATAAATAACTTAGATTTTAAATAAATTTTATAGGAATAAATTTATAAATATAGTATTATAGTTTATGTGTATTCACTTCTTTGTAAAACATACATGACTCTATAGACTAAGTTAAATTAAGCTAACTTAAATTTTATACAAATGGTATAAGCTTTTATTGTTTAATTTGGAGTGCTACAATGTAAAAATCCCGTATTTGCAATCGTTTTAAAAATAATTCTAGTCTAAGATCAAATTAATTCATGTTTGAAATAAATATTGTTGGAGGACGCTATTAGTTTGTTTTGCAAGGAACCCCCTATCATAATAAATCAGAACTAAAATATAAATTTAATACATAACAGTCAAGGCCTTTGGTCTTGCTTTACATCAGAGAAGACCTTCATCACTTGGATCAAGTGATACTTGTAGCAAAAATATGAGATGTGTAATGACAGATTCTATGAACTGAAACATAAACATATTTGTTATTTATTTTTACGGAATTTGCGTGGGTTCAGAATACTGCATATATAATTTGTGTGTAGATATGGTGGTGGCTTTCATGAAACATAATTATAGATTATGGTTTGGTTTTAGAACAATGAATTAGAAATGTTTAAGAAAATGTTTTAGACAATTGCATTGTCATGTCTCTCTTGAAGTTAGCCATAATGATTTTAATTTTGAGAAAGGCAGACATTGCATAATGACAAACCTGATAAGAGAGGCACACCGTAATGTCATCATTTGACAGAAATTGCCACTTTGTAAGCAACGTGCGACATTGAGCTAAGTTATGAAACAATTTGTCCTTTCATATAATCTTTATGTTTCACATAACACACCACAGTTTACATACTATTTCATAATATTTGTGGTTATTGTGATCTTGCTAATCAGTAATGCGTGGATTGGAACATGCATGCAAAACATCATTATTTGTCCGCAATTAAATGAAACTACGTGATGTAGTATTATTTTTACTTTCTTTAATTTCTTTACCACGACCTAGGTTTCGTTGTATTACAACATCTTCAGGTGGGATATTAGCAAAGATTATCTTTGCTATGTGGAAAAATTAAACAGGGGCACTGTTTAATTTTTCCACATATTCAGGAAAACATTTAGTATAGTGGTGTGGGGTGAAGGCAAAATATTATTTTTGAGGGATTCCACTTTTCGTGTTTCCCTTTTTTTTATTTACTACCCTCGGCTTACGTATGAACTTCAAATGATTTTTCATAGCAGTGGTGGTACTTCCATCCAAGTATTCATTGTTACATAATTTGCATATAGCATACTCTTCATTAGCATCAGACAATGTAAAATAAGTTCAAATTTCATAAGTATTAATTCACTAAATATTTTTTAAAGTTCACTGTTTTAAAGAACACATTCTAACCTGAAACTTCAGTTATTATTGTCCATAATAAAGCAAAGAAATAAACAAAATCAATTATCCCCCACAATAGACATGGCCAGTAAATATAAATGTATGCTTGTGTGTAAATTTGTAAATTTTCAAGTCACAGTCACATTTAAAAATATTCGGCACCAGTATTTGTGCATCCGAATGCAAACACTGGTGCTGAATGTTCATATTCCCATTTGTATTTACTAATGTGTAAAAATTTATATTAGTACCACCACTAGAACAAATCATTAAGACTGGCTGGGAATTTTGCACCACCCTCCTTAATCACCTAGTTTATACACTACTGGATTAAACCATTTATTCTAGTTGCTGCAGAATTCTGTGGATGAGAAAACCTTTGTTTACGATAAGGCTGCTAAAACAGATCCATTTTCATTGACAAATCTCAAATGTTTTATGAATGTGGAAGTTAATGGAAAGACATCAAGGAGTCACAGAATAAAAATTATTAATATGTATTTTCTTCAAAAAAATAGTATTTCACTAATTTTCAACTTTCTACTTTCATCTTTGTTATACATATTTGATTTAAAGTGGAAATAAAAAAATAATAATTATGATTATGTCTCTTAAAAGTGGGATAAGATTAAATCAATATTGAATATATGAGACGTATGATTACTTTGCCTTCTATTTGCCATAGACTTCCTCTTAGCTATGCCGGATTTCCATTCCGTATAACTTAGAAGAAACATTAAGCTTATGAAATTCATCTTCCTGCAATTAAAGAAAATTCTATGTCCCTTATTGTTGTGAAAACTTTCATTCTTTGTACCTGACGATTTCCTATTCTAACGCAATGATCACCTTTTTGCTATACCGTCCGCTAGAATCAAATTATATAAGAACTTTCCAGTTTCCCGCAGTATTTAACTCTTCAACCACCTGATCATGGTCGCATCAGAGTTTGTTTTATTTATGATGAGTGAAAGTAAATTTATCGAAATATGTCATTATCTTATAGAGTTCTGGTGACTTTGTATTCACATTTAATGTAAGATTTTAAACTTTTTTAAACCATTAATTTCTTATCAGTACGAATAGACCTGTATTGTATCGATAAATGTTTACTTAAATAAATAAATCACACCAGCCTCCAGTGCGCACGAATATCCTGCAATGCTCACTCATTTTTCTCGCACTTCCATTAATCATTGTGGTATCACAGGGACTATTCTAGTTATTCCCAAATAAACCACTGCCATTTATAAAGCCATTTACTGTCAAGTTCTGAGAATTTCAAAATCAGCTGAACCCTGACAGAAACATTTTTCCCTCAAAAATGTTCTGCCATTTCTGCCAGTCGTAAACACTTTTCAGTTCTCTGGTCTGACACACAGGTAACATTTTGTTCTTAATTTTTGTACTTCACTGAAAAAGATTGCTCAAACAGTAATTCATTCACCTTACTTGTATACAATTACGGTAATTTAATTTCTTTTTTATTACTAGATAAATATTTTCTCTCATCTCAGATTGCAAAAACACTCATGCTTGTTAATGTGATTATAAACTTGTTACATAAATAGTCAAGCTACATGGGACTTTTTGTATTCATTTCCATACTGCTTTATATCAACCCAAGTCATGCATATCTACTAAAGAAAAAAAAACAACCTGGCATTAAACCTCAATGAATGCACTCATTTCACATATGAAGATTGCGACATTGTCATGAAAGTAACACCGTCTGTCATTTTGTCCAAACCACATAGAATGTGAAACAACTCTCCACTCACTCACCTCAATTTAATATCAGCTGCTACCAAAAGAGGTGGTTAACAATTTTCTTAACTGTCTGTATCTGCTACATTGAATTAATATTAAAAGATATCTCTTCTTACCTCAAGCTTATTTAAAATAATTAAGAAATGGATTTTGAGATAAAATGTTAACACATTCTCCTGCATATATGATTTAAACATGCTTTCTCTAAACTTAAGTTCAAAGCTGTACTGAATAATTCATATTGTATTTTGGCTCTTAATTTTTTTTGTGTCTCAACATTCACCTCATTTTCACATGGATTCCAAACACACAGCAAATCTGACAGCTTTATGAAGTGGCTATTGCAGGAGATGTGAAAAACAAATGTGCACAAAGCTTCGTAATCGAGCTTGCAAAGAGCGCTTAATAGCATTATTGACAAAATAAAATGGAAGTAGATCATAATAATGAGAGCATGTTGTTTACAAACAACTCCTGTCTGTTGTTACAAACAATTCAACACTCAGGAAGTTCTTCAAAATAAACTTTGAACAATGGAAAATGGTAAAAAGGTAGGAAAAGTATCTTAATATTTGGAAAATTAGTTTTAGCTTTAAATTCAACAATTGACAGATTTTTTTTAATTTTTATTTAACTGCGATCAGTCCCTTTAGACTATTATCAATTTTGTTTGGTGAGAAATTTGGCATTTAGAGCACAGAGGCCAATGCCACTGCTACTCAATTAGAATACTTGGCTTCTTTCGAGCATGTTAATCAATTTGGTATTATCCAGCAATTCAGTAGCTAGAGGGTTCGGATGGGTAGTGAGCTCTTCTTTGTATCTTTTTCTAAATCTGTTAATCTCCTCAAGAATGGTGGGAGTGTTGAAGTACTCGTGAATTTCACAATTTCCTGTGAACCAAGGTGTGCTGACTACGTTTCTTAGAATTGAATTGTGAACTCTTTGTGGACACATTATGTTGCTATTACTGACCACGCCCCACAGCTGAATGCCATATGTCCATATCGGCTTAAGGAGTGAGCTATATAATAATAGTTTATTGTCCACCGATAACACAGAATTATGACCCAACAGCCAGAGCAGGTTTTTGTACCTAATATTTAATTGGTCAAGTTTCTGTTTCATGTGAGTTTTCTAGATAAACCTTCTCTCTAGATTGAAGCCCAGATATTTAACACAATCAGTGTATGGTAAAGTATCTGTTCCTGGTTTCCCTTTGGGACAATTGCCTCTCCTCAATGTAAACGTGATGTGGGTTAATTTTTGTGCGCTGGCATGGATGCGCCATTTATTCAACCATGTTTTGTCCAGCAATACTTAAAGCTTGTTGCTGTCAGAATCTGCATCCTTGGCTTTTGATAGATAAGCAATGTTATCAGCATAAGTTGCGATGGTTATACCTGCTGAGGTACGAAGATTGGAAGAGAAAATATTATACAAGACTGGTCCCAGGGCTGAACATTGTGGGACTCCAGTTTCAATCTTGAGCAGATTAGATCTTCCATTCCCTTACTTTACCTGAAACTTTCTCTAAGTTAGATAAGATGTTATAATTGGAAATAATGAGTGTGGAACCTGTTCCTTTGTCCCAGACGCTGTCGAAGGCTTGTTGGACATCTAGAAAAGCCGTAGATATGTATTCCATTTTCTCAAAGCCCTAGTGAATGGTGTGATATACGTGGTGAGCTTGCTCAATTTTCTGTAAAGATTTTCAACCTGGTCAGGAAAATCTTTTCCCAAACTTTTGACAGATGTAAGGCTAGGTAGATACGACGAAGTTTCATGTGCAGGTTTGCCAGGCTTATAAATTAGGATTATCTGAGAGATCTTCCTAGAACAGGCATACATCCCGTTCTGAATACTCATTGCATAGGCAAACTAGAAAAGTTAAGGCCTCTCTTGGTAACTCCTATAGAACATTGGGAGTCATCAAATCAAATCCAGAGGCTGTCTTTGAGTTTAGTGATTTTATTTCTTTGGCCATTTCTTTTAAGGATGTTTGTCTGAGGGACAAGCACAGTTGGAAATCATAGTTTAGGACGATGTTGATCTCATGGTTGTATATATACCTCATTTGGTTTGAAGACACTTGCCAGATGAGATGCAAATATCTCAACCTTTCTATTGTCCGTTCTAGCTAAGATGGATTGTGATCTAATGGGAGCACTATAATCTTGGGACTTGTCTAGGTTTTTCGAGGCTTTCCACAAAGAGTAGTCACCTGAAGCAGAAAACTAAATGACCTTAAGCAGATAACATAGAAATAGTTTGTTACATCTCATTATTTGCAGTGTCCCGGAACAAAGCCATCAGTTCTTTTGTGACGCGATTTAACTTCTTTTTGTCCGAGGGGTATCAAGACAAGTGCTATACCCGTCTTAAGTGATACTTTTCTTCGACTTCAAGTCTTATATTGAGAGGTTGGAAATAAAGATTTTGAGACTAATTTAGTTCTAGTGAGTTGGTCCAGCAGATTAATTGGTGACATATTGTTTAAGGAAAGTTTTAGGTTTAGTTAACTATCCACATATGTCCTGAATCCATCGCAGTCAGTTCTATGGTTGTAAAGAGACTCTGGGTCCACTTGGGGGGTAACTCTGCTGCTGACATGAAGAATCACAGGAGTCAGAACACGACGATCCGTCAAGATTGCTCTCAACCCTAACGTATTGACTACTCATTCCTCTAGCAAAAAAGAAATCCTGGAGGTCAGACAGATTTTTCGGATCAGAAGGCTAGTAGATGGGTTTACCATTGGACCAAGATTGTAAATGGTTGGTTTCCACAGAACCTTTCAGTGCTCAACCTCTGGTAACCAAGCATTGTGAGGACCAGAATATGTGTTTGGCATTCCGATCCCCCCAGAAATAAATCGAGGACCAAGTGTTTGGAAGTACTGTGAAAGAAGTTTATGTCTAGAGGGACAATATACTGTAGAGAATGTAATTGGACCTGCACAATCTTCTAACCTGACATAGGTGGCTTCCAAGTATGCCGTTGAATATGCTTTTAGAAGTGAATGATCCAAATTGCATTTAAGAATGAGTAACAACAACTTGAGCACTGAGAAACAGGAACAGCTTGGGCACTGCCATTAGGAAGAGGAGTAGTGTAGATATTGTACACATTGACACAGAAGCAACTTCTTGCTTTAGCATGGGATTTGGATATAAGTACAATATCTAATGTGTTTTCATGAAGGATTTTTTCAAGTACTAATATATTGGACGATAGTCCATTTATGTTCTATGTTGGAATGCAAAGACATGTCATTTTGAGTCTATTTTGGAGATTACCATTGTTAATTGGTTTAATAGTGTTCCTATTTGTTAAAGAAGTGAATCTATCTTTTCAGATTGTTGGTCAGGATTTTTTCTATTGAGGTTTTTTGAGCTAGAGGAACCAGGTTACCTGCTCATTGATGGTGGTACCCCCTGAAGGTACTTTTGCGTAGATTCTATTATTTTGATTGTTATCTGGAGACTCTATAGATCCAGTGTTCAACTCAGGCCTTCTATTATTGAGATTGCTATCTATATTCAGTTTAACACCCAGTCTGTTGGTTTTTCTAGCCAGAATCCCTTTATAGACCTAGCAACCTTTATAATTGACAGATTATTCCATTATGACCATTAATTCCTAGGGACAAAATACATAATTTTGTAAAAAAATATTTAATTACTTACGTTGAGTAGAAATAGTACGTCTAGGATGAACATTCCACAAGCACTGAAACGTGGTGTGGAATGTCACATCAGCAATAAAAGTTGCTCGGCCTGAAAAAATTAGGTAAATATTATTTATTGATCTTTTATTCATTTATCGATTATCGAAGACATTCTTCCTTTTTCAATAATAGAGGATTAAAAGACATAATATGTTTCTCAAAAATTTCCTTGGAATACTTTACAATGCCTAGTTGCACGGAGGTGACGTGATGACAAAGTCAAGTTCATCAAGACACTTTTTGAATCTAAAACTTGCATCAAGAATACTAATATATATAATACATATAAATATATATAAACAGCTGAAATAAAATTTTCCCTAAATTGGAAGAAGCCAACAAAACACCCACTAACAGGACAACATGTTTGCTGTACAAGTAAATGTTCAACTTAAAAATAAAGCTGATTAATGTTTCCATGCAAACCATGGACTTCACGCTGCTAAATGCAAAAAAATGTTATATTATCACAATCCATGTGAAAACAGGTTGCCACAATTTAAATTACAAAGCAAATAAAGAAATTAATTGTAGGTCATGTATATTGAAGCCAGCATACATGCCAGTTTATCACAATGAATATATGCCTAAAGAAGTAGTAACTCTTATTTATTATTGATCTAATTCCATTTTTCCAAAAAATTAATTTTTTCTTCTGACAATAGTAGACTAATTAGTAATTGCCAGCATCATTAACTATTCATGCACTGTCACATATCTTACATATCCTTTATTAAATAGTTACAATTTTTAAATGAAACTGATTTCCATTGTGACAAAACAGTACTTAATCATAGCAGATCAAAGATTAATGGAAATTAAATAAATTTGTGTTTACTTTTAATTTCTTGATTGCAATCAGCAGATATTTAACCCGTCATAAATGAATTTCTTTTTAATCACATCTTCAATGAATCAAAATTAATTTCATCCGGTTATTGATTTCAACGTATTTCGTTTTAATTACTTTTTTTCTTAACTTTATATGAATTACCTAATAGAATATGGTACTAATAAAAAACTATTTATTTATGAAGAAACTTTAAATTTATGACAAAAAATAAAAGAAAAATAGATGTAACATCCTTATATAAAAAGGTCTTATGAAATTATCTTTTGAGATATTATGGCACTTCAAATAGGAACAAATTGAAATATTAAGAAAAAATCAGATCCACATTAGGTTACGCAGTAAATAAATTAGTTTGAGTCCTGTGAAGTTGTGGCATATTTTTTCCAAACACTTTCTGCATGTTCCATACAAATGAACTTATTACACTTGTAGCATGTTTGTTCGGTCTTTCTATCTCTTTTATAGACACAATCTTGACATCCGCTTGTAGCACCAAATTTTTTAGGTGGCGAGTGGAGGATGTTTTGCACCTGAATCATATGATCGTTAGTCCACCCTTTAAAAATTTATACAATCACGTGGAAACTGTTTCTAAGGACGAACCTGAAATCATACGACTATGAGTTCAGCAACCAACTAATAGAAAATAATTTTACAATAAAATGGATTAGTTGTCGCCCGCACAATGGCAAGATAGCTGAGTTGTTTGATCATATAATAGGAAGACACAAATTATTTTGTATTTTTTGTATATTTCGTACAATTTCTACAATATTTTCAGTCTCTCCACAATAATATGTAGGGTCTGGAAAATTATAGTTTATGATAAAATTAATTAGTTACCACCAATTTATTACATGAAAAATCTATGTGAGCATGTATGATATCCAGGTTACATTTGTGCCAAAGCTTCAGAATATGTTCAGATGCTTCACATGTTTTCACATTCCATTATATTTCAGGGGTGGAGTTAAATCACAACTTTTTCGTTGATTTACTGTAAGATGGCAACTGTTCAGATTTACACGTAGATGATTCAGATGAAGAATGTGTTCCTCCATCCTTATCCATCTGTAGCAGCGCCTCTAGTAAAGTCAAAATCTAAACAAGAGGTTTTAAGAAAAAATTTACCTGTGAAACAATGGATAACAACCAGGTAGGACCACCTGATTCCAGCAGATGTTAACAAATGAAAATAAAATTGTGTGTAAACGAATTTGGAAGAAAAGTTGAATATGTAGATTAAAAACACGACTAACCTGGCCATTCACAGCCGTATAAAGTTCGAGCACCTCTTGAATATTATGTTTATTATTCCAATGAAGAAGCGTTGAAATGGTCTTCAATCTGTCCATCAATGATGAGATGTCTCTCATCATTGAAGATTCTTCAAAATAATTTACGAATAGTCTATTCTAATTTTCCACCCACTATCGATGCAGTAATTTCACTCTGTAATATGCAACCAGTCAATTTGATAATTAACACAATGAATCCAAACAAAGCTTCCGCTTTGCCAAAAATGCAACTGAATGTTGTGTACAGGTGATAGCATTATTTCCAGTGGTATAGTTTTGGTAAATTTCTTTGGTTAAAGCTTGACTTTGTTGTTAATCAGAAAGGTTTCATGGTATGCTGAATAGTAAAGTATTATTAATACAGACAAGCCTGTCTGTGAGCACTGCGTGGGCTACGTAACATCGAACCACAATTATATTTATAAATATTACAGCAAACAAAATAAGCGCAAATTTATAAATAAGGAATAAAATGACGAAAAGCACAGTACACAACATGATTTGAACAAAGAAAGCTAAGCAGAGATCTACTACCTATTTGATATTTATTCGTGTATATCTATCATTCACGCTTAGCTCCTTGTTGGCAGCCTGATATGAGGTTAAATTGTGAAAACGAAATTTCCTTAGATTATTTTCAATGTTTTTTAAAACAATAAGTACAATGAAAAATATTATGAAACACTCACTATAGAGATATACATTGGATTCGTAAATGAATTCTATAAGACTTCTGTTACACAATATTGTCATTATGCTGCAGAAAAAGAATAAATTTTGCGAAATTAACATTCAAACCAAAGTTAATGTGATTAACCAAAATTTCTATATTCCTTTTTCGCTTTAGTTTATGTCTTAATTTATATTAAATTTATATAACCAGATCAATATATTTTGATACGTCTCTCTAAATTCTACTTAAAAGAAGTTTCCAATGATATTTTTCTTAAAGTTATTGATGAAATTGTATGAACTTATGAACTTGGCATGATCAATTTGCTTTGATACAATTCTATATGAATTATTAATAAAATTATATTGGTATTACGGTTGAGTTGGCAACAAGCTTATGTCTTTCAACATCACATATCAACTCATGTTTCCTTATTCATTTCATTAAAAGCATTATCCAATTTTTATTCCGGTCACATAATTTAATGGAACGTTAACACACAATTATACCTGTCTTTATTGGGAAAAAGTAAATTACTTAATTATTACTCATTTCATCGTTATTTGAATTTTTCTTACGTTCAAAGTGGATATCCATTAGGACATCCGTATAATTGGGTAAACAATTGTTTCTCCTCATTTTTATTCATGAGACCTAATATTTCCAGATTTGTTAATTAATTGAAGATCTTTTGTGTAATTGAAAGCATTGTTCTAGAATTACAAATAATGTATAATTCCAAATATTACTCCCAAATTGCAAATGGAAATTGGCTATCACGTGACTGACTTTTTTATCTATAACGGTGCAAAATGTACACAGAACTACAGTATCAAGTTTAGCAGCAAGAAGCGAAACCTACAATAAATAATTTATCTACAAATGCTTAATTTTCTGTTTTAAGAGATTGAGCTAGAGAATAATGGAAATAGATTGAAGTGTCATCTCTGATCACAGAATTACATTCAATTTTCTTATATTTGATAAAGGAATAAACAGCACATCAGAATCAATTTATTTGCTAGATATCTATTTTATTTTTTAGCCCTACAGATACATTTTTTGTTTTGTCTACTTGGGTCTCGATGCTCGCATCTCAAAGATTATAAAAACATAACAATAACATTGAGGGGTTCACAATGAGAACACCTATCCCGATCAAAGTAGATTAAGAAAAAAATCCCAAACAAAATAAAAATTGTAATATTTAAGATAAAAACAGTAACTGAGTACCTTATGTCAACTAAAGTATCTCCTTGGAATCTCAATTTCTTATCAACGAAACCAGTAATCTATTATACTGTAATGTGATTTTATACTTATAACCATTAGTATATTTTATATGTATAACGAAATATGAATGCATGGAAATACACAAATTAAGGTATGCACTCTCAAATCTGCACATATAATGATAAGGACATTGAAAGAAATGAAATCTGAGTCCTGTACAGTCTAAATAAAATTGACTATAAGTTTTTCTACAATTCTTTATTTCTGTACCAGTTACATTCAGACTATATAAAGAAAAATTATGACTCCTAAAATTTACTTCCTTAACTGATAAATTATAAAACATTACCTCAAGCTTATAAGTGACCATGTCCTCTAAGCTGATCTATATCTAAATACCCTAGTGATAAATGAATATAGTATTAAAAACTTTTAATATTTGTTACATGAGGGGATTATATTTTTACACATATGCCAATAAATAGGTTTTAAAAGAAATAATTTAATTGAATTCATTAATATTTGTGAAAAATATACAATTTCTCTATAATTTAGTTACATTTACATTGGTGGGAAATGCTTCAATTCAAATAAAAGTTCTTCATTCTCATATATTGAAATTTTAATCGACAATCGCATGTGAATCACTTTCACTCCGTGCCTTAGAGGCCAAAATGATGATACAATAAATATAGACTAGTCATATACATTAAACTATCTGATATGAAACATACCAGATAGTTCAAAGAATTTCAAGTTTCTTTACTTGCTCTTATTGTGATATTTTACGTATAAATAATATAAAGAGCCATTTTAAACTCCAAAACGATGTGGAAACTGTTTTCAAAGAATTTGTTCATGCTTTTTCAGCGACAATTTACAGTAGCAGCCTAAATTAACTACCACAAAAATTATTGTAGCGCATTTAGAATATTTACATATGAAATTTTGTTTTGAATACTTTTATGTTAAATTGCAACTTCACAAGTAAAAACTTAGTTATTGGTCGCCTAATAAATAATAAAGGTTATGAAAGAAAAAAATCAGAATAGAATCAAAATAGAAACTCACAGGTTTTGAAATTAAAAATTCATCCAAGAAGTAAGATGAATATACTTTTTTAATTTTTCATGAAATTGTATCACAATGTTATGAAAATAGCATTCGTGTAAACTGGTAAAAATATTGGATCTTAGAAAAATAGTTTTGTGATTTGATACATACACACATACATTTTTACCTTCGACAGGATTATTTTTTTTAGTTCCAAAAATATTTAATCCTATTCTGGGACAAAATGTACCCTATAATAATTTTTCTGATACAGGCTTTCCTGTATCCAAGTTTTAGAGAAATCTCTGCAAAATTTTTATACATATAGCCGATGTAGATTGGGAAATCGAGGAGTGGAAGCAAGACAAAGTAATCATCAAACCCACTTCTGTATCTATAATATTAACAGGAGTTTATCGACAATATGAAGTTTTATCAAGTATGGAGTTTTATCCACAGATAAAGAAAACGTTAAATTGAAAATATAGTACGTACTAATTGCATCTTGACAAAATACTAAAAGATAATAATTTGTAAATAGTCACAAATGATTACCTAATATAAAGCCATTGTTCTAAACATTGGAAATTAATGATATCTTAGTTTCAGTACTATAAATCAAATCATTAAATAAGGCCATATTCAACAAAATAAATATATTCCAATTAAGATAAACGGCCACTGGTTCGTACTAGTACGTTATTTCGTTAGTTTTGTTGCTAACACAAAAAGTAAGCAATTTACATATTATTTATTCAAGTTATACATTTGTACAAAATCCTTGTCATTTAAACTGTCTAAGAAATCAAGTGCACAACACACAGCTCTCAGTTGACACACACAACTCTTAGTCAGCAACGAACAGTTGTGCGGCGCGTGTATTCACAATAAAGTTAGCCCCAGTAATTCTTAAACTTACGGAAAGACAAAGTTAAGTCCACTTGAATAAAACTTTTAACAGTGCTTTTTTATGTTCCTTAACCATTTTAGTGCCATGGTTTCTTACTCATATATACTTAAAAATGCCAAAGAAATCTTTCGTTTTTGATGTCATTTACCCTTGTTTAAAAAAAAACTCTAATAATTTTTCGTGTTTTTTTTAATAAAAACTTGTACAAGTATAATAAAATACAAAGAAAATTATGGAAATATATATTGTGAACAAAAATTATAACAAAAACTGAAATCAAGGTCACATTGTATTTTCGCTGTCCCAGTGCATCCTCCGTATCAGCAAAATAATTGTTATCGTCACTATTATCACTATCACTCAAAACTTGCATTACGCCAAATTGTGAGCCCACCACAATGTCACTCCCACTATCGCTTTCTTCACAACTTGAAAAACGATCATTTTCACTCGAATTATTACCGTATTCCGACATTATGGTTTAAAAATTTCCTTTTCCTAAATCTTTTTTATAATGTAATTACTAATAATATTATAATTTGAACTTTATGGAACACGTAGAAAGATAAAAAATTAGCAGTGCGTGTGAGCGACCTCTCCTACCGCGCGCTAAACTGCAACTGACTTCGCAATCACCATCGTGCTCATTACAAATATAGTTAGTATACGGACAAGCTCGATGCTCATCGGCGCTCAAATGGTTAACAATTCATTTGACTTAGAAAAAAGTTATATGCAAGCATAGAATTCCTTTAAAATTGCAATAAATCAACTCACAAAATAGCGGTCATTTTGTTTTTCGTGTGTCCCTAGTTTGTGCCACTTTCACACAGTTTTGTTGCTTGTTTATTTATATAATAATTAAGGTAATTTAAATTTAAATTAAAAAAGAAATAATGTATTTAATTAAGTTTCTTATGATCTAAATTCAGTATATGTTTTATCCACTAGTATTCATGTAATACGAGTTTGAAGTTAACCTAAATTTACATTTTTATGATAAATTCGCATAGGTGCTACCAGCATAATGTTATTTGTTATTAGAAGATAATATTTTGAATTTTAATAACTATAATTAATTAGAAAGTGTTGTTGAGGATGATAAAACTGTGAAACTTTCACCTCATTTGACCTTGAGTTCACCAACTCCAGTAACTGAACATACTGCAAACTGCTTTGAAGAGTCTTCCAGCTCACCGTCAGAAGGAAGCGAGCTAGTTGAGAGTAATGATGATAATTTACGTTTCAGTAATTTTAACCCTTGTTTGTTTTGAGTAATACTTCCACACCAACTACAAAATCCAAAGAAGCACCAGAGGTTACAGCACCTATGAAATGCTCTCAGCATGAAAATTTGACTCTACCACAGGAAACTTTATCTATAAAATCTCCAGTCAAATAGTTTCCATCAAATTGTGCCACTCCTCTAGCACAGCAATTTTATGGACCAAACATTATTGTGTTTATATACAGACTCACAAGGAAAGCAGCCGGTAACAGACTCGAATGCTGAAGCCATTAATATAACAGAAATTGATGATAGCTCTCCTAGTGACCCACAGAAATCACAGTTCCCAACTCCTTTCAAAAACTCTACTGTGGCCTGAAGACGTCACTAAAAAAACAAAGAAAAAAGTCAAAAAGTCATTGATTCCAATGATTGCTACTTCGACAGAGTACGTGGATTACCAGCAATATACAAAGAAACAAAATATGTAGGTATTAAGGAGATATCTTTAAAAATTGGGAATACGTAGTTGTAACATATGAGCAGATATGTAGTGAATTTTTTTAACTTTGAATAGGTATCGGATACAATTCCAATGATTTATGTTTCTTCAGTTTTCATTTTATTAATGTTATTGTTTGTTTCTTAACTACTGTTTCTATCTACCAATGAGATAACAGTCAGGCATAATTATTATATTTTTTAAATTATAGCTTCAAACAAAAGAGACATTGAGTTTTGTTTTAATTTTTAGTTTGTAAGTAATAAAAGCTTTTTTCAATCTCATATCTTTTTTATTTAAAAAATATCTTTATACTATTCTTAATTATTAAACCCTTTCAACATTTATGTTTTTTATCAATAAATTAACATAAATCATTGTAAAAAAACTTTATCCCGAAACAAGGGCCACAAGCTCACGAATTTAAAAGGAGAGCGAAATTTTATCACGAAATGGGTTCAAACAAGAGGTCCACAAATAAATTAATATAAAAAAATCAAACTCAAACTACATAATTCATGCATTAAATTACTGGCAAAATACCAATATTCATCACACAAAAGCTTTCAAACTCATATCATGTTTAGTTAGTACATTAAAAAAAATTAAGTCTTAAGAGTCAAAATAGGGCACATTTACCTTAACCGTTTGAGTGCCGACGAACGCCATCGGGCTCGTGTGCGTACTAACTAAATTTGACACGAGCACGATGGCGCTATCAGTTGATATTTAGCGTGCGGTAGGGGAGTTTGCTCGCACGCATCGCTAATTGTTTATCTTTCTACGTGTTACATAAAGTTCAAATTACAATATTATTAGTAATTACAGTATAAAAAAGATCTAGGAAAAGAAAATTTTTAATCCATAATGTCGGAATATGAAAATAATTTGAGTGAAAATGATTGTTTTTAAGTTGTGAAGAAAGCGATAGTGGGAGTGACATTGTAGTGTGCTCACAATTTGACGTAATGCGTATTTTGAGCGATAGTGATAGTAGTGACGATAACAATTATTTTGCTGATACCGAGGATGTACCGAACTGCAAAAATACGAGGTGACCTTGATTTCAGTTTTTGTTATAATTTTTGTTCACGATATATATTTCCATAATTTTCTGTGTATTTTATTAACCTTGTATAAGTTTTTATTAAAAAAACACCGAAAAAATTATTAAAATTGGATCATTTTTGGAACAGATACAGTTTTTTTTTGAGACAAAGGTAAATGATATCAAAAACAAAAGATTTCTTTGGCATTTTTAAGTATATATGAGTAAAAAACCATGGCACTAAAACGATTAATTGCACCCAACAGTGCAAATGTGTAAAAAATGGTTAAAGAATACTTGAAGTCAAAGAACTATCAATGTATTGTGCATGCTACAAATTTAGCAGTGTTTGACATATAACATAGCAACATAAATGTTTGCTACATCTTGTTTTACTTTTTATGGCTAAATGGTTTGAATAATAT
Organism: Druceiella hillmani; assembly: GCA_039881145.1. Taxonomy (NCBI): domain Eukaryota; kingdom Metazoa; phylum Arthropoda; class Insecta; order Lepidoptera; family Hepialidae; genus Druceiella; species Druceiella hillmani. The sequence continues at coordinate 14,345,464 of JAYKKI010000057.1, read as the reverse complement.
GTTTTAAGTACTAAGAATATTTAATCATCAACCAAAAGTGACACTTGCCTTAGATTTGTAAGAATGTTAGTATATGTATATTACTTTACAACTAAGAAAAGAAAAAATGAATTAATAAAAAGTAAAAAATATCATAAAAGTGTTAGATTTTTAGTGAAAATTAATAATTAACAATATTTATTTTAGACCAGCAATGGCAGAATTAACATTCACACATACAAAATTGAATATATAATGTTATGATGTAATATAAGAAACAAAAATAACTGTTGGAGTTCATTGGCTCTGTGACAACATACCTCATTGTCTTGCTCCAAATATCTGTGGTTCATGGTAATGAAGATTTTTTTTATGTAAGCAATTCTTCTGAACTGGTAACTGCTACCATGTGTTAGTTTAGCCTCTTACGAATTTTATAATAATACACTCTTTTACATAAAAAAATGGGCGGTGTTGATTTCGTCATATTATTAACAAAATATTATTTATTAAGAGGTTGTATTAATTGTAATTGTTACTGGCAGGTATAGTGTATTCTGGTACATAAAAATGAATGTTCTAAATTTAAAATTTTAATCTTTTTGAATGAAAATTCTCTTTCACTGACAAAAACGTATTTTTGGCGGTAAATGAAATTCAACTCTTATTAAGTTCTTTTTCATTTGTTACGTTTTTTAATTTAACAAATAAATTTTAATCAAATTTCTGCTGTTTGCTGTATTAGTTCACTTCGGTTTGCTATTCTCAGTATGGTTGAAAAAACGATAAGAGCTAGTAAAATTGAGCACTACTTGAAGAAGGCTGTAGCCAATGTTATGTGTCTCAGCAGTATAATGTGAACCATTCCACCGTCCAAAGGACCTGGCAACGATACCAAGAAAAGGGCTCCGTCAGTAGAAGACCCGGTTCTAGAAGAAAACGGTGCACTGAGCCACGGGACGACCGCTTCATAGTCAGTCAAGCGCTACGAAATCGTCAAGTTACGTACGTGGATCTGAAACAGAACCTCGAGGACATCAGAGGTACACGAGTAAGCCTATGGACAGTCAGAAGGAGACTTCAGGCCATCAATATATATAGCTATTGCCCAGCTCGGGGCCCTAAATTGCTCCGTGAGCCGTATATCGATTAGTGGTGAGGATCGACGTCAGCGAGTCTTATGAAGACCTGGAGAACGCTTCGCAGAAGTGTGCTTTGAGGAAATCACTCCTTACAGTGAAGGCTCCGTAATGTTTTGGGCTGGTATTAACTCAGATGACTGCACCGAGTTAGTTTTTATTGAAAATGGCACACTTAATGCGCAGAAGTACGTAACAGAGGTTCTTATTCCTTATGCCCAACCCGCATTAACAGCAGTTGGAGGTGAGTTCATTTTTATGGATGACAACGCTCACGCCCACCGCTCTAGAGACGTTGATGCGTATATGCAGGAGGCTGGAATTCGTCGGTTAGACTAGCCAGCTAGAAGTCCCAACCTCAATCCGATAGAACATATATGGAATAATCTCAAACGACGCATCAGAGCCGTAAAACCAACTCCAGAAAACATTCAGGCTCTTAAAAATGTGATTGTCGCTGAATGGGAACGTATTCTTCAGGAAATGACAAAAAAGTCATCTAAAGCATGCCTAGCAGATTAAGCGCATTGATTTTAGCTAGAGAAGGCCATACTCGTTACTAAATTTTCAAATTTTATGTTAAATTAATAAAAAATATTCAAAAATAAACTGTAGCCCTTTTTAATACAACAATATGATAATGCTCGTCTGTCGACTTTACATTATTTTTTTAATTTATTCGCATTTTTAATGACTGAAGTAGGTAAAAAGGATATCTGAATAGTAAATAACAATATTCTCATCATATCCCCATATAAAATGCATTAAATAATAATAAAATAACTCTGATATGGTTTATTCCTATAAGTGCCCGTTTTTTTGCAAAAGGGTATATATTAAAATTTCTACTCCATGGAATCGAATAAATTACAAATGAAACATATGTTTATCAAGTTTTTATAAAAATGATATTGAATTCTGGGGTGTTTTCAAAAATTATAACACATGTCCATAAATTTAGTTACAACATTCATAAATTATATTACTCAATACTATTCTACAAAAAATATTCTAAAATATTAATGTTTATAAATGAAGTAAGTTAAATTATACTTCACCCGAAATTAGTTAAGTTTTAAGAGTTTCCAACATCACACTTGTTAACTTCCCTATATCCAAAAATGTAGAGTTTACATTGGAATTAATTTGAAACTCATTCTTGATTTAGTGTAATAGTGTAAACCGTTCATGTTTTCCATCTTTATATATTGCCATCAGCTTAAATCCAAGTCTTTGCTTGCATGGAAATTTTTAATTCAAATTAAAAGGTTGTATTATTTGGGTGGAAAGTTGTTATTTTCGTTTAGCCTGATTTTGAAAACGTGATCGGACCGGCAGTCAATCAGTGTCAGGAGTTGACCATTGACCGTAAATGTCAATTGCTAGTTAACATTTATTAGTCACATCGTATTTGCCAGTAGTCATCAGTTAGTTACATTGTATTTGCCAGTAGTAGTTACGCACTATTGCATTATCCTTGGTACCATGTCACGTTGTTTATATTTAAATAAGAAACATATAATTGATATAATACATAAATCGGTAATTTATGTGTATCAATTAGTAATTATTTTATTTTTACATATTTTATTTATAAAATTTCTACTATCTCTATATTGTCTACTATCATTTAATATTGTATAATTAACGAAATTACATAAACACATTTCAATAGAATTTTGATTGTTTATTTGTTTATATTACAAGTTTGATGTAATTATGAAACTATCATTACTTACTTTTTAGTTTTATTGTTTCTAAAAGATAAAACTTTCAGATTACTGTCAGATTTTTATATAACATTTTGAAAAATAATGACAGTTGATTCAAACAGACCTATGCACCTAAAGTATCATTTAGCAAATTAATTTGTATGTGTTCTGAGGTAAACTAGATGATTCTATTTTTCAAAGGTTTACCTAGGCAGTAACTTTTCATGGCCCTGATTTAATTGATTAATAATGAAACATCAAAACATAATTTTAAAAGAAATCTTTATTACAGCTTTGAGAAAAATGCAATCATCACATTTTAACATCTATTGAATCATTAAACTGTTACATTATAATTTATTTTATAAATGTGTTAACCTTAACATATTTATTTAGTACCACCATGTAAACAAACTGTAAAACACAATTTTTAATGTGCTTCCCATTTTCAATAATCTCTTGTATCCTAAGTGAAGTTACAACTGTATTAATGAAAATTAGAAAAATTGTTTGACTTTGTTAAGAGCGTACAAGTTTTGATACTTTTCATAAATTTTACTTTTATAAGCTTATTTCTACTAGATTTCTTATTTTCAATTTTTAGCCAGATCCAGAGTTTATTGACGAAGAAATGTAAAAAATATACACACAATAATTATATAAAAAGAGCTTTGCAAATGAAAAAGACATAAATTGCCTTGTATAATTCCCAGGATTTGCTTTTAAGCAAAAAAAAATATTCATTCATGGAATAGGCGTTAAAATAAAAAATTATATTGCAATGCATTTTAAAGAAACTTTGAAAAGAAAAGGTTAAAAGATAACCTCAAAGCAATTTAAGTTGTTATTATGGTATTGAATATATTTGGCGTTAATTTTGTCGAAATTCATTATTCACAATTAAATGAAACTACGTGATATAGTATTTTTTCTACTTTCTCTAAGTTTTTTACCACGAGTAGGAGTCTACGTGTGCAAAGAGGGAAGGAAATTAAGGTGGTCTATTAGCCCACCTGAAGATGTAATACAACAAAACCTAGGTCGTGGTAAAAAACTTAAAGAAATAGAAATAATACTATGTCACATAGTTTCATTTAATTGTCTGTTATTATGGTGTCGATGATAATTATAGTGTTCTTATAGTATTTTTGTTTCACTGTTAATTTTTTTTTATTTCAGTGCTGATGTACACAGTATTATAAGAAGATGATAGTACAGTGTAAGGAATTTATAATTCTAACATTAGATTATCAAGCTACTGGCAAGTGTTGGTTTTTATATAGAATAGGCAGCTACATAGGATAATATGGTAACATTTTTGAAATAAGAAAAATTTTACGGTTTAATATACACTATACTATTTTATGATTACTAGTATATAAAATATTCTATTAAAAACTAGAACACACATAAGTGTACAATAATTACATGTTTATAACTCCAAATGTAATGTGCACTAGAACAATTTTAGAAAATTCATTTATATAATTTCCATTTTGAATTTAATATTAAAATTATTAAAGTAGTTTCCCACTAGATTACAGTCGTTGTGCTTCTCAGTCCTACAGTGGAACAGACATTTTTAAGAGCTTTTCAAAAACCTGTCTTTCCTAATATAGTTCTACTGCTGTCATTTTAATTTAAAGTCATTTCAACATATGTAATTTTATATTCCATCTAAATTCAACTTAAAGCAAGAATTTCAATGTTTAAAATACTTTCTCTAAATTTGCAATTTCGAAGAAGTCATGGCTTTTTTAAAATCAATATTGTGTTTTTATAAACATAATAATGACACAAATATATAAAATAAACTACTGATGACTTATATATAAATATATAAACTAAACTACTGATACATTTCCTATTAAAATATATCTAAACTAAACTACTGATGACTTAGCACATTGTTGCGACTCCTATTGTCGTGGTGTTGCTTGAAAAGAGACTCTCATTTCCGGGGACAGCTGCTATCTGTAGTAGGATTATGAGGTAGCTTGTCACTGAACCAATAAACTGAAATTTAGTAACAACTTGTATTATTTCGCCTTAATTGATTAATCAATATTGTGCTATCATATTCAGTACATTCATTATTTGGGTACATATTTGATATCATCGTCTTCATAGAGAATGTTCTTTTAATGTTTTCATTATACCTATGTTCAAATTTTGTCTGAAAATTGATTTGTTTTGTTTCCTCTATTTCTGGTTAGCAATTCTGTATTACTATGTCTAATACTCTAAATATGACTGCAGTTAAAATACTTTAGATTGATTTTAAAACAACCTGTTATACCGAAAGATATATAGTTATTAGTGTGCTTGAAAAAGTTTTGAAGTTTTAATGAATCTGCTGTTCAAGCTAGTAAGTAGAGATAAGGAAATTTAGGTAGTTATTTATCCTTTTGTCCTTTAATACCATTCTGAAGTATTATGTTTGTGGCAAACTACTCAAAAACTGCAGTACACCTCTATATAATTTTTTAATGAAAACTTTCGAAAATGTCTTTGTTGCAGTAGTGCTATTGAATTCAGTTATTAAGAACAGGTTTTATAAAAAATTGTACATAAATAATTTCTTTTCTATTTACAAGGAAATTTAATAGAGTCCCGTACACTCTAAAGAAGTACACTGTAAAGGTGTATCCCGTACACTGTAAAGGTGTCATTTATGAACACTTAATAATTCCTAGATAATTTATGCAAGCTTCTCTATTAAATCAATTATGCAAGCATTTATGCAATAATAATTTATGCAAGCTTCTCTATTTAATCTATCTAAACATATATAAATAACACAACCCTATTTGGACCCCTACACTACCATTATTTGGAAGAACATCTTATTGGTTCAAGTAATAATTACTATTCTTTGTTGTTAATAAAAGAGTATCTTAATAAGACTACTCTTGGTGAAATTCGAATTTTGAAACAAACTTATGAAAATCGACGAGGGTGTGAAGCAAAACATCTATTTTGATTTATTATCTTCACTTTCGCTAAAGGAGAACAAATCTTAAGTGTAGAGACTACACCAGGGTAAGTTGACTCTCACATTTTGTGGACTAATTCACAGACTGATCTCATACTTGTTTATTCTGATATACTAGGCAAAATGATTTTATCAAATTTTAACAAGATGACATTAATAAAATTTGATACTCCATCATAATACCAAATATTGAAAACAAAATCACATGAATTTTGGCTCTGTTTTCCGAGATAAAAACTATTCTAGCTGCTAGTTCTGGAAACTTATAGTCATTGGGATGGTAAACTCTTTTTGAGATTTAAAAACAGAGTTTAAGTTAAAAAAAATGTTGCATGTCCCCAAAGAAGTAAAAACAGAGTCAAAGCAATATATACCATTTTTTTAAAATCGTATATATTACAGAAACTATAAATTACGACTTCAAAATTAGCAATAATATAAAATAACAAATACTTGTTTCAGAGTTTTATGAAATTTTAAGGAGGAACAACAGAAGTTTAAGTAAAGTTTCAAAATTATCAAGAAAATGGTAACAGAGGATGTTTAACAATGACACTGCGGGACACTCAAATAACCCTCTAATGCTAACCTTCAATGCTAAAGTCTCAGAAACTTTTAATTTTTACAATTTGAAAAAGATCCAACTAGTTTATATAATTTTTTGACTATTTTTTTTCAGTTACAGTTTCATAAGCTTGCCCTTTAAATACAAATTAAAAACGAAATAGAAGCATTAATTTTCAGTAAAAACAAGTATGAACAATTCATTGTGACCTTATTAGCTCGAATAATGTGATAGTTTGACTATCCCAGAAAATATATAGATGCAAAGGATATTTGAATTGACTGTTCGCTTTTGTAACTTTATTATTGCTTCATTTCCATATATATTTATGCTATCTATGATAATAATTAGCAAGGCACTACTAGACCAGATACTTGAGTTAATCTAAAAAAAATTCACACATACCTAACCGCAGGCAAAATCTTTTATACAATATATATGTAAAATTTGTTGTCGATTGGTGAGAAAGTTACTGATGCATTGATTGGCAAATGAAAAAACTGACAAAAAAGATTTTAATGTTAACAATATTATACTTAAAATAAAGATCTTATACGGATCAACAAACATCTGAAAAGGCTTGTTCTTATCATAAGGCAATACCAATTCAATACTCACACTAAGCAAAAATGGTATATCTAGAGTGAACATGCCAAATGCAGTGAAACTTGGCACCGAATGCAACATCATCAGTGAAATTTGCTCAGCCTGAAATAAAAATGTTATTATTAAAAAATGGAATATTTTTAAATTAATTTAAATCTATGCATTTTTTGTGATTTTATTAAATGTATTAATATATTTATTGATAACAACTCTCAAGATTATTTAATTCCTTTTGTAGTGGTATGAAAACTACTTGAATAGTCAATCAGAAATATTGCAAAGTAAAAAGTTGCAAATATAAGCGAGAAAAAAATATATAAAATTCACTTGTTCAATTCCGTGCAACACAAGCGACAATGGAAGTCTAAACTTCATGTTTTTATTTCATGCTTCTAGTTAGTACTTCAGAGTTAATTTTTAGAACACAATTTTCGTAACATAATTTTTAAACCTGTTTAATTTTTTGTTTTGATTATAGGGAGGTCATAAGAAGTATTTTATGAAGTTTTTTAAATGTGCTGCTATAGTGCGAAATAAGAAAACTTACCTTGCGAGAAGCGTGAGCATTCAAATCCATATTCATTAATTCATTCACTAAATTTGTGGTCTTGGCTGCCTGAAATAAAATAAAGCGTAAATAATTTGCTTTTACTGTACGCGATGGAGTTATGTTAAAGAAAGTAGTAAAAATTATTCATCTTCCTATATAGAACATAAATAGGGAGAAATTTACGAAAACAAATTGTACTTTGAGCAAATTAATAAATCAGTTTTAGTTCATTGTGACACTTTCTCACATATACTTATTCTGTTAACAGTAATGGAAAATGCTATTTTTGTTATTAACCCTATGTTACGTTTTGATGTTGCACAAATGTGCAAAAAACATCAAAACATGCCAGGCAGCGATTAAGCCACTACCGTTTAAATAAACCCTTTTATTTGTAATGACATTTTTCATGTCGATAAAGATGAAGTGTTGTTATAACATAATGAAAGCATTTGTACCATATTTATATAGCCAAGAGTATAAAAAAGAATGAAAAAAATCTGCATGTCAGCTGCAATCAAGAAACAAAGACTTATAAAGAAATGGATTTACATAACATAGTTTTTGTCTTTATGGTAAAGAAGTATAAAAAGTTATGAAACATGATTGTAACTAATAATAATCATATATCGTATTAAAATTGTTTATTAAAGCTAAGGTTTTGGTGAGCAATGGCAAGTCTTTCCATTAAATAATTGAAAATAACAAAGAGAAGAGGTCACTAATCAAATGCAAAGGTAAGTAGTAATTTATTATTTCACTTAACTCTCTTGGAAAAATTTAAAAAAAAATATTGCGTACCACTGTAAACCAACATCCCCAACAGAACATAAAATAAACGAAACAATAAATCTAAAATGAATGTAATTCCGTTGTGCTGTAAAATTCCAAAATTTTGTACATCAAAATTTAAATTCAAAAATATCGAGAAGTGTTGATTCAAGTAATAAAAACATTATTTTCCCATATTAGAGTTCAATAATAAACAAACAAAATGGCGGCTACGTTTTGAATATAAAAATTTATCAATACGTATTTTATTTATTTGAGAATGTCACATACCAAAATATACCACTGTAAACTAAATAAATCAACATTTCCAATGGTGTAAACTAAAGAAATATCCACATGGAAAAAAATGAACAAAAGTATAAATCATTTCATGCACAGAGCATGTAATAAAATATAGAAATGGCAAGTAGGGGCAGAATGAGCAGCACGGATATGATCAACGTATCATATGTTTTCCTCTAACACACTTTTATGCCACATTTACATGCAAAAATATTACTACATGCCTACTGGCGATGTCATTGCACTGGTACACGTTACAAGTACGGGACACCTGATATCATTATCATGCAAATGTGGATAACGTGAATATGTTTCGAGATTATCATCTTAATGAGATAAAATATTCACAATTTAAAGCAGTTTAATTTACATACTACTTTACAGCGTAATAATGATATGAAAATAAATGACTGATATTTTTTTTTCTTTCATAAGATAGATAAAAAAATAAATAAAATTATGAATGTTGAAGTCTAATGTATACATTGTTTGAATAATATAAATGTTAAAAAAAATTAAAAATTTATAATCAAGGTCTTAAATCATGTTATATCCAAAAAAATATTTGATTGCTTTGCTTTCTGTCAGTATGAAGATTTTTCTTCAAGTAACCTTATAACCGATTTAGAGAAAGCCATAGTGGAGAAGTACATTAATGTTTATTTATAGTACTAAACAAAACTCCTTAATACCAAATTGACAAATTACCAATTATTTGGGAGAAAATACATTTTGGCTACATTATTATCTGTCAACGGCATCTTATAAACTAAAACACCTGTATGTCTGGAATTTAAAGTATCGAACAACATATTTATTCTACTTATTAAGTCTTGAATGGCTTCACTGTCCTGAAATTCCTGATGGCTTAAATCAACATGACAAAATTTTATTTCAACAGCCACACTAGTTCTAAATCATTAGCTGGCCGACTTCACTTTCATTGTTTGATTTTGAAAAAAAGATATGTTTGCACCGAAGTCTATTGGCCGAGTGAAAATTCTCCTTTCCTTGAATTTTGTGAAGTTGTATCCATATACCTCCAATTAATTTTTTTTTGGCATTAACAGTTATTTGGTACGCCTGGATAAGCAAATAAAACTAAAATCATTTTGTTCCATACAAACCATAAGTAGGTTTGCGAACTTCGACTACAACTTCATAGAATTTGATTTTTTTAATAAAAATTTATTTAGACATGTCTACTTATATATATTATTCTGCTTTAACTCAATATTATGATGAGCACCTGATAAATGTGCGGTCTAAAACCACCTCCATATAGATTTTGAATGTAGAAGGAATAGTGCATGGCAATATTATTAGCACTTCAAAAGATAAGAATTCAAAATTGACAACTTGTGTTTGTTTGAATTTCTGGAAACCAGCCATTTCTATGTTATTTTATACTGAAAAAATTTAAGTTTCTTGCATTATTTTCACGAAACCGAGTTATAAAATAAAACAGCATTTATTTATTAAAATAGCAAATTGTTATTAATAGCAAATGTCTGTCATGAATATACAGTGCTTAAAGACAATCTTAGATTTTATATATGTTTTTAAGCATAATTTAGTGAAAGAATAATTAATATCTCAATGTAACATGGTATCCCAAAATAATAGATTTGCATAAATTTCTTGCTTAATGTGGTTCGGAACAAATTATGAACAGTCATTACATATTTATATTATAAAAATATTTCTTTGGCAATTATATTAAATTATGTAATTATTCTGTTATTTTTTGGTATATTCATTCATTATGTCATGTAAAATATATCTCTGTCATTTCATTAAACTTAATAGCAGAGGACAAAACTGGGGGACCCTAATTACATCGAGGTCTAAGAGACCTTGCTCATTAAATTTCCAATGTTGCCTTCAGAATAAAAAGTTCCTTCCTGGACCTTCACTGTATTGGTATCAAAACAAATTTAGAATTCATCATCAAATCATTTCATTTCATTATAGTTATTAAATTATTACTTTGTTACTCAAATGCCGAAACTTTATTTAAAGACAAAAAATTTTTCTCCGATGTGTCTATTAATAACTTTGATACTTGATTTGCAGATTCATCATTACATTCCACAAATTCCAGTAAACGTTTTTCAATCTCAGTATCATAGTTAAAGAATTGTAAGGAAATTGGAACATTTCCATTACGATTTTCACCTGTTCCGAGCCTTCTTTTTTTTTCAATTATTGCTTTTTTTCATAAACGGTAAATGTTATCGTAAAAATAGATTAAATCAAAACTGTAGGTCATGCAATTATCTACAAAAATAATTAGTGTTCTTGTAATTTATTTCCTACGAATCACCATTCATGAGATATAGCAATCTAAAAGTCAAAGAAGTCGTAGTATACAAAATATGTACACGTTTTCGCACCATCCGTGAGGCATTGTACTTGGCACATTTTTTTTAATGTGGTTTTCCCTGTAGGTCTACCCCATGATCTATTGTGATTGAGTTTTCTTAAATAATAATCTGTTAACTAAAAGATGGTACGATTGAAAATAATTAAAGTGGCACAAATTATGGTTCATTTCGAAAAAATGCTAGTCTGCCTGACAATCTTCAAAATCAACTGCAACAGTTATGTCTACATCGCTTTCTTCTCCTGGCTGGATATCTGTGAATGGTTCTAAAAAAGATACATCAATTGACTCATCAACGACATCATGAAAATCCTCATCTGTTGCAGTCAATTCAACATTGCAACAAGACTGGCCTTGAAAATTAATACATACTGGTGAACAAAATAATCCAACTTTTTTATGGCCACACTTTGCGTTACAACCTTTTTTGCAATTACAAAAAATGGTTTTAAGAAGTTTTTCCGGAGTAAGTGGGAGTAAAGTTAGAATTGGCTCTAAAGTAGCATCAAGTCATTTCCAACCCCAGTCTTCTGGGTATCGTTGATTACCTAGTCATACTGGAACTTAATAATATACTCTATATAAGTGTTGGCGAGTAGAATCACATAGAATCAAACACACAGAAGCTACTCTTTCATTCAAAATATTAAAAAAAATTTTATTAAAAAAATCCGTAATTTCTTTCAGCACTTGCATAAATCGAAGTTTTCATAAACAACTGAAAAAACTGATATTTTGACCTTTGACCTTGAACAATTTTTTTAGCAGACATATGATCGATGGGGCTTTTAACATTTAATTTATCATAGTGTACCTAAAACCTCCACCAATATTCAGCTCTACATGAATTATTACAAACCTGCCACTATTTTCTTGTCTATTTTGATCAGATTATCAGTAATTGTCAGCATAGCTTAACTCATGTAGTGTCTGTACATATGTGGACGAATGTATATTTTTTTACACAGAATGTACTAATAGATTAAATATAAGGTATTTGTTTTTACCATGTAATTTTTGAACACTTGAATTTAAAATTAAAAATATTGTATTAAAATATAATTTATGTCAAATATAATTTATGGGATAAATGTTATTAAAAGAAGTATTTTTTTATGTTTTACTGCTAGAAATTTTTAAAAATTTTGGATTAAATTCAAGAAGGTTGATATTAACAAATAAAATTAAGTTTGACTTTGTTGTCTGTCATGGAATACTTATTATAAATTATTAGTTTCTTTATTTGACAATATTCATGATAGCCCTGCATTTTGCAATCATTTTCTTGTAAAAAAGTTTTCATTTAAGACCATTCGTAGCAGTTGTTGCTAATTGTAAATTTAGCATTTTTTTGCTTTTAATATATAAGAAATAGCACTGACCTATCCACAACCTAATTTGCAAGCATAGTTACACTGAAAATACATTCAACTGTATTGATTTAAATAATAAGCAATTAAAAAATAAAAAGCAACTTTCACTTCTTCATTAATATTGGTTATCTATAAATTATAAACTTTGCCACAATTTAAACAAGGGAAAGTGCCTTACAATAATTTTTTTCAGTATTATTAAAAAATAGCTTACCGCTAAAAGGATTTTCTTCAACTAATAAATTAGTAATAAAAAACTAATCAAAATATTTTTTTTCATATTTATTGTATTAATAAATACAATGAAAATCTAAACAATTAGGCAGTCAATATTAAAAAATAGGAAAAGTATTTTGGGAAATATGTATATTTTACTTGTCCCATAACCATATTGCAGTTAGGAGTAAGTGTTATTGTTATTAACAGTCAAGAATGGGAACTAATCTTCTTGTGACATATAATCAATGAACAATGACATTTCCACTTAGTTGATGACCTGTTTTGTTGTCAATACATGGACAAAGTAAAACATATTGAACAGTATTATGGATGAAGCATTGGAAAAAGTAGGGAAGATATGTCATCCCAAACATACCACTTACTTTCGTGCTAATTCCTGACAACAGAAATACAGGTCATATCTTTCTTCTAATATAACATCACTTTCAAAAAATTCCATTAAAATTTTTGACAATACTTTGATAACATTTCATTGTATGTTATATTCTCTCCCGTGAATGTTTATTTCCAATTAGATTTTCAAAAACTTCATCCAGATATTTATATCTATAAGCCAGAATACATATATAAACTAATATCCACTGACAAATAGGTTTATAACTATAACAGAAAACATTACATAAATGATTTTATATATTGGTATTTTTATATCCCAAAGGATAAAAGCCAAAATACAAGCCCGTAAATCATATTAAATATAACAGTCTCAAATAGGAGTATGCCGTTACTTTCACATTGTCCTTGATAATCATCCTTCTCTTACCCGTGAACATTTTCAACTTTTTATCTATGTGATAAACCAATTCAACCAATCAGTAACTGGTTTTGTTAATTTATTTGTAATAATCTTCAAAATTGTGAGGTAACTTATGACTGTTTCATTATTTTCATTGTAAGAATAAGTAGTTTATTTATAAATAACACCAATAAAATGTTTGTTACAAGATATTGAAGTTACACTGTACCACAAGAATAACTTCTGTAAAATTACGACCCATAATAAGGTCATTTCCCACAATTTCAGATATGATAGAAGTATGATGCATGTAACTTTATTCTAAAGTTTGAAGATTCTTAAAAATCCGTTAGAAATTTGAAACTTGTTATTAAATTTGGCCATTTTTTAATAGTTAAAATTGCGATACCAAAATTAGTAACATGTTTACTGTGATATAATGCTTAATTATTTAAAAAATCTCATTCGTATAAAACATATCTTTACCTATGAAAATAAATTGAGATTACATATAGATGTTGTTATTATACCATATGATGATTCATCAAATTACAAAAAGAAACAGAGAATTTATCAGTAGGACAAAAAAGAATTCAAATATTGTTAAGAGAGAAGCATCGACAAGACTTCTTAATGTAAGAAAGTAATTAACACCTGATAGAAGTAACTTCAAAATAACTAATTCTTAATTATTATATTAAATAACCGTAAGGAAAAGTGTTAATTACATGTGAATTCCATAAACATCAAAATAAGAGAATCACATTCAAAACCACATAAAAATATATATAAATGAATTGTGGTCACCAGTTGATATTTAAGGGAGGAATTTCCTATAAAAAGGTATTACACAAAACCTGTCAACAACTATAGAATAGAAGAAACAAAAGTAAAGCAAATTATAATTTTAAAATCCTTATTTTAACTGCACTTTATATGAATTTTATATATAGTTATATTACTGTTAAAGTCACAAATTCTATAAGTTGTAAACTTAATATTGTTCTAAAATAAAATTCTTAATTAAATTTAAATGTTTTTGAAAAACATTAATTACTCTGTACTAATGTGCATAACGTTAACACAATTTCTTTGTTGTGTGTGTGTGTGTGCGGCCATCAAGTGGTTCACCACTCCTCTATATTTCAAGCACATGTTTATGTATTAAAATGAAGTAGGCACAAGCATGAATACTATTGCTTTGCATGTTGTTAGCATACTATTTAGAATTATTTATTTTCTCCTACCAATTTGAGCATGGTAAATTTCATGGCTACAGATAATTAAATTATGATTTGAGTATTAAACTCAATGTATAAAATAAATATAAATTGTTGATGTAAAAATGTTTTTAATTTGAAAATTAAGAATTTAATTATGAGATCTAAATATGTTTTGAGTAGATTTGCAAACAGAAAGCCATAAATATAAGTAAATTATTTATGTATAAAATAAATATTTCTACTAACGTAACATAATCGTAAATAACCAAAAAAATTGTTGTTATTGTAAAAAACAAATGAATGAGTGACATCAATTTTTAAATCATTGTGAACAATTAAATCATTGCATTCATATCATTTTTTAATCATATAGAATTGTTTAAGAAATGAGCTTCGTATACAAAAATCTTATGTAAACTTAGTATATATTTGAAAAGTTATGTTAATAAAACAACCCAATGAACATGCAACTTACCTGCAACTTACGTCAGACATAAACTTATATCATATGTTTACGAAAAATTGACATGGAATTGATGTTGTGGTGTCATCATGTTTGATTTATATCATGGTATTTGATTTATGTGACATCATATTGACATAAAATTTGACTTTAAAATGATGTCATTTATGATAATCTTACATTGAAGTCATACTTATATTGTATTCATTACATCAGAGTCTGACTTAAAAATGTATGGAATAATGATTCAGATATGACCCACATCTTATGTAACTTGTGACCTGGCATGACATCATTCTAATGTCAGTTTTAAGTCTAAGTGTTCACTGGGTATGTTCATTGTCACAGTGAATACATTTCAATAGTTTGCAACATACATAATCCAATAACATTCAAAGAGTGTAGTGCTAATATTGGCAAAAGTTCATCTAGCAAAGTAGAAAAAGGACCACAATAACAAGTGAAAAACAGCAAGTTATAAGTGAAAAATAAGGTTGCAAAGATATTATTTATACTCCTTACCTCAAAAATTACTTTATTACAAGACAGAGCCAACGAGAACATGGAGAGTAGGGCGAAAATAATCTGTTGAACTGTGTAACTCATGAACACATTTAACTCATCTTTGTCTGCTATGCGACTCGTTGACAAAACATGAATCAGATAAAACATATTAAAAACAATAGTCAAAAAACAATTCAGTATGTGAAGAGCAACATTAAAGCCGAAGGCAGTATTTAGTTCTACGCTGACTTTATGAAGATCATAGAATATTTGATAGCAATCACGCAAAATATTTTCCAAAAAATAAGATTCAGATGATTTTTTCATTCGTTGAGTAACAACTATCAATTTTTCCCCCACATATTTAACATTGTTGGTGTTAAATATCTTTTGAATTTCCCTGTGTAAAACCTTGTTCAAATTTTTATATTGTTCAACGAGAAACCAGCAAATAATGATTATTCTGTTAAGAAATATATTTGTGCAAAATGTCGTGTATATCACGTGAAATAGTTTACTATACGGCACTTTCAGCTTCCATTTTGTGTTCAAGAATGGAATACAGAGGCCAACCACACGTAGCGAGTTAACTAATATTTGCACAGCAATAGTTACAAATATAAATCTCTTTATCTGCATAAAGTTAACTTTTGTATGAAGAAGATCTAATCTTTTATCTATCGAATCAATAAGAAGAAACGGTTTCAAACCATCCGCTTTCAAATTTCTGTACACGGTCGTTATTATCAATGTGCAGTTGAGGAATAACTCAATATGCTCGCTGTAAGTATAGATACTTGACGTGTAAATATAAGTGATGAGAGTTTCGCTGCACATTACAGAAGTTATACTGCACCAAATGTATGCAATATTCAAGATGAATCCCCATAGCACTATTAGTTTACTAAGTACATACTCATAGTCACCATTCTTAGTTTGCTTTAGATAATAAAAACCAAAACCAAATATGCAGCTAAACCTATATGCTGATTGCAATGTAGTTCCTAAGCTATTTGACACAATCCAATTTTTTGCTTGATTCATTTTTATTGAGGAAATGAACTCTTTTTCTAAATACATATGTGATTACTAATCAATATTGAGTTAAAAACCAATCTGACAAAAAATTAAAATAGATTATCATGAAGACAACAACTTAAACTCGTAGTTAAGTCAATACTGCAATGAAATGTTCGAAATATTATTGAAAAAACATTCGAAACAAAAAATGTCATTGGGGAACATAATCTTAAATAAAGCATTCCATTGTATTCATTAATTATGACTATATTGCCTAAACAAGAGATTGGAGTCAATTGATTAGAAGTTTATCGAAAGTAACACAGCATGTTAAGAGTAATTATCCAAACAACAAGTCTATAATTAACAATTAAAGGTGACATATAAATGACTAGCCATGGGTTTTTCAATATTTTTAATTAAATGATAATAATCTTAAAGGTAACAAAAATTAATAAGTGAGGGGTAGTTAATTTTGTTCAAAAGTGAAACTGAAAGTAAAAATAAATAGAAAGACGGTCTTGAGGAGAGATTTTCAAAGCGTTTCACTCACAATATCATAATTTTTGCATTTTAAAATTGAAAAGAATAATGTTATGTGATATTGGTATTGAAAAAATTTATACTTGGTAACAATAAAATGCGATGTGATCATTTGAAAAACGAAATAGTAAATAATATGGAAAAGAAGACCCATTTAGTCTAACAAGAAAGGAAATTTAAAAAAAAAACATAAAATAAAATGTAATTAACCATCATGCGAATAAATACCATATTTTTCAATAATTCATTTTGAACCTTTTTATACAGTAAATTATTTTGTAAGTGTATTGTTAATATAATCTCCTTTGCTTGTCGTAATTACATATAAATATAAACTAAAAAGTAATTTTATTAAATTTATTACTTGCAAGGAAAACCTCCATGGGGTTTTATATATGTTCTAACTTTGTACATAAGTGGTTAAAAATTTCATTAATAAATACAATTAATTTAATATGTATTTTTAGGTACTAACGTGATAATTCGTTTTTGAATTTCGTAACAAATTTCTGCCTATGTTATCAAACAAGTTTCTAATATTATTCAAAACTCTTTTATACTTCCGTACATACCTACTTTTTGTTTACAAGCTAAGAAGTTTTATCCAAATTAAAAAATAGCTATGGCCTGGAGCTAAATGTGATTAGAAAAGTAGTATAGCCATCTCAACCTATATGACTAATAACGACAAGTGATATGTTACTGGATAGATTTTTTCACGTTCTAAAAGTTTTATTATGGCAGAAAGTCTCAAATCTTGGTGGAAAAGTTATGGCTACTTAAAGGCAGCATGAGTTGAAATGTAAATATTTAGGTTTTCGTTGGTAAAAGATGCGAGAGTATGTTAAACGGAGCCAGTGAGACAGCAACAGGAGCAGAGAGCCGAGGGGAATTTAAAAAGGAGTTGTATGTTGCTTTTTTTCAGAAATGTGTCAAGATTTGGTTCTTTACGTATGTGAATTAATGTAATAAGACGTATAAAACCATTGTTTATTATCTAATAACCATTAAAATTTTATAAAAATATTATTATTCTTGTTAAAGTAAACAGAGAAGCAAAACAAAAATGTCAAAACTACATACACCTCTCGACAGCACATAGATAAAAGTAAGCATACCAAAAATAATTGAGTACTACTGCATATAAATACGTACTGCAGTTAGCTGAAATAACTACAAAATAATTTGAAAATTGCATGATTGAAAGCAACGTCTGTTGAAGTTGAAATACTGGTTAAAAAATAGTAACCGTTTATTTTGCTATAAAATATCTAGTGAATTTTTTATAATTTCCTCCAAAGCGAGAGTATTTCGAGTAGTTGTTTCGTATGGTGGCCAGATGGCTACGCCCGTTTGAAGAATACCAAGAACTAGAAAATTAAATGAAATAATAATACCATGAAAAGTACATGAATATCGCGTAACAAATCCAGTTATGATGATATGAATCATTAATTACAGTGCCTGGATATTTAAAATCAAGATATTATTCAATTTCTTGATAAAAAAAACTAAATTAAGTACTAAAAACGAAATTAATTCTAAATTAGTACTTTTATTGTCTATAATGACGGTTAAAATTATGATATCACTTTCTAGATCGAACTCAGATAAACCTTTAATGTAGATTCAACAGTTAACCACATGTGCACAATAATTAAGTAACTAAAGGTACATATAAATCATATAATTAATGATTACATACATACATTTAAGTACTGTGTGAGGATGTCACGCACACCCAGCAACTTATGGCATTTCAGTAGAGATAGTAGTATAATTTTATATTTTTTTTAATAAATCATTTGTAGTAATACATAACTGCTTAAATATAAAAAAATTTACTGAAAGTGATACAAATTCATTCTAAATGTTTTTACAACAATTACATTTACTGACCTTGACGATACAGAAAGTAGATCTCGTAATCCTCTGTGGCTCTACCAGCTGATGACCTGAGGGGTCTATTAAGGGTGCAGAATCTTGACTCGTAGCCAACCGCCATCGAGACAAGATACATTACGATGATAGATCGTCGTCCACAGGATCATTGACATCCAGTAATTTAAATTAAAAACTTCTTTGTTGTGATTTCCGTAATAAAGAGAGCAACATCAGTGATCATTCTTTATTTTCTTCTTATTCCCACACCTCTGTTGTCTTAAATACCTGGGTTATAGAACTTTCTCTAAATATTCCTTGCATCTTCATGATGCAGATGATGCAAATGAGTATTATTGAACAAAAGTTTGTTCAACATTCTCGATAAAACAAGGATGTAGAATACACAGCAAGGATGTAGAATTAAATATCCTGGTCCTTTAAAATTATTAGTTAAAACTTTTATGGTGAGGATGTACAATTAAGTATCCTTTCCACTCCTAGATACGAGTCAGAACTTATATGTGTACTTGTAAAGGACTTCAAAAAGGCAAACGGAAAAATTTGACGAAATGGATTGCAAATAACGAAATGGAACAGACATTCTTTCGAGAAAGTTCTATACTTTACAAAAATAATTTTACATATATATTTAAAAATCAGTTCAATAATGTTGGCACTGAAAAAATATTGCAAGTCATACTAAAACATAAATTGAAACAAATAAGTGCCCTCTATAGGCTGTTTACTACAATAACAATATTAAATTGTAACCAATTGATGGATGCCAAGTCTTATTGACATTGATTATTTAGATGGCGGTAAAAATTATGTTTAAGAAATTTGATTAATATTTGAAATGAATAATTAATCTTATGCAATAAAAAAAAAGAAATGAAAAATTTTAAATTATCACAATTGTCAACCAGGTTACTGTGCTTCGTCCATGCTTTTGTTGCAACATACCATTCTTGATTTTCTTTTTATTCTAGAATATAATTGATTTTTTATTAAATAAAAATGACATACGTAAGAAATAAGAGCATGAACATACAAAATAGCATGAACACAAATAAGTACCTACTGCAGGATTTTTCCTTCTCACACAACTTCTTTGATACTGTGTTCCTCAAACTACTTATACTTAGCTATTTTCAATGTTAAAATCCAATAATCCAAATGAACATATTCTGCCTGAACAAATCCACAGGTCAAAGTTTCTAATTATTACAGTACAGTAAAAGCATTTCTTTAGAAAAAGCTATAATCACCATACGTGACAAAGTAACTCATCATAAATGACATATAAATTAACAATTAAAGGACATTTAGCGATATTATAGGTTATGGCATTTACCCAATAAAAACAATTACGTTTTATTAATTGTAAGATATCTAGACATTAAGTGGCAGAGAGATGAATAAATTATTTAGATTGACTACATAGTAATGTAATTGACAATGCATATGCAAAACATCCACGATTATATCAAAATTTTGTTTAATGTTCAATTGACTCACAAATAAGTACAAACAATATATCCATGTAAGCTGTAGTATTACTACCGAATTATTATTTTTATGGTTGACCATTAATCAAGGAGGTCTAACAGAAGTTGTTTATTTAATAATAATTTATAATTTCAATGTAACATGCAAATAAGAAATTTCAAATTATAAACGGCTTGGTCGTAATTTAACTAGATTTTGGTTCGCCAAGCTTGTTTATTGCTCACAGTTTCATTAGTCTCTAATGCTCCCAGGAATATAGAGATTAGAGATACAAACAGACTAAGATTAAATAAATGAAAATAATTATCAGGAAACAAATTTTAGAACTCAATCATTCTCTTTAGTGCTAGTTATTTCGAAACATTTAGAAAAAGCAATAAGTCCCAATAGAAGATGGTGACTCACCTAAGGGTTGTGATGAATGTTACTAAGATTACATATTCTTGGACCATTTTTATTGAGACTACAGTTGAATTATTTACTGCTAGACGTATCAACTGGCATCATCTAAGACAGAGCTAAGTCAAATTCTATTCTACTTAAACGGGTGTGACTTTTAATTTCACATTAAAGAATTTTATTGGAATTTCATTGGATGTTAATTTAAGTTCATGCATGTTCTTAAAGATCATATCCTATTTTATGTGCTCCAGCACTATAGATATTTTATTGGTATAAATATGGTGGTACAATTTGCGATCAGCAACATATTAAATACAATGACTTTAATATTTACTTATTCACTGTATATTAGGAAAATGAACATGTTTCCAACTTTGGGGTCACATCTTAAATTGATAGATAAAAGTAACTTGTTGAATTTATGTAATTTGTACTTTCTCTTCAACACATTAAAAAATGGAGGTAGTCCATCTGTAAAATCTTAGACTAGATCTAGTCAAAGTTATAGGGACTAATGCCATCTCACTTCATTCTAAAACCCTCCTTCATCCTCGCCCTCCTTATTCCTAAACACATGCTGCAAAACTCTGGAATAAACTTCATCCCAACATCTAAACCCCATTGTCCTATTATGTTTTCAATAGTTGTTTTGAAAAAGATGTTCCAATATTGTACCCATATTATTCCTTCCTCTTATATCCTGTCCCTTTTCTCTGTCGGGTGAAAATCTGAATGATTTGTTAATTAAGTAAATACTATGTTATTATTTATTAAGTAGTTATATTGTTAATCGTTATAATGGGACAACTAATTATTTTTATATTGTCTTACTAACTGTCTATAGCAGTCTTCCGTAATACTTAGTTCTCAACTTCTGATGCTTTCATTGATTGAAAGAGATTGTGCCTACAGCAATAAGTTCTCTAAATGTAATAAATACCTCAAAATTTCAAAAAGATTTATGTATATAATGCTGTGACTAATTGAACTACGGTTACTTCTTTTATGTATTTGTATTGCCTATGAAACATATTTCATGATTGTGTTCAATATACAGATTTTTCTTAAGTGTGTTTTTTCAACATTTTCTTTAACATTCTAACATCTGAAATAATTCACCAAATAACTATACAAATAGGCTATCACACTATTCTATGTCACACTATTGTATTTCCCATTTGACTGAAATACGCACTGTCTTACACTGAAGTGAAATATAAATGATGAGCACAGCACCCTGTCACCTATTCATAGTTCGTTTAAAAGAGACAAAACGTGCAGATAGAATGTTTACTAAGTGCCAATTGGATATATAAATGTGAATAGATTTTGTCACTCTACACTATCACTTATCAAAAAACATTTGAAAATAAATGAATTTATTTTATTCTCAACAAACTCTGTCAAAATATCAAATAATTATTTTGGATAAATGTCTGTTTATCACAACAATTAATCTTCAAATTCATTAAAAATTTACTACACTTTACATTCACGTAATGAAAACATGTATAATGGAACTAATTTAGTTTCAATGCTCAAAGGTGCAATTAAGAAAATGACATGAAAATACTCTCA
Source organism: Druceiella hillmani (assembly GCA_039881145.1). Lineage (NCBI taxonomy): Eukaryota > Metazoa > Arthropoda > Insecta > Lepidoptera > Hepialidae > Druceiella > Druceiella hillmani. The sequence goes on along the minus strand of JAYKKI010000057.1, from coordinate 14,322,983 downwards.
GTCAAATAATTTCAATTCGGACATTGACGTAGTTAAATATTCCATCACACATCAGTCATTAACTTTGTGATGGAGAAACAATCAAATTGAATTCTTTCAAGAGAATTAACCTACTTAACAATTTATATTTATGAAGTTATATGAAATTGAAGATTTAAGAAAATTGGTATAAATGAATGAAAGAGGTGAAAGTTAATAATTTCTTAATCACTAAAAGTTTACAAGATGCATTGAAACCCATAGAAGTATTTAATGGTATAATTCGGCATGGACATATTAATTCTGTTTTGGGTTTTTCATTTAAAATTAATGGAAAATGGAAATGTTATTTATACATAAAATATATTTATGTTTATTTGGAGTTAGTTCTAAATTTACATATGAAGCAACATCATGGTACTATGATGCAACGAAACTCTTATTAAGTACATTTATCACATTTACCAGTCCCGTATTTATATAAACGGCGAGTACATTGCAACTATATTAGGACGCATGTTGGTTCTCTGTACTCTGTATAGTACCTTCAAGATAAATAGTTTAGAGACAATTCTATTCTTCGGTACGATTAATGACATATTCAAACTTCTCCACATTCAAATAATCTGCAATATAATCAAAGTTTTTACAACTGTACCCAATAATAAATTATTTCACGTTATCTACGCAAACTTTGAGAATCTGTTCTTAGAGTAATATTTTATGTTGACTGTTGATCAAAAGAAATGAGAATTTGAATAATATATTCAGGAAAGTCATTCAGACATTTATTAAATGTAAGAATAACACTATAGTTAATGTTTTAATATAATGTTATAGTTTTCAGCTTGATTTTGTAGCTATGGCTTTGTTATCTTCTTTTAAATTTGGTCAAACCATATGTCTAAAATTATGGCATATGTTGTAACTTAATAGCAACGTTTAAATAAATTAGGAAAAAGTTATTTTATATATGAAAAATTTGTTAATTTCTTTGTTCCGCAAATCGAGTCTCATATCCAATTTCGTAAATTATTTTTTATGTTAAAAGCCCATACTTTGAAGAAATATAAATTATTAAGCTACAACTCATAGGGTCTGAGCTATAATTAAAAATGTACAAAAAGTAAAAGAACTTTGATTAAAAGGTGAAAGGTTAGAGAGATACCAGCTTATTTATTGCCTGATCAGCCCTAGTATTCCCATCAATATACCACCGACCCCAAAGACCTATATTGGGGAGGGTGGGGCATAATTGAAGTAATTCTATAAGCAATTTATTAATTGCTATTTGCATATTTGGTATTACGGTTTAAATAAAGAGGTAATTATGCAGACTGAACTATTAGAAACTTGATTTGTTGTGGAGTAGAACTTCATCATTATTTTATTATTTAACATGAGATACTGACATGTTTGCAATTGTTAATAATTTATATATGTACCGGTTAAATATATCCTTTAATTTATTAATGACTAATTTATACATGTAATAAAATTGTAAAGTAGTGAATTCTACACATGAAAAATATTTTGAAAAAGTGATTAATTTAGCATATAATTAATATTTTTAAAATACCTGTCCAACATTTAGAATACTTGTCATATTTTTATCTGGTATTGCAGATAAAAAACCCTTGACTTGGTGAATATTACAACATTTGTATGGTCAGTGACATTTATTAGCGTTTTTAGTAATAGTAATCATAATACCAATATTAATAATAGTTTCGACAGTGAAACCGTTATTTTACACAAGTAAAACCATGCAGCACGGCTAGTATGTCATATAATCGATGTAAAAAGTAAGTACGAACAAGACATTCAAAGAAAAACATATTTCAACAAACAAATTAGAACATTTGTCGTCTCCATATCCCACAAGTAGGAAATGTGTAAAAATGTTTCCCCAACTGTCAGTTTGTTAGAGCTATATTATTTCATAGCACATTTGGTAGACCCAGATATTCCAATCTAAGACTGGTTCCCATATTTCTTCATAAGGTGTGTCTATATTTGATTCTTCTCTTGAAACTCTAATGCGCACTTGCAGTTATATCACTCATTATCAAGTATTTTAATTGCCCTTCCTACTTCTATATTTCAGTGATTGTACGGTAGATGTACCAATTAAACTCATTATCAAATAAGAAAACAATTCAGTAAAAAAATTATAACATAAATAGAATAAAAAAAATGAATTAACTTATTTTAGGCTGCTAGTAGCTTTTACAACTCATTTACTAAAAGCTGCTGCAATAAAAGCATAATAACATAATGACACTTTCTTGAATATAATGGTGAACACTTAAATTTAATTTCAATCCATAGTTTTTGTCACACATGTAATAGCTTCAATTTCATATAATATTTTCAGACTATCTTCTTTACTCCAACAAATTTTCTATCAGAAAAATCGCACTTTCCATTTTTCTTGTTATTGCTTTAAAGGATAAAGCGGTAAAGGGAAAATCATTATCCCCATTATTAAAGTAGTCTACGGCAGTTACAAGTCGATAGTCGTGATTGATTTCATTTATCATTCCAGAATATATTATTACAATGAGTATCTAGCAATAATTGTAAACAATGTAATTCATTTATGGCTTTTTCGGAAAGCAACATATAAAAAACTTTTTAAACTCAGATTATCGATGTCAAATTACAATGTCTACTTTGTTCATGACCACAAATTTCTTGACAAACTTCCGTATCTGTCACTCTATTTTCACTGACAGATTTCGATTTACGAATGAAATTTTAGAAGACGTTTACTCTTTAAAAGTATCTATCGATAATACAATAATAGAAAATGATAGTAACAATTTCAGTTTAAGAAAAATTATTGAAACTTCAATAATAGAAAATGTATATGTACGTAATGTATGTATGTAATGTAGATCAATGTAAATTATGTGACTGGCTAAATGAGATATTTGGTTACACTTCTCTCACTCTTGTCATACAAAGTTTTATAGTGATTATACACATATTCTTCGTGCTGCACATTTTTTCATCGGGTATGATACAAGAGACTTTGAAACTTACATTCCTCCTAACGTACATATGGCTGGAAGTGTTTGTCTCTGCTCGCAACGTCCTAGCTATCATTTGATTTCATGCTTCGACCGAGTTGCACTAGAGGTGAGTGACTGTCATAATTAGCTTCAATCGAATTGTGCTAGAGGGAGCGACTGTCATAATTATTTAATCATTTTTATTGTCCATTACCTAGAGTGCATTTCGATATAATGTGCCTAGCAAAATAAAATTATTTGTGATCCATTGACATTCTCTGAATATGCTAAAATTTTTACATCTAATTATACATTCCACATATACTTTCCCGTACAGTTACATAACCCAGGCAGTAGCCAGGCACATTTGTGTAGCCAATTAAAAATTAAAAATATAATTTAAAATATTACTTTAAATTAAGTCAATAAATGTTACCACAAATCGATATATTAATCCCCTTTATGTTATAATACACATCTCACCTATCAAACAGTGAAAACTCCACCAAAATACATGTAGTAGTTTTTCATAACGAAGAGGAATAGGCAAAACCCGGATAGCAATTCTAAACAAATATTTTTTTTGGATTCAGAGACCTGAAAATAGACTATTTTTAATAATTATTCAAAAATGTACTCAATATACAAGTGCATCCTCATTACAATTTTACATATCAGTTATTGCAAATACTATCAAAATATCCTTACCCACTCTTCTTATATAAAACTCACTTAACTTTATATGAGGTGAATTATTTAAGTAGAACCTTAATATACAAGAAAAAAGATCATTTAACCATTACATGTTTTAACATTTTTATTTACTTTTATTGTATTTACTTATATTATTACATTTCAATTATCTTGCTCCTTTTTCAATTTCGATATAAAAAAAAACTTTTAGCTTCTAGAGCAGAAAATTATTCAAAAAGTGTTTAGTTGTCACTTTCCAAGTTCAATATTTTTCCATTGAAATACCAAAGATTACTTCAAAACTATTTGAAATTTAAATAAGACAGATGGGGGTAATATGATAGATGAATCTTAATTTCCCACCGAAGTAATTTTCATTTTCAAAGGTTTTCTTATACCAAACTTTGTCCTGATCAAAAATTTACAAATTTTGACTTTACTCTTGGATTATATTTACCATAATAGTTTACTTTAGCCATACCATTTTTTATGATATATAGTCATAAACTTAGTCATATAGTTTCTAGTGATCAGTGAGAAGCAACTCACAACAAATTTTTTCCCTCTGCACTCTAGCAAACACATATTTATCTTCTTTCTAATGTCTTTTTTACATGTTGCATTTTATGCCCTATGTGTTGCTTATTACTGGCCAGTTGTCTATTGATTTCTCTATTTTAATATAAAGCACATGTAAATTGTAATATATTTCGGCTATTTTTGTGATGATCCATTAGATTATGATATATTAGTGACCATTGATTTTATTAGAATACAGTAGGGTGTATGCAATACTGTATTCCACCAATATGTAAAATTTGTCAAAAATTTGTAACATTTTCATTACAAATGTATTAACTAATTTTTATTTAAACCCCAACCATTATAGAAAAGTTAAAGTAAGTATAAAAATTACTTCTTCAATTATTAGTTTTTATTCCAACAAAAATAGGATATTTCCAATTTCTATGTGATATAAATTACAAGAATTTTAAAAATTCCAAATGGATTTTATTATATTTAAAGTTTTAAATGTGTCTAATTTTATGGCAGTCGTGAAACAAACAAAAACTGTAAGATTAACCCTAGATTACGAACCATAGTCGAATCGACGATGCGCATTCAAAAAAATCGTGGTAACTTCTGCACGTGCGACTTTCGTATTTTGGCTAATCTCAATTGACTTAATGCCCTCATGACGGACGGTAGTGTTTTGTGTGTAGGGGCCCTATTAGTGCTATTCCAGTAACCATGGCTCATCGCATCGACGAAGGTTAGTAGTAAAGAACTTATAAAAAGCAAATTATAGACACAGTTATTTACATATATATTATATATTTGCATGACATTCTATGTAACAGGTACGGATGCGGTGTATGTATGTGTAGGATGTCCATACAATCTTGTATAAGCTCAAAACTGATTGAAACTTTGTGTAATGCCAGCTATTGCGTGGACGGACAGAGTTATTGTACCAGGAAAAGAGAGAGTGAAATGTTATGTAGCTTCAAAACTAGGTAACTCGGGACAACGTAAGTCAGACTGTACTAAGAGAATCCAAGAAATCAATATGATAAATTTTTCGAGAAGCTAAAAACCTAGAATTAAGTATCAGAATCAAATGTATACAAAAACTGACTGGATCCCAGGCATATGTTGCTAATTAAAAGTGTGAATGGTGATTAAGTTATGAAACTTTTTATTAGAAATTAATGTATACAAATATTTGTAAAAAAATGAAAGTAGCTGTTCTTTGCTTCCGTTATTTTTTCAGATTTGTTTTAATTCTAATCCCCCTTTTAATCTAAATTTATTTTTGCACTTTTTGTTAGCGCTATTGGCTTTCGCAATTGTAAAAACTCTTCTGTCAATATTGAAGACAGGCCGAATGTTCAGTAAATATTCGGTATTTGGCATGTTCCTCGCATCTTGCCATATTTCAAATAAAACTTTCCTTTTTGTATTTCTTATTATATATTACTTTGAAATAAAATGTTTACACAGATAGTACTTAACATAATTAATGAAACAAGTGTAGATGTAAAACTATTAATATATTTGTCAAAAAATAATAAAACACCAACATTGGCTGTTGTTGGCAGAGGCATTTGAAAATGACTAGGGTGACAAAATTTTCTATGAAAAATAAAGATTTTGAGGAATTTATTCCAGTTATGCTATGAAGAATGAGGTATTTTTAATATTGAGATTGACATTGTGGTTCCCAGAAGTTAATAAGGTAGGTACACACAATTTTTTGTAGTGATGATACTCTCTTCAATACATATATCATGTTAATATATATTTATATTCTTGGAGTCACATTTTTTGTGAGTTATACACAAATATGTATCAAATTTGCTACAAATTGCTTTAGTACATAGTAGCTTTGCTACAAATAGCTTTGTTACGTAGTAGCTTTGGTATCAATTAACGATCAATAAGGAAAAGTTTCAAATTCTATAGACACCAAATTATATATAATTTTTAATCATGAAAAACAAAATAGTCAGGAAAAGTAACGCAGCACATTCTTAAGCAGATTGTTGGTAAAAATAAGAGACGAAATGTCTTTTAAAGTCGTAAAAAGTCTAGAGCTGAAAGAAAAAACATTCTCAAAGCAAATGTTAACTATGTATATAAAATTTTTTTTTTTAATTCATGTCGATGTAACAAAATTGTAGCGCTTTAAAATCTCACAATATTTCTTTTAAAAATGTCCAGACTCCAAAAAAATAGAAGAAGAAAAGAGCAGTTAAGCATCAATACGGTCCAAGCAGCTCTACTTCAAATAATCCACAATTGCCAATATTCTTACTCACTTTACTGGAAAATTCTCACACAGTGGTGGGAGATTGCGTAACTTATCTAGAGCAACCTTCACCCGAAAGCATTAGTTGTATAGTTGGATGACATATCCTTTCAGTGTGTTGCATATTTCTTTTCTATGAGAAAACTCGCTTGAAAAATTGGCGAAATCCATATAACTCTTTCAATCTACTTGGTGTAAATAAAATAAAACTTCTTATGTTTTGAATGTTATTCCAGCAATAATAAAATGATAACAATCTGTTATTAATTAATTTGTCATTAGTAATTAATTTGTTGAATTACTGCTTATCTAGAAACTTCTCCAGTACCTGTAACTTGACAGTTACTGAACCGATAACCATGTACTGATAATTAATAATGTAGTATCCGTAAAATAGTGAGGAAGTACATTTAAACAGAACATGAATAAAATTAATTGAGTACATAGTCATTAGCTGTTTTTCTATTAAATATTCATTTAATTTTTCTAAAAGCTTATTATTGATCAATTGCTTAATGTAAATTGTTGTTTTGTACTTCATCAGCTAATTGTACATTAAGTAAATTTATCAAATTTCTTTCAAGTACATATTTGAATTGATTAAATTGCAATAATGCAAACCCACAAACTAAATGCCATTTGCCATTAGTTAATAAATATTTTTCATTGTGAAAGATGATATGTTTCATAAGAATCAAGTTTTATGACATGTATATATTGATGTTGCCGGAACTTTAAATTACTTTAAATTTAAAGATATCAATATCAGTATAGACTTTAATTATAAAAATTACATTTGAATGGTGAATTATAATGATAATCTGAATGTCTCATCGGATTCAATTTCTTTTCAAATATATACACTTACAGCAAGTACATAAAAACTGTTGTGGTCTTATGCTTATTATTTCAAAGCTTATTGCAGATAATATGATAAAAGGAAAGTGTATAATATAGCATTAATTATTTCTAATCACAACATATTGGTTACAATAGACGGGAGCAATAAGATGAATAATAAAATAAGTACAGACATTTAACTTGCATAGTACATATTATTACTAACGTGACTTACTAGTCTTCACTTATTCGTCATATATTTTAATGTTAAATAATGGGATTTCAAATTGGAGCACTCCATTCTCATTAATTAACTATTTTGTATTACGCCATTTACTGATATATGTAACTTTAACTCATAGATATCATGGAATATGTTAAAGTAAATTTATTGAAACAACGGAATGTAAAATTTAGTTCATATGAAAAGAATGCTAGATTCAATTTTTACGCTGACCACTTTACACAACCATTAGTTTGTTCATAATAATTTTTAAAATTTTTATTTAATTCATGTTCCTTCAATGAACAGAATCACGATCGACCATGAACTATATTTTTTTTATTATCCACATAATACAAGTTTTGTTTACTAAGGTGTGCAGTACGTCCAGTAGCATAATTGAAAAAATGTTATCTATTTGCAGAACACTTGATATCAACATACTGCAATGTTTACTAAGGTGTGCAGTACGTCCAGTAGCATAATTGAAAAAATGTTATCTATTTGCAGAACACTTGATATCTACATACTGCAATATTTAATAAGGTCTGCAGTACGTCCAGTAGCATAATTGAAAAAATGTTATCTATTTGCAGAACACTTGATATCAACATATTTGAGAATATAAGTCAGTAGTATAACTAATATATAATAATTGTGACTGACAGAATCACAGTTACGATGATGTATCATCAATGTTGGACCTTACAGTCTATCATGTATAATCCTTCAGTATGGAACTAAATATGTTTATTGTCTGAGGGCCTGAATTCAAGTCTGAACACAAATCTATGCAGTTCGGCCAAGGGCCAGATATCGGGCCCGAAACTGACGCTTGTTTTCGCCGACTTCCCGAACAACAAAACAAAACAAATTATGAATGGTACACCTTGCAACCTTGGACATCTTGAAATTTTTTTTGTAATGTTGGATATATGCTGAACCATATTAGTACATTTTACTATATCGTTGCAATGGGTAAATATGTTCTTGAAATTACTTGTCAGCTATTTCCATACTGCACATTTCTTTCGGTAAGCTGCACATTTGTCCATAATAAATGGAACAATAAATGAGGTAAGTTTTTGCAATATATACTGCATTATATATGAAAATAATCTGTATTTATTGAAGAATGTACTTATCTTATTTGCTTCATAAAACATCTAACAATTCACTCGATTTACATATGTTGAATTCACACATATTCAAGTACGCCAAGGAAAACTAAAAGTATGCAATTCTGAAGTAAGTATAATTGTCATATCATAAGGGAAATAATTTTTACTAGTCAGTTTACTAATAAAGCATAAAAAATATGATGTTGTTCTATGTAATGCTAATTGCAGACAAATTGTTAATATTTTCATGACAATGTGTAAACATCTGTCCTGTTTGTAATTTTCGTACATCAAATTGATAAAAATGCTGAGAATTATTTTATTAGCGTATATTGTAATTAACTAGCAAAGGAATGTAAAAAGGAATGAAGAAATGGATTGTCTTGCTTTGCCTCGCTGAAAAAATGTGGCAAACATGATATGCATTTAGTGCAATCATTTATTTGACTACATTATACCATAATACTTAGTGATATAACAACTGATTGGGAATATTTCATGGATTTACTAGACATATAGCTTTATTTTACAAAGGTTGTGCATTTTTTATAAAAATCGTCTTTCATTTTTGTTTATTTATTACACGTGTAGATTAAAAATTTAAAATCTTAAAGTCATTTTACAGATAGTCATGCGTTATTTTGACTAACGTGGGTCGTTACATGTCAAAATTCAGTGACGTATACACCTTTCGAAAGCAGCTGACATGGACTGGATATCATGAATGCACAAAGTGTGACTTGCAATATTTAGAAAGATAGAATTTTATGTACCTTGCGCTTGCGTCAATTTTACGCAGATTATATTTCTAGGCTTAAAGGAAGTTTCAGGCAACGATTGCAATGTGTCTTTAATTATATACTACACAAAGTCCACAAATATCTAGAATACACATTCGGAATATTACGTAACAAATGGAGAATTTTTCACCGATCTACTAATGTTTCAAAAAAGTTTTTCAAAACCATAGTAAAGGCTATGTGATTTCAAATAACATAGTATGCTCAAGGAATGATTTTTACACAGAATACATAATGATAACTGTGGATTCTCAATTACAATGTATTCCTGCTAAAACTAAATTTACTAACAATGAAAGGACGAGGCATATGTGTGCTTTGCAAATTATTTTGTAAGTTCGAAGAAGGTCAGCTTTCGTGGCAATTATTAAAAATTTAACTTGCAGCCAACTGACTTAATTTTCATAGAAATAGGTAAGTATTCAAGATGACTGTATTGTAATTTCTGGAATAAAAGAAATTTAAATGTCTTACTTGTTTTCTTCTTTTCATCCTTAATCATTTCTTCGAAATTATCAACTAAAAATTTGCAGACCACTTTTTTTCAAAACATTATTTTAACTGTCGCTTGAAGTTTTATCCCACAAACCAGATAAAGGCTTAGATTCCACTAATTCTGTTAAACTGATAATGTCATTCTTAAAAGTAGTAATTATATTTCCATGACCTGATTAAACTATCAAACTGCATACCACATCCTGTCAGAATGCATACACATGTATGTATATGTTATACACATGCTCGGAGTTGCCAGGCCGGCTTATCAGGGCGACGACAGGTACTGACATGTCTTCACCGGCACCAGTCTGCCACCAACATGTGGGCAAATTAAGAAAGTTTCCAACATTTTCGTACAAACTATTGCTTCTACATCATAAAAAATAATAAGGCATACCAACTGACACTGAGACATCTGTCTATAATTTTTACCTTTTATTAATGGTCATAATTTCAATTCTTTTCAATTAACAAATGCCACATTTGAAAAAATGTAATCTAATCAAAATATACCAGTAACAGATCCAAATTTACTCTTAAAATTATGATTTAAATAAACAGAAAGAAACATCAACGTCTTCTTATATTTTCATTAAGTCTCCATAATGTTAAAATTTGTTTGTTCATCGACAACCATAATAGCTAAAACAGTATTTAAAAAACTAAGAAATACATATAACTCATTTACATACAAAACCTGAAATATGCTATTGACTTGAAGCAAGTTATGTGCTTAATATATTTCAAGCCCTTTATTGTTATGTACAAATTATTATTTTGGACATAAGGTAAATACAATATTGTGTAATTAAAAATATATTAAAATGTCATCGATACAAATATTGCAATATATTTTATGTGGACAGTTATTTTGTGCTCAACAGCCAAGAATATGTTATAAAACTTAAGGAATATGATGGAATTTTCTTTATTTAGAAGAATGAGTTTTGTAGAACAATATCAAAGTGTTTTACTCAATTCATCATCTGAAGCTATCGCACACGAGTCCCATTATATAAATGCCATATGTTTCGATTAAAATTAATGTTACTACTTATAATTCAATTAACTTGAATATAATAAGGCTGCTATTTCATAAATTCAATACTAATTAATGACAGTTAATAAAGTCTATTACAGCAAACTAACCAAATTAATAATTATGGCTCCAACGAACTTGCATTTTTGTCAAAATATAAAATAAAATTTCATTAATTGTGAATAATGAATTTCACAAAATTAACGTCAAATATATTCAATATAAAATTTAGTATAAAAATTTATTAACACAGTTGAAATAAATTAACTTTGTTGAATATGATCTGATTTGATGATCTAGTGTGTAATATTAAAATCAAGATTAGATTTTTAAAACAATGGCTTTATATTTGTCTTTGACTACTTACAAATTATTATCTTTTATTATGTCGTCAAGATGCAATTAGCACCAAATTATATTTTAAAAATAATATTCTCTTTGTCAGTGGATAAAACTCCAAATGGTAATATTATAAATGTAGAAGTAGGTTAGATGATTACTTTGCCTGCTTTCATTCCTCAATTGTCCAATCCCGTGGCAATAGCCTACATGTAGCCTATATAGACTACATGTATTCAAATTTTGCAGAGATTTCTCTGAAACTTGGATACATGAAGCCTGTGTCATAATGATGATCATAGGGTACTTTTGATCCAAGAACAGGATTAATTTTTTGGAATTAAAAAAATAATCCCATTAAAGGTAAGAACCTGAATATAAGTATGTATATGTGTTTATGTCAAACTACAAAACTATTTTTAATACTAAAATCCAATATTTTTACCAGTTCATAAGAATTTTGTTTCCAAGTTTCACCACATTTTTCAATTAAATGAAAATCTTAACTATAGTCAGGACTAATATAATATAAAAATATACACAACCTTCATATTTATTTTGAACTTAACCTTAATAAATAGTATGATTAAGACTTACAATGCCATTTCAGCACAGGAGTGCCTGTTCATTCAAAAATATTTTGTTCTCTTCTCTATCCACCACAAGTCTACAAAGGCATACTGACACCATCTATGAAATGCAACTATTTACTTACGAAATTATTAAATTTTAACAAAATATTAGAATGTAAAATCACAGTTTTCAATTTTAGAACCATTTATTACATTCAAGAGAATTTGAGCAGTTGGTATATAGTCCTTAACAAGATGTAATGTGTGTGTGATCATTACGCTAAATCTTTACACATTTCGTAATTGAGTAACATACCCAAATCAACATTCTGTAGCATCTCCATTATTTTGGAATAAATTTACCTCTTAATTCATTAATTTTACTAGTGATACTAAGTGTAAAAATAAGTTTTAAAGAAAACTGTCTAAAGCCCAGAGAATTAAAATTCAAAATATTCCTGCATCATTTATATGACTTATTCCTATCAAATGTTATGTGGCTAACCTGATTCTTTCCTTCGTACTGTTTTAAAGGAATTTCAAACTTACTCGCTTCTTATTTTAACATGTCCTCGTATGTTTCTGTCTCTTGTTTACTTCTGTATATATAATTAAGTGATTCTCCTTGCCTTAAATTCACTCATTCATTGTAAACTTGATATATGGAGTGTCAGGTTTTACTTGACAATATTTCTTATCCTATAGCAATTGGTTATTTTTATATGTAATAATCTCTTTGCTCTTTCAGCCATGAATCCTTCAATATTTTGCTTACTTGTTTTAGTAATGTTATGCATAGATCCTTCACATGGAGAAGGAAACATTTAATATATTTTTTAATAGTTCAAGTAACTAAATGATTTGAAACCATTGGGAACCATAGCTCTCTCGTTGTAACTCTTCTCCGTGCTTTCTTCTCAGCTATGCTTTCATCCATCTGTAGCTTTTCAACATACAAATACTATATACAATACAAATGCTATATGCTAGTATAAATGCTATATTCACAATTATAAAAATATCACTATACGATTGTTGATATGGGAATCCGATCTAATTGTGATATTATTTTATGAAATACGTGAAAATGAAAAAATATCTTCATAAGAGCTTGTGGATGAATGTTTAAATTTAATACCAGTTTCCATTTTGATTCTATACTCATTTTTTTTCTTTTAAAACCCTTATTATTTATTAGCGAATCAATAAGTAAGGCTTTATTTATGAAATTGCGATTTGGTATAAAGGAATTAAAAACAAAATTTTATGTGAAATTATTCTAAATGCATTTCAATCATTTTTGTCGTAATTACTTTAGGCTGCTACTGTAAATTGACACTGAACAAGAATCAATTCTTTGAAGGTAGTTTTCACATCATTTTTGAGTGTAAAATGGTTCTTTATTTTAGTTATATGTAAAATATCACAATGCACCGTAAGAGTAGGAACGCTTACTAAAAATATGATAACAATGTAAATGAAAAAACGCGTGTCTCGATCTATACAATCTATGTGTATATAAGAATGGAACAAAAAATATTAAAAACTTGTGAAAAATATTAAAAAGAAAAACAAAGGAGAATGCTTAATTTCGGTCTGGTCATGAACAAAGACAAAATATATTAAGAATTATTCTTTGCCTCCAATTAAACTTTTTATTCTTTTTTGTTTGCCCTTAGAACTTTCCTAAAGTGAAAAAAATCATCTAAACCTTTGATACGATGGAAAATAGATCTACTGACTCAATAAAAAACTTTGTCGTACACCATCATGTGAAAGTAGAGATTTACTGACATTAACAATACTGGATTTACTGACACGAGATTTACTGACATAACTGAACAATAAATATCGATATTACATATTATCGATATTTATTGTTATTATTTAGTTTCCGAAGCTAGTATTGATACTATTTAAATACTTGCATGAAGGTGTCAAATATTAACTTGTATCAAATATAAATGTAACGGATGTTGTAAAGAAACGTCAGGAACTATAAAATATATCAGTTATACATACACATTTGCTGATTAAAAAAAATCAAATGGAATTATTTCAATATCAAATGAAGTTCCCCACTTATCAACTGGCAATAACTTAACAGCTATTGTGACAAGTTGACAGAATTGTAAGTATTAATAAGTAAAACAAAAGCCATTTTTTTCATCTGAACCATTAAGATATAATTTAAACGAAATAAGAATGGGTAAATGAATATAACTTAAGTCAATTAAAAATTTTATTTTTGTATTATTGATGTTCCGCTGATAATAAATTCGGACATGTCAATATTGCTTAAAAAATGACCATTTGGAATAAAATTAATAAAAAAGAGACTCTTTTTGATTGGAATTTAGAAGTATAGAATTCAAAATCAAACTTTTGACAGTTTTTTTGAATATTTCTCATGATAACAGCTGTCAACTAGTTATAACCTCAAAATCATATATATTTATGCCTTTACCTGACCTGAAGACCTGAGTTCTTCCATTGAGTCAGAACTCATATATTTTGGTTTGTATATGTATACTCATATATCGTCGTTGTTGTTCGTAACTAGGCCAAATACATTTTACAAACTGGGCATTCTCCTTTGAGGGAAAGAAGAAAATCTTTTGAACATTTCTGAAGACTTTCTGAGTAACAAAACTGTGCACAGTACAGTAACACATTAATTAATTCACACATTAATTAATAAGTAGGATCCAATAAGAAAAAAGCAAAAAGGGTAAGGAATTCGAAAAATACAGCTTCGTGTACATAGTACAGTTAGTGTCACAAAGGCACATAGACACTGGGTTTTTTAAGATTACGTAATTATGTAATTATGATCACTATATGCACTAGAATACTTTTCATATTATGCTTTCTGCCAGGTTTTAAGCATGAATTGCTAAAACATTTTTGATATGTTGCAAAAATGATGAGATAAATTTTAGATTAAATGTGTAACTTCAATATTTTGAATTGTGTTACACTTTGCATATAATCTTGCAAAAGGGGCTCTGGTTGGACCAGTGGGCAACTACATACAGACTAGACTCAATACAGCTCTCCGGAATCTATATAAAATGAGTAACTTCATAATAGAAGATTCGAGGTCGGTATCAGCCACAATCTATATTTTATTTTGCCCCATTTTAGCCAGTACCATGTATCTGTGTGGTGTTGGATATAATAAAAGCAAGGATACAGCCATGGAGTGAAAGCGATTCACATGGTATCGTTAATTAAAATGTTATTAACTGTATTGGCTCTGAATATGTTGTTCTACAACTAATAAAGTAGTTGTATGTTTTAAATATAACATAAAAATTAGGCAAAACCAATTTTATTCATGATTTTTATTATTAGAGAGCATATAAGAATGGTTTATCTAATAAACAAAACAAAATTTATTATTTCTTTCCATGTGCTTTTTTTATTTATATCATATTTTTTTTACAAATTAAGGCTTCTCTCAATAAAATTTGTAATAAATCAATTATTCAACAATTAGCATCAATGCATATGATGATACGTGTTGATCGCTTTGTATAATGACATGAAACAATTTATTGACTTTGTAATTACACAATACTGTCACAAAATAATATTTCATTGGAACACGTATAAAATTGTCTCACATCAAGGCCACTAGCCATTAGCATATTATATACTTTATATGTATATCTGAAAGCTAACTATTGAATGAAAACCGTCATTACTTGAAAGTTTTTAACTTGAAACAGGGGAATAGTGTAGCCATTATCTAACCGAAAAATATTAAGAAACATATCATATGAACACATTTTATTTCATTTTAAATTGAGTAAGCGACTGTGATAATGGAAGTTCATAAAATAGATGTCGGTGTTAATACCTTTGTTACTTTGCACTTTGTACTGAGAAAAGCTTTGATTTTTTTTGGAATAGATTATTATGATTTAAACATCAATGTAGCTGGAACTATTGACATAAATTTAAACAAATTATCATTAATATGGGCATTAATTGTCCAAATGACATTTGTTTGGTGCAGTTTAATGACAATATACTGCAGCGAAAGTCTCATTGGATTCATTTACAAATCAGATATGTATACTTACAGCGAGCATATCGAAACTGTTGTTGGTCTTATTCTCGTTTTGAAAATTGTCGTGGGCAACACCTCGAAAGGTCATTATACTGCTTTAAGATTTCTTCATTCCTTTGATGAAGTATTAAACACATTGGACAGAAGAAATGATACAAAGCGAGAAATAAATAAAAGAGTTATTGTCATTGCGTGTATACAGTTGATATTGTTATTCATGAATTTCATTGGACTGTACATACCGCTATTATACTACAGTGTTAAATTACCATATTACAGATTGGTTCACTCCATCGTCCATGTAATCTACATTAACTATTTTATGTTATACCATTTATCTGTATGTGAAATGTTAATTGATAAATTTGAGTTTCTCAATAAAATAATGGAAAGTATTAAAGTAAATTTATCAAAATGCCCTGATGATTTTTACAAAATTTTGACAAAATTAAAAATTGCATCCATCGAAAATGAAGTTATGCCTATGGAGTTAATGTTAAAATATTGCTACACTCTTTATTTGAAAATTTCATCTATGAATAAAGCATTAGATTCCATATTAGGACTGACTATATCACTGCATGTGTTTAATGGTCTCATAATAATTATTTTCAACATGTTTTATTTAATTCACGTGACTTCGAGAAGTCATGACATGAATGGCTACAAACTATATTTTTTTATTATCTACACGATGCAAGAGATTCTGTTTACTTTCCTCACCGTGTTATTCATTGTTCTCAGCTGCAACAGAGTAGTAACAGAGGTGAGTGATACATGTTATAGTTTCAATATATGATAACAAAATAATGTTTTAAAATTATGTATGTCTTAAAGTAGGGTCTCAAAGTAGGGTGTCGTAACAATAGTTAATTTCAATATTAGTACATAAGGTATATTTGATTATGTCAATATAACAAAAGGGCAAGCAATATATATTGTCAAATAATCAAGTACATTATTCTTAGAAATATAAGGTATGAACATAAAAAATCTTGGAAAAAATAAGTTGTGAACATGAAAATTTATAAAAAAAACTTTATTGCTGTTCCTCAAAATCCAGTAAAGTAGCATAAATTGAAAAAATATTTTTCATCGTAACTTTCAGGCCGTAAAGTTTTCAGTATTCACCATATTATATGTATCAAGTCTGAATAGCACCTCACACAGTTTTTCATACGAGAACTAGGGAAATAGAATTAGTTTCATCGTTAGTTCAAATGTCATATAAGACTAGAATTAAGTTACAACCAGGAGTTATCTACCTTTATTCTATTATTTCTACTTCCTTTAAGTTCTTTACCACAAACTGGGTTTCGTTGTATCACAACATCTTCAGGTGGGCTGTTAGCAAAGATCAACTCTAATATTTCATAACAATAGCGGAAGTCGGATTTGTGTGGGTTTTCCCACTGCTTATGTTAATGAATTTATTGCAGGGGAGCGGTGTAGGTTTTATTATATTTCTGAGAGTTATACAATATACAAGTATTTGGGTTTAGAGTATTCTTTAGATATTAGTGAGGGTAATAAATTAAATTGATGTTATTCTATGAGGTTATACAATGCAAATGTCCCGGTGTATGTAATATATTTAAATTTAAGTAAATTTATTACATACACCAGGATATATACATTGTATAACTTCATAGAATAAAATCAATTTAATTTATTACCCTCACTAATATGTAAAGAATACTCTAAACCCAAATACTTGTATATTGTATAACTCTCGGAAGTATAATAAAACCTACACCGGTCTACTATGATAAACTCATTAACATAAGCAGTGGGAAAACCCACACAAACCCAGTTTCCATTATTGTTTTGAAACATATAAACGTCGGATATTCCTAAGAGTTAATCTTTGCTAAGAACCCACCTGAACATGGTGTAATACAATGAAACCTAGGTTGTGGTAAAGAACTTAAAGAAAGTAGAAATAATACTACATCACATAGTTTCATTTAATTGTGAATAATGAATTTCTACAAAATTAACGCCAAATATATTCAAAAAATTATAGTTAATTTTATTTAGACTGAACAAGACTCGGTGAAAATATTACAAAAATATGTGAAACGTTTATAATATTATAGATAGATAGAATGTTTTTATATTTTACTGTAACGAAACATTTCAATATTCAAAAGAACAATGCTTTTGGTTCTACTTCTCGTAAAATGAATAAATAAAAATTATTTATAGTGAAGCTCACACATTACAAGGCAGAAATAAAAAAAATTATGTTTTCAGTAAACAATTCTGTATGAGATCATAAATATCCGAACCGGTCAAAATAATTCCAATGAATCTATTATAGCGATGAACACAGATCTAGGACCGGTTTTGTATGACATATTTTCATGATAATATTTGATTCATCTAAAGTTTAATACTTACTTCTCATGTGATTCAGCAGTACCATTTTTTTCAATGTCCCTATTATTACGTGTGCAGATTTGCAAGTACATACCTTTATCCGCATATATCCGTGCATTTATATTTTGTTATATGTATAAAATATATTGGTGGTTATAAGTATATAATCACATTACAGTATAATAGATTGCTGTATTTCACATACCTATTTTATTGTATGTATTCCTAAATTTGGTGCTGGTTGATAAATAATTGAAAGAAATCTCAATTACTTGTCAAAAAGATACTTTAGTTATATAATCTCTATTAATCTTGTTATTGTTTATATTTTCAATATCACAATTTTTAATTTGTTTAATAATTTTTTGTTTAATCCACTTTATCTGGGGAGGAGGGGTGTGAATCCCTCAATGTTATAGATATTTGTTTTTATAATCTTTGAGATATAAGCAGTGAGCAGGCAGAGCAAACAACGTGTCGGCATGGGTACAAAAAGAAAAGAGGTATCTTTCCAATAAATTGGTTTATTCTTTCCACAAGAATAAGGAAATTGAATGAAATTCTGCAGTCAGAGATAATGCTCCAATCTAATTTCATTATTCTTCAGCTCGATAATAATGTATAAAAATGGGGCGAAACAATTATTTATCCAATTATATGAACGTCCTAATGAATATCCACTTTGAACATTAGAAAAACTAAAATAATGATGAAATGAGAAATAATTAAGTAATTTGTTTTTTCTCAACAAAGACTATCAGATATAATTGTGTGTTAATGTTCCATTGAATTATGTGACCGGAATAAAAATTTAATAATACTTTTAATGAAACGAATGAGTAAACACGAATTGACCTTTGGTGTTCAAAGAAATATGCTTGTTACCAATTCAACCGTAGTACAAATATAATTTTATTAATACGTTAATTGATATTGAAGTATGTCAGAGTATATTGCTCATGCCTAATTCGTAAGCTCATATTATTTCGTCAAAAAGAAAAAAATTTCATTGGAAAAGTTCTTTTAAGTAGATTATAGAGAGTTTAATCAAAATAAGTTGATCTGATTGAATAAATTTAACACAAATTAAGGTAGCAAAATGAGAGTTCATGAAGAACTTACCGGCACATTGATTTTTCTTAATGCCTTTACACTGATTTATAAAATTCTTTGCATATTCAACGTTGGCCTTTATGATATAGACAAAACCAAAAAGGAAAATTTTGATTTTTTTTGAACAAATTAACTCTAGATTTCGCAAAGTTCATTTTCTTTCTGCAGCATAATGATATTGTGTAATGAAAATTTTATAGGATTCATTTACGAATCAAACATATACGCCTAAAGTGAGTGTTTTTACTTTTTTCAGAGTACTTCTTGTTTTATAAAATATTGAAAATAATCTAAGGAAATGTCATTTTCACTATTTAACCTCATTTCAGGCTGCTGATGAGGAACTAACCGTGATAGATACATGAATAAATATGAAATGTGTATTAGATCTCCGCTTTACTTGTTCAAATTGTGTTGTGTACTATACGTTTCATCATTTTATTCCTTCCCATCTGTTATTGGAAGATACACATGTCATGTTACAAATTTGTGCATATCTTATTTACTGTAATATTTAAAAATATATTTGTGATTTGGTTTTTCTCGGGGGAACCTGGCCCCTAGAGAACGCATCTCCAGATGGTGGATAGGGGAACGCTCAACATATGCCTCGCAAGTCATATGTTGTCAAACTTAGATGGTAGGAGCGAAATAAATTAACTCCCGCAGACCAACAACTTGGAGAAGGTAACTTTATAACAAACCCCTTGGGTGAAAAGGCCAAAAGAGGTGCCCAGGTTTGTAAGATGGACTATGGTATTGGTATCAGATGGCAACTGGTCGTAAAAACTATAGACAATAAATTAAAAATCTCCAAGTACAATGAAAGCACAACACATAAAAAGATACGTAGAAGCTTGAGGGTACCCCATAAGCAACAGTCAGAGGCAAATAGATGTATTCAAAAATGCTAGGCAGTCCTCGAAAAGTGACAGCGCTAGATGCAGCTCTAACAATATGCATATAGCTTCATGGAATATCGAATCACTGACCAGACGTAGCCCAGAATTGACAGAGACTTTATACAGGTGGAACATTCATATTTGCTACCTACAGGAACTTAAATGGAAAGATGTGAAGCCCACGGACATTAGCAGAGAATATCAATTCATCCACAACAGGAAAATATTAAATGGAAATAGAGTTAGCATAGTCCTTGATCAAAGTCTAAAACAACAAATAATTAAGGTAGAAATGAGGAGCAACAGAATTATGAGTATAAAGGTAGCCCTAAACAATCATCCCCCCCCTTAAATATAATATTAGTCTACGCTTCACATGTGAGTTGCTCACAGGAAGAGATAGAGTCTGTCTGGGAGGATCTTCATGACATCATACAGTCTATACCTATAGAAGAAAGGAGAATTATCGGTGGAGACTTAAATGAGCAGAGCTATCGTCAAAATGACAACTCAGATTTAGGTATTGTGAACACTTTCTTCGAAAAGAAAAGCGACCATTTTATAACATATAAGAGTGGCAGCTCAGTCTCGCAAATAGATTAGTTTCTGCGCTACAGAGCAATATTTAAATGCTTTAAAGTTTGTAATATATACCTGGGAAGGCTCTTACCACACAACATAGACTAGTAATAGCTTGCTTAAGACTCTTGGTTCTCGAAATCGAAGCTTGACTCAAAATAACGATCACACATAAAATTATATAACATAAGTAAATCTGAAGGTGACACCTTTATCGAAGAGATAAAGAAGTTTCTCAAAAACTCAATGTCAAGTCCTGATGGTCCTGACGTTAATACTAAGTGGAATGAGCTCCATCCTTTCTGTCTGAAAAAAGCTGAGATAAGTTTAGACATATCTGAGGGAGGATTAAAAACCAACAAAGATGCTACATGGTGGAATGAGGAAGTAAAAGTGACACTGGGGAATAAAAAGGATGCTTTTAAAAAGTCGCAGGCTTCAAGAAGAAAAAAGCAAAGAAAGTAGCAAAGTCCTGTGTAGCAGTCGCAAGAGTGGAAAACAGACTCTCCTTCTATGACAGCTTAGAAGCAGTGCAATCAGAGAATAATATATTTAAACTAGGAAAAAGGCGTCAATATTAAACAAAAAATGTAAAACGCAGCAAGTATCTGAAAGATATGTCTGGCAAACTGCTGACTGACGGAAAAGTCCCAAACATGTGGAGAGTCAGCAGCATAATCCCTTTATATAAAATCAAAGGGCATGTGGAAAATTACAGCAACTAGTGTACTATTAAGTTGATGTCTCATCAACTTAAACTGATGACTTGTGAACTGATTAAACAAAATTGTCAACATTACTCCTAACCAATGTGGATTCACCAGCGGAATGAGAACAACAAATGTAATACACAGTATGAAGATTCTGATAGAAAAGTGTAGATCGCGGAAGAAAGACCTACATCTTGTATTTATTGATCAAGAACAAGCTTTTAATCGTGTATCTAGCTGCTTTGACAAGTTTTGAGATCACAATTGGTCCTGGAACATTACAAATCCTTGATTAAAGATATATACCAAGGAATAACCACAAGGGTTAGTTGCCCCTCAGGCCAGACTGACAAATTTAAGTTAAGGTCGGAGTTCAGCAAAAATCCACAATTAACTCATTATTGTTTAACCTAGCGATGAACTATATCACGGAACATCTACAAAAACCTGCACCATGGACACTGCTGTACGCTGATGACTACAATAGAGAGGCGAGATCTTAGAGTGAACAGAGACAAGATTGAATACATGCGGTGTGATATGTCTGGAAATAACACCAATGACAACTCATCAATGATGATCGAAAGAACATCTCTGAAGAAAGCAAATTGGTTTAAGTATTTCGGTTCAATTTTAGCTCCGAAAGACAACACTGAATAAGACATCCAGCACAGAATAACAACTACCTGACTAAAATGGAGATCACTAACCGGAGTGTTATGTGACGCTAGAATGCCCATCAAACTCTAAAATCGAGTTAACAAGAAGGCAGAGCGACCAGCGTTGATGTACGGATCGGAATGCTGGCCAATGAGAAAGATGGATGAACAAAAGATGCCCATACAGAAATGAAAATGCTGCATTGGGCCGAGAGAGTTACAAGACTGGACAGAATAAAAAATGAATACATTAGAAGAACGTTTAAAGTTACAAAAATTGAAAAAAGCTGAGAGAAAATTGCTTGCTTGGTACGGGCACAACAAAGACCATATGAAATAAAATCTTCATTGGAATAACCAACATAATATTCGACAGGTGCTCAAATTTCATACGGCTGTAAATGACCAGGGTAGTCATGTTTATTATATACATATTCAAGGTTTCTTCCAAATTCGGTTACACAGAGGCAATATAATTTTCATGTTTTGGTATCTTCTGGAACTAGATGGCCCTCCCTGGTCATTATCCTTTGTTTTACAGGTAGATTTTCTCTTAAGATCTCCTCATTTAGATTTTAGCTGAAATGGCAGTACTACAAAGGATGGATAAGGCTCTTCATCATCTAGCACTTTGGTTTCAAATTCTGGTTGTGCAGGAAAACTCTTTATCTGCATCATCTTCATCCAAACCTGGACAGTTGCCAACTTCCAGTAAATGAAGAATAAGGTTGTCGTTTAACTGCATCCCTGAAATATAATAGAAATGTAGAAAAACATGTGAAAATATGTGAACATACTCTGAAGCTTTGGCACAATTACAACCTGGATATCGCACATATGCTCTCATAAATTTGGTTCCGAATAACTTTGTTATGAATTATAGTTTTTCAAACACTACATTATCATAGAAGAGACATTGAAAATCTTGGAGAAATCATATGAAATAAATAAAAAATACAAAATAATATATGGCTTCCTATTATGTGGTCACGTAACTCAGTTATGTTGCAAGATGTTTAATCCACTTTACAGCAAAAATCATTTTCTATTGGTTGGTCAATGAGCTTATGGTCATGTGTTTCCAGTTCGTATTTAGAAACTTCCACGTGATTCCCTAATTTTCTAAAGTGTGAAGTCTCAATCATGTGATTCAGATGTGAAGGAGGTATGCTATCTATTTATAGGCAATGCTTGAAAGTAACAAGCAATAGGTGAGTTTAATCCTAAGACAGACTTCTCTAAATGCGTTCTCGCTATTTATTATAATGTCGTAACATTAATAAATTATTGGGTGTGTCATAATATTAGCCATAAAATTAACCCCCATGGTGTCATAAAATTAGCAGTTGTATCATTATTGAAACGTCTATGTGCACAAATTCACTGTTTCTGTAATGTTATGTACTCATAAATATTCAAATAAAATTTTGTCAATAAAAACATATTCAGCAGTAAACATGTCCCGAAGCATGGAATTTCAATCATGCTTGTTAAATGTTACATACTGTATAGCATTCTATCTGGCTTATTTATTTAACAAACAATTTTCTTTTAATTATAAGCAAATAAAAAATAAAACAGAAAAACATACAAGCTACTCTGTGTCTTTCTGTTTGTTTCCTGACCATTAAAAATCTACTGATTGCTATCTGAAACTTAAAAGCAAATGCACAAATTTATTTGATTTCCATGAATTTTATGGTGATGTGTATAATTTTCTTTTAAATGTTCCATGTAAATATATGTTGCTGGTTCTTGAATGTTGGTTTCAAGGGAAATTCTGGTAAAGTATGATTTTAAACAAAGTACTATGTTAAAAGTCCACTTGTACTGCAGAATACTATGACAAAACAACATCATCTAATACTAATCATATTACACTGACACATTAGTCACCATAATTAATTTTTCATCAGTTATGATTGACTGTATCTCATAATAGAAATCAGTTTCACTTAAAAATTGTTACCATCTAATAAAGGACTTGTAAGATACAGGACAATGCATTAATAGTTAATGATTCTAGTAGTTAATAATCAGTATTCATGAAAAAAAGTCTTGATAATATTTATACTTTTTCAATGTATATTTTAATATTTGTATTATATTGTCAACAAGAAAAATACAATTTTTGGAAAAATGGAATTGGAAAAAAATATAAAAGGGCTAATACTTCTTTAGTCACATAATCGTTACAATAGACTGGCGGATATTTTGACATCAATATATATATAACCTAATATTAATTCATTCATCTACTTTGTAATTTAAATTGTGCAAACCCCTTTACGCATGAATTGTGATACTATAACAATTTTTTGCATTTTGCAGCATGAAGTCCATAATTTGCACGGAAACATTAGTCAGCTTCATTTTTAAGTTGAATATTTACTTGTACAGCGTAGCATCATGTTAGTGGGTGTTTTGTTGGTTTGGATTATTGTTATAAATCATTTAGGGAAATTCCATTATGGGCTATTTATATAAATTTTACGAGTGCATAATAAATAATTGAAACCTAATTGTGATGTAGACTTGAACAGAAAATCAAATGACAAATTTTATTTAGTATTCTTGATGCAAGTTTTATTGTATTCATTTAAATTTATTGTCTAGTTTCATGTCATTTTGAAAACTTAATATTCTGTTCTGCGATGATTTTCATTTACAGTTTGTATATAATATAATTGCATCAAATGTTACACACGTGAAACAAAATTAATACAAAATCAATTAGGTGAACGATTGGGCTTTATGGATTTAGACATGAGATGGAAATAAGGTTATAAAAATGTAAATTCTGAACAGATTGCTATTTTCTCACAAATATTCACATATAAGCCCAGCAGATGCGTTTTATGAGTTGAGTCAAATGTAAAACACATTTAAATGATTCAGCCCTTATTGCCAGCACAAACACACCCTTTGTACTAGAAACCAATTTCAACTTAATTATTTTCATTGTAGAAGCATATTTTGTGCATTTATTTAAGATACTTTACATGTGTCTCTTTAATTCATGTCATTATTGTTGTGATCAACCTGTAAATATTTAAAGGCTGATGTAAAAATCCCGCCGTGCATAAGGCGATTTACCTGTATATCTTTTTACCTGTGCTCAGTAGTACATAAGTACTATTGAGTAATATTAAATTTACTTTCTTTTCTTTGTTACAGGCTGCAAAGACACCCGATTTAGTAAATGAAATAATTAATATGGACTTAAATCCTCAAGCAACAGAAAAGGTGATCTTCTAAAAGATATTCTATGTATAGGTGCCGTACTTAATGCTGTATATTTGGATATTAATGACAGAATTCATCTACACATAACTACTTTACATTAACATCCCAAATGATCCATACATTTGTTTGTAATTTTCTTCCAAATTCAATCCAATGTATCCATAAATTTTTTTGATTATTTGTCAATACATTTATTCCAAAAAAATGATAACATTCTGTTTATCTTAACACTGTAAAGCACAAATCCTTCTTGTTGGTTCCATCAGATAATAGAATCTATCCAATTTAAGTATGCAGAGTGCACACTTAGTTTCTTGATTAATATACTCCTTGTATTACTAGAATTGGCACCTAGAAAAACTGGGAGAAGTTATAACAACAATGGCAAAAGACTCCTTTTCTCATTGAGAAAATACTGTCATTTTTTATACTATAATCCTCAAACTATGACCATGATCCCTTTAAAGCTTACAAAATGATTTATATTCTTTAAATATCTAAAAAAACACATGAAAATGGACACCAAGACACCAACTTGTCAATATAATTAATTTCATTCATTTCCTTAAGTGGAACGCTCCATGTGGACCTACATGTCACGAGGCATTGTAAAGCATACCAAGGAAATTTTTGAGGGACATGTCATGTCTTTTAATTCCCTCATTATTGAAAAAAAAAGAAAACTAAATGAAAAAAAAAACAATTAATAACATGTACACATTTTTTCAGGCTGAGCAATTTTCATTGCTGATCTTACATTCTGCACCACATTTCAGTGCTTGTGGAATGTTCACCCTGGACATACCATTTCTGCTTAGTGTAAGTAATTAAATATTTATTTGCAAAAAAATTATTTTGTACATAATAATTAATGATGTTAAGCTGTCAAACATTGAATTTAAAGCTAAAACAAATTTTCGAGATATCAAGTTTCTTGTTCTAACTATTATATTTATCATCTTCCATTGTTGAATGTTTATTTTGAAAAACTCCCTGAGTATTGAAGTTTGTAAACAATATGCTCTCATTTTTATGATATACTTCCATTTTATTTTGTCAGTAATGCTATTAAGAGCTGTTTGCAAGTTTTGACTGTTTTTCATATCCCATATGACAGCCACTTTATAAAGCTGTCAGATTTGCTGTGTGCCTGGTATCCAAGTGCAAAAGTAAGATGAATGTTGAGAAACAGTGTCATCCAACAGAAAGGCAGTAAATTTTTATTTGGAAAATTACAAGCCAAACCTTACCAATAATGTACGATAGCAATCAGACATGCAGAATAATGTCTTAACATTATTCTGCATGTATGATTTAAACATGCTTTAAAGATACATTACGTAAGGTGTACTGAACAATTCCTATTAAATCCAATATTTTACCTCAAAATATAAAAACAATCATAGGGTTATTAAAATCATTCGCAAATAGTCCTAACCGTTTCTCAAATATTTTAAATAAGTTTGACGTAACAATTTCTTAATTATTATAAATAAATTTGAGGTAAGAAGAGATATCCTTCAATATTAATTTAATGAAGCAGTCCACGGACAACTAAGAAAATTGTTGAGCACCTCTTTTGTTAACAATAGATATCAATGGGGGAGTGAGTGATGTGTTTCACATTCTATGAGGTTTGGACAAAATGGCAGACTGTGTCATTTTCATTTCAGTGTGGCAGTCTTCTTATGTGAAATGAGTGCATTAATTTAGATTCATTGCCAGATTGTTTTTTTTTTGACCTTAATATACAGATGAAAGTATAAATGAAATACAAGCTTGAATCAATGAAAACTATTTATTTATTGAAGAGCACATACAACATTTAGAAAGCTTTTTGCCGTGACACCCAAGAGAGAGAGGTATATAAGTAAGACGAATTAAGACGTATATTACCTATCCCTCCTACACCCTGCACTTATTACATTGTCTATTTCTCAACACCCCCTGTCAATCTAACAACTAACAATTAAAAAACATACCTTCATTGTTATTATTAGACTCGATTAGTAAACAACGTAAAAGACTGCTCATTCATTAAAAGTGAAAGTTGCACAATATTAGTTAACTTTAATTCCACACATGTTTGCAAATTTTTACAACACATCATTTTTAGAGGTTTTGTAAACATGTCTACTGCCCGGTCACAAGTATTAACACGTTTTACACTTATTTTTTGCTTTTCAATCTGTTCCCTAATAAAATTATATTTTATACCTATGTGGTATATTTTTATTTTATACAACATTTAGAATATAAGCATAGATCACATTTAAACCTTTTGAAGCCTTCCTCCAGTATTATAAAATTGAATTTTTCATACCAGTATTTCAGGGACCTCTTTAGTCCATATAAGGCTTTATTAAGTTTTACAACCTTTTTGCCATTCTCATAGGCACCATCTGGCAAATGAATGTACACATTTTTCTTAATTTCACCATACAGAAACACTCCCGTGACATCTATCTAATAAATAGGTAAGTAAAGTTAGGTTGCTATCGCTAAGAACAATATCAAAGTTGCTAACTTTGTCACTGGTACATAAATTTCATTCTGGCTTAAAAAATCATTTTATTCAAAACTCCTAGCAAACAATCTTGCCTTCTATTGAATAACGCCATAGTCTGTTTTACTTTAAATACCCATTCACTACTAATTATATTTTAATTATTTGGTGGATCAGAAACACTACATGTATTGTTGTCTTTCAGTGTCTGTAATTCCCTTTGTATAGCCACATTCCACTTATAAGTATCTGGAGTCCTCATGGCTTTATCATATGTTTTAGGTTCACAGTTCTCTACCAACACATTACTACAGTTATAGAACACTGTCTGCTTTCTTACACATTTACTTCGAGGATTTTTTGTGTCTTCAATTTGACATAGTTCACTGTTGCTGGATTCATACAGATTGCCTCGTCTCTCTCTTTCCACAGTTCAGCTAGTCATTGTCATTTTGTTCATTATTGGCTTGTAAAGGTGCACTTGGACCTTCCATGCCACTTTCATCATGTACTTGGATTCCATCATCATTCTCAATATTCACCTCACTTGGTACAGGTGCTTCAACTGTATGAAATATTTTCTCTTTCAGAAAAACCACTTTTTGTCTCTACTTCATTTTTATGTGGGAAAAATACTCTATATCCTTTTGTTGTCTCGCCATAGCCCATCATGATACCCTTTTCACCCTTCACATCCCACTTATGTCGCTTTTCTTTGGAAATGTGGACATACACAGCAGCACCAAATACTTTGAGATTTTGAATATCATAACATTTATTCAACCACAATTCATATTTTTGGAGACTTTGGAGACTTTTCATCAACAGATCTCTTCCCAGTCCTATTTAGTACATAAACCGCAGCATTGACTGCTTATGCCCACAGCCGAATTGGCAAATCTTTGGCATATAACATTGCTTTTGCGGTTTCTCCAAAAATTCTCATTTCTCGTTCGGCCCTGCCATTTTGTTCTGGGGTAAAATTCACTGACGTTTGATGAACCTGATTACCTTTAAATTCAAATAACTCTCTAGTTTCATTACTAATAAATTGCATGCCGTTATCACTTTGAAAGATTTTAATTTTCTTATCAGTTTTATTTTCCACTTGAGCTATAAAATTTCTAATGCATTTCTTTATTTTGTCCTTTGTTTTAACAAAGAACACCTTTCTATCTTCTCAAACATGGCCATATCAGCATAGGCGGTTCTCTTGCAATTTGTCTGTTATATTGGCAACTTTGAATGTACCTCTAATGTAGTTTCTGACCTTGTCTTTTAGAGTGACTCCTCCGGACCAGCGTAATGTTTTCATCTCGGTTACATTAAGTCTCTGTTCGTCTGATTTGCGCAACACCCAGCATTCCAACCCATATGTAAGAGCCGGTCTTACTGTTCTCTGATAGATGTTCCCTTTGATCTCAATTGGCATTCTCGCGTCACGGAGGACCTCAGTCAACTCTTTTCACTTCAGCCATCCTGTTGCTTTCGATATCGGCGTCGGTTGTACCATTTGACGAAATTACTGAACCAAGGTATTTAAACTGGTCTATTTTTTAAGGGGAGCCCCGCCTATAGTTACTGTTAAAGCTGTATTTTTCTTAGTACCTGCAAAAATTACAGTACATATATTCGGTCTTGAGCCTGCTAACTCTTAGACCATTGCTCTCCAGCGCTGTGCACCATGCATTAAGTTGTGACTGGGCTTCTTCTGCCGATTCAGTAACTATGTCATCAGTGTACAAAAGTAGTACTATGTCATCAGCATACAAAGGATCCAGGGGGCGGTTTTTGTAGGTCTCCTGTGACATAGTTCATAACTAGGTTGAAGAGCATAGGGCTCACTGTGGAGCCTTGATAGAATCCCACTCTGACCCCGAAGTCAGCTCCTAAACCAACTGGCCTCACCACTTTGGTGGTGGTATTACTGCTTCTTCAGGATCAAGAGCTGTTTTGACACCTGTTGTAATCTTAAGGCCTGCCATATGAGTTTCCTTGGCACCTGACCAAAAGCTTTCTCGAGGTGTATATAGATCATGTCAAAGTTCTTTCCATATGCTTTATACTTCTCCGTAAGCATTTTTAGCCTCAATTATACCAACACTGCTGGTGAATCCCCACTAATTAGGTGTGATTTTTGTTATTTTGGTAAGTCTTCCAGCAAGTACACCTTCCCACAGTTTTAAAGTGTGTAGGTTAATTTAATCGCTCGATAATTCCCACGTTGCACCATGTCACCATTGTTTTTGAAGAAAGGGATAAGATTACTTTGCCTCCAGTCATCAGGATCTTGCCTTCTGTAAGTATGACGTTAAAGAGATTAGTCAACCATGCGATAGTGACATCTTCCCCATCTTCATAAGTTCTGAAAGAATTTCATCAGGCTCAGTTGGTTTGCTGTTTTTCATTTTCTTTAGCACTTCTTTAACTTCTCCTGGTGTTATTCTAATTAAGGACCTATGGTTAGGTGATAGGTCTGACATTGTGTCCTGAAGGAACTCTTAATTGAGTAGCTCGTTGTAGTATTTGAACCATCTCTCATTGATGTTTCTGTCTGCAGTCAATAGCTTACCACTGGAGTTCCTTATATACTTGTTATGCTTAATGTCCTTTGTTTGCCTGGATCGGAACTTTGCAATTTTAAACATTTCCTTCTCATTTTTAGCCTCAGCAAGTTTATTGTAAAGGTTTTCATTCACCATTGCTCTCGACCATACAACCATTCTTCTTGCTTCTTTCTTTGCTTCAGTATATTTTTGGCGATCAATAACATCTTGTGAGCCTTGTCGCGTTTTGAATCTCTTCTTTTTCTCGGCTAGTTGTTGTCTTCCTGCATCGTTCCACTAGCTTAGGTCTTTGTCTGGCTTAACTTTGCCGTTACCAACTCTTAGCATCTCCTTTGATGCCTCTTTGGTGTACATATAGAAATTCTTCCAGATGTTATTGGCAGTCGCTCCACTGGTATCATGAGTTTCCATATACCCCACTACTTTATCTATTAAGGCTGAGGTTTTTGTATAAACTTAAAGATTGTCTGTATTTCAAAAATTAAAAAATTAAGAAAACCTTTCTTTATTTTTAAAAATCATCCTTGAATACGATAAACTACTTTGAGCCCCCGCAGACGTCTTTTCCATCGTCCCACATGTATTCGCGTGAATTATATAACAAAGGTTTGAACTGACATTATCACTGACATAATAGGGCAAGCGATGGATTTTTCCTCTCAGGCAGCCTTCACACGTTGGCAAACTAGCCAACTGAGTTTTATCAACGTCATTATCATTTTTCTGCCACACATCTTTAACGTAGACCATGTTCTGATGCGCCAACTTTGCTTGCCATTCATGCAAGTCTGAACATTTGACGTCAGTAACACTGGCTACGCCAGCATTAAAATAGTGAAAAAACAAATAATACATGCTTCTACATCGCTCAGCAACAGCCATCAATTAATTTTTTTGATAAAACATCCAAATATTTTCGGTGGTTATCAAAACATAACCTTTCTTCGTAATACATTTTACAAAAACCGGTTTGTTTTCAACTTAGGGACATAGAGTACATTGTTTATAGATGTGTAAATCCATTCACTTGAAAACTTCGACCGCCATCTGGCCGCACCTTTTGACACTAATCCACGTTAATCTACTATCACCGATCTATTTTTAACTTCGGAGTAAGAGGTTAATAGTTCATCCTTACAACACATGTGCTCACTAGCGATATCTTTGCTTTTCTTATAATGACACTGACTTTCTATGTGTCCTGGCTTATTACAATAATAACATTTTAAATCTGGCCAATTGTCCTTGTCCTAGTAATTACGAAAGTTATCCATGATATTATATCTACACTCACTGAGATAATGTTCAAGTTGGTACAATTAAAGCACTTCTATGTTGTCTTGTTTACCTTTTTAGTTATAAATGACGCAGACGATTCTGAACTTGCGCTCCTTTCTTTAATCCTTTCTTCCTCATTTTCTTTCCTCATCAACAATCTTTCGTCAGGATCAGACTGAGATGAAATGTTTATACTTTTCCGACAAAGACATCAGGATTTTAGTAATTACAAATTTATCAGATATATTTTCTACCAGCTGTTGCAAGTTACATTGCATCTCCTGTATTTTTATAGAAACATGGACATGTCAAAACTTTGTTCAAACTTAAATTGAAAAATTTTTGTTGGTCAATATGAATGCTTGTTTCCGACTTTTGTTCGTAAACATTTAGCAATTTATTCCACATGTGACGGTCATCTCACATATCACTCACGTGATAATCTGTCATTCTGGTCACCAGCAAGGTTTGCGCTTTTCGCATTCTGCGCTTCCCAACGATCATGTTATGTGTCATCCTCGGGTTTCTCTGTAGTCCCAATTACTATTTTGAAGAGACCTGGAACCCGTAACAGATGTGATGATTGGAATTTCCAGATGTTCCAATTCCGGAAGTTCTACAGTTTCAAAACAGCTTACCCAATCTGTGCAACATCCATGATAGCTTCCTTCCTGTAGGCTATCCTACCTTGCTTGATGTTCTATTTAAGCAAGTGATTCCTTCCCGACGCAACGTAACCTCCAAAATGGCCGCCGGAATGCATTCGGTATTTTTCAACAAACTTCTGCACTACAGTTTTTGTGTTATTTACTAATCTTTAAGCTTATATTTATTTATTCATGCTAGTTAGTGAACAGGACCGATAAATAGATGAAATTATAAATGAAATACAAGCTTGAATCAATGAAAACTATTTGTTTATTGAAGAGCACATACAACACATACAAAGCTTTTCGCCGTGACACCCAAGAGAGAGAGGTATATAAGTAAGACTAGTTAAGATGTATATTACCTATCCCTCTTAAACCCTGCACTTTTACATTGTCTGTATCTCACTATAGACAAGCATAAGTTGAGTTTATAGCCAGCTTCTGGGAATTTTAAACATTATAACGGTTTACTTGAGAGTTTAAGAAACAAAGTATACAAAATCCTGCGAAATGCACAAATGTTCTATCATACATTGCTCAGTATTACGC
Source organism: Druceiella hillmani (assembly GCA_039881145.1). NCBI lineage: Eukaryota > Metazoa > Arthropoda > Insecta > Lepidoptera > Hepialidae > Druceiella > Druceiella hillmani. Next base: position 14,289,831 of record JAYKKI010000057.1, on the reverse strand, counting down.
ATTAGCTCTAATAGTTCAATTGTTATTTGTCTTTTACTGTAAAACATTTTCTTTATTTAAACGTTCACTATATTCTTTGATCATTCTTTCTAAGAAAATCAAAATCAGTATGGTGCCTTACCGTATTGATAAAGGATTCTTTACGAAATTAACATACCATTTTATCTACATAAACCTAATATATGGTGCTCTGATCTCAGAAGTGTTAATGTGAGGATACGGACACTAAACATACAGTTCAGTGGATGTTAAGTAACAAATATCTTCATATTTCAGTTCATTGGATCTGTGACTACGTATCTCATTGTTTTGCTACAAGTATCGGCAGTTCCTGGCAATGTAAGTCTTTTTTTAAGTAATGCTACAACAATGGGTGTGGCGACTATGTGCTAGATTTATATTTTAGCTTAAATTTATTATGGTAAGTGTTTTTTGCAAAGAAGGTTAGGTTTGGTTAGGTTTTCTGTAATGACTTTGTTTTGAAGAGTGAAATCACAATTTTCAGTTTTCTGCAATGAGTTTGTTTTCAAGAGTGAAGCCACAACTTTTAATATTCTGCAATAACTTTGTTTCCAAGAGTGAAATCACAAAAATAAAATAATTGTAAATGTGTGATTTTCATATTATTTACAATAGAAATTCAATAGTAAAATATTTCTTTTATTGGATTAAAAACTAAGTTATAGTAATTACAATTAGTTTCAAAAAATTATGTTTATTTGACAAAAATGTTATTGAATATAATTTACAATACTATATTTGTAAGTTGATCAGATATTACTCGTTTAAACCTTAGGTGTACAATGTGTAATAAAATCGCCAATATGAATCAAATCATTAATGAAAGATTGCATTTAATAAAACTAACTGAATTTTTTTTCAAATTTTATTGGTTTATTAGTAGAATAAGTTTTAAATTAAATATTCTGTAACCAACCAAACTTTAAGAAATATTTGTAAATTTGTTATTTCATAGTTATAGGTTTGACTAAAGATTTTCATCAGTATAAAATGATTTCCTTTTTTAATGAGTTATGATTTCTAATTATTTTATTCATCTTAAATTCATTACTTTAATTAACACAGGTTTAATTTTCCGAACTCATTAAAGTAAACAATTAATCTAGAAAACTTTAATCCCAGAAAGAAATCAAAATTTTATAGTTTGTTAAAGTTAACCATTAACAGTTTGGATTCTAATAAATAAAATAGTTGACAATTTGTATTTTCGAAATAAGTGTTTTTGTACATTATTCTTTTATGATTAAAATAAATGAAAAGCGTAATGACAAACAATTAAAAAATAAATGTTTACTTATTATAAAAATTACCATATTGTGAAATTACCTATGAAATATTATTGTCTGTGAAGAGATGTGAAAATATTTAAAATAAATTAATTAATATTTAAAACAAATTAATTATAATTATTAATTGAAATATAAAAGTGATATAGAGTGTGTAAAAGGAACACAAAATTTAAACAAAAACAGGGACTTACTAGGGTTAAAATAATCAGTTATACTGCCTTAGCGTGTACACATATATTGAATCGAAGTAGGTTATCTTTCTATATTTTATAACTGTTGTAAATTTTTTTGACTGTAATTTAAAAAGATTGAAGATATAATGGATTAATAAGAATAATATTTTTTTAATAATGGAGGTAAGATCAATCTTTTTACTATAGTTAATAATTCCTATAAAATGTGATCTTTTTTTAGAAACATAAACATACATGGTTTGCTGAAAATTAGTGAAAGGCTTGCAACTAGGACAATAGTATAACTGCAAAGTAAAAATAATGATTAATATTTCTACATCAAAAAACTGATGAATTAAATTATGTACAAACATTTCTAAATTCATTTGCTTTTATCATCATAAACATATAATTGTTGAATTATTATTGCACTGGTGGAACTGCGTGGCTGATTGATTGATATTCCATGATAAGCAATCTGAACGAATAGTTAGTACGACTCTTGATGTCACCAAGTAAAATATGTAAAAGAGGAAGTAATGTAGTATTGATTTACATTAGAGTAGAATTATACAGTAGCTCTTTATTTCATATCCATGTGAATGCACTTATGTATACACATATGTTTCTCCAATTGTATCCGAATTAATTTCATATTCAAAACTTTTACTTTTTAGTCATATTTATAGCAAAACTAAGAACCCAAATATATATTTACACTGAATTTACATTTATACTCGAATTCAAATGAAGAGCCATGTAGTATATACTTCAGACTGACAGGCTGTTAATATTACTCTAACACTATGATATTTAATGGGGCTGCTTAATTATAAACACTTGTGTTTGTCTCTGATATTCCAATCCCTTCTTTTACTGCAAGTACTTTTGTGAATATTTTATATACAATTTAGAAATACATAATTAAATATCTTGTAGTATTATAATTAAATTTTTTATTATAACATATATTTAGTTTGTATCTTATGTGTATCTCACCGTGTTTATAACACTTTTAACACTTTTGTTATCAATTTTTATACACAGAGCCTTTTATTTCAACTCACTTAAGTTACACAACAACTGTGTTTTGCGATTGTTTTGGAGCCTATCTGTTTGTTTCTTAGTCACAGTGCTATATTAAAAGGTGTGGTACTCTTCATTCTCACATCTGGGGAATATGAGCTCCTACATACCGAGGACTCATTTAAGGATGTGTCTTCCTTACTAAAGTCGCAGTCTATAGCTATGCCTGTTGACACTAACATGTTTTGGGAAGCCTTCTGAACTGCAAGAGTAACCTGACTCCGTGAGAAATTTAACCAAAGCATTTAATTGAAAATGGTTTGTCATCTACCCCTTTTATCATCTTAATGGGCAACGCCACCCATGCCGCTGAGTTCCAATGGCTATTTGTATCTGCGTGAAAAATATAATCCTGCTTTGCCATATGCATGGAGATAAACTATATTGATAAGACTATGATATATATGATATATGATAAGACTATGTGCCATACCTCGGTATCATTAGTTAGAAGCATAGTGTAACTTAAATTCTCACTGTTTGGAATGAATGCCGTGCTATCACTCTCAGTTGTTCTGACATCTTGTAAAATTATTGCTTTGAACGAAGCCACATTTATTTTCATACCCGAACACTTGATCACTATGATCATTGGCTTTCAAGATTCAGGTAAACCTGAGATCCAAGCCACTCGTTGTCCACTGTAAACTTGATATTTCCAAGTCTATATACTGTGATCATTATTCTGTTGATGTAGATTTCTGCGTTTTGACATGTCAAAATAATTGTATAACACAGATCTCTAGCGACCCAACTGGCCTGATAGCCAAATATTGTCGAAAGTATATATCAAATTGTTCCAGACTTCTTATGCAGTCTAACTGAGAACTTTCCTGAATGTGAACATATAGCAATGTGAAACTAACAAAATTATTTTTGTTCTTACCTTCAAATCATCTTTCAAACTGATTGTTTCACTACTTTTGACACAGTTTCACAATTCTTCTTGTCGAAGGTACATTTTATTGGTGGACCCCCATATGGAATAGTTATCATAACTTGTTAACTTTACAATTAACATTGTGAATTATTTGAAAACATTTTACCTCGTTTTTGTTGCTAATTTGACAATTTACACATTTGTAGGTTATATCATTTTGACAGCTAAATTGATTTTTAAATGTTGAACTATTTCTATGCTAAGGCTACTGGGCCATAACCTGTTGAATTATTCTTGTGCTGGTGGAACCACATGGTTAGTACAACTCTTAAAGTCACCAAACAGAATAAGTAACCAAAGAAATGTAGTGATGGATCCACGGTTTATATACCTTCGACCATAGACTAAGTGGATTGTATGGGAAGGGACGGTATTACCATAAACTAAATAATTTAAAAGTAATAAACCTGTTCCAAAAAAGATATTTGGCGATTATCTACAAACCAATGTAAAGCAATAACTGAAAAAAATTCTTTTTCTTTAAATTGTAAATTTATCCATGATAAATGTTGACCAAAGAATATAAATAAGGTGACAATGGTGATGGTTTTCTTGTAATTTTTTTTATTTAGAAAGGTATCAGACTTCTGCTTTCAATAACTACAGCCTCAATAGACGTGGCTTATTTCAATATTTGAGTTTTATATCTCATTTAAAGTAATGAATTAGTTTATTTAAATAATAACTGGGAATTTGTTGACTTATTAAAAATATTTTGCTTATTCTAAATTCAAAATTTCTGCAGTTATATCGCCATCTAATAAAAATGTTTGTTTTGTATAAAATATAAAAAATACCTTTTTTTAGATTATGCAGTAAAAATACGCTGTGATTATTGCATCATTATATCAAAAAGATTAAATACATGTATAAAAAAGCTTTTGTTGTCTTTTTTCTAAAAATTGTTAATTAGATTTAAGATTTGATAAGATTTTATTCTCAAGGGGATTGAATTTTACTTAAAATTATACAACGGGCAGCATACTTACTCTTTCTCAAATTCAAATTAAGACTGACTGTGTTAATTGCCTAACTGGCTTTTAATGAACATGTTAATTAATTTTTGGGTCAAAATTTAAACCAAAAATAGACTTCATGCCAATTTACTTACAAGCTATATAAAATGTGAGCTTTGAAAACACAATCACGGAATATCAAAGAAATAAGTCACGATACTTCAAAAAGTAGATATTACAGAAATTATTTCATTAGTGATATTTAAGTTCAACTACTGTGGAGTTTACAATCTCTATTGTCATGTGGAATCTTCTTAAAGCTGCAGGTCCACTAAACATTTGTTTTCAGAGAGTGGAAGGATCTTCTTTATCTTTTTGCATTGGTGTACAATTTTTTGCTAATAACAGCTGCACATTTTTTGTGCAACTATTATTAGCCAACAAAGTTATGATTTGATTATCTGTTTGTTAGGGTATATTGGTTACAGACCACTTAGAACTTATCATTCTTTGTCAAAGTGGTTTTGAGCCTCGGAGGACAATAATATGTAATGAAAAATAAAATAAAAAAATTTATCTCTAACATATACTGTGCAAGTGCCAGGGAATTTAGAATAATTTATTTAAGATAAAGTACCTACTCCCATTTCTTTAGTGTTGGTAGTGAAAAGATTATCATTGTGAGAACTGCTGAAAATTATTAAAGAATAATGAGGTGTATAGTCACATAACCTATGATACGAAGAAATGTAAATAAAAGTGTAAAAAATTTTGTTACATGTGCACTAAAATTAATAGAATATAGGTAGACATACAATAATACCAATATTGCCAACTGGTATTTTACGGTATCATTTAAGCCCGGATGGTAAATTTGTTTCAAGTCCGCGTAACACTAATGCAAAAAAAATTTTCAGTCACCAAAATAATTACATCCTCAGTCACCAAATTAGACATTCCTAGTTCATCAGATAAATTAATACATGCCTCTATCATAAAGATAAAGCTGACCACTCTTTAAAGTGTAACCCTGAAACAAAGGCTTTATTACACAATGGCTGAATGACATGCAACTATGATACACTTGAATTAAAATGGTTTAAATATGGTGACAAGATATTTAGGATACTTTGATAATTTTTTTGGGCAATTTGAAATGTTGGTGGCAAAACAATAAAAATACAATTTTTAAAACGATTTTAAATATCCAACCTGACATGTTTAGAAATAAAGAGTTTGCAGAGTACTTCAAAACATTAAATTGGCAATTTGTTAATTAATCATTTTGCGCTAATTCTTTTCCCATATGAAACAAAATTAAATTGAATAAACCGATAAAATGTATAAAGTCGCATAAAATTCTTTAGTTTGTTACTTGCATATTTACTTTATTTTTAACTTTATCTCAAAGCATTTTAACAGTGAAAAGAATTTAATAACAATGTAACAGTACATATAAAATAATGAATAATAGACGAGAAGAGTGAATAGTGGGGTGACCCAAAAATTTGTTTGGGGTAGTAAAAACAATTTTACAAAATAGCCTTTAATAGAATTTTAAATGTCTTATTTACCAACAATCCACTTAGAGGATAATTGTGTTTGGCAAAGACCCGTATTCGTCTGAAAGAAACGAAACACCTTTTATTTGAAACAGGATACTCCAAAAACTATCTTAGAAGACTTGAGAAATGTGGCTAATATGGCAATATAGTCTAGTCTAGGGGGTACACACAAATTTTGTTATTGATGTAAAATACACATAAATTGTTTATAAATCGTAGTCAAATATATTTCATGTATTTAAAACAAAATACAAGATAGAAATATGCATGAGTGAAACCTTAAAGTACGAGGGGGCATTTTTAAATTCGTGGAGTGGAGGATAAGGAGTGAGAATAAAAATACAAAATTATTTTTCTTTTTCAATATATTCAACTGTTACCCTAATACATTTTTCAGATCTTTCAATTAGCTTATATTTACCTTCATAAAAAATGTTTAGTTTTTGCCCGAAAAATAAGCTGAAACTGCGTCCTTCACTTCTTCATCGCTTGAAAACTTCTTTCCACAAAGTTCTTTTTTAAGGTTTGGGAACAAATAATCACTAGGAGCCAGGTCAGGACTGTAGGGTGGGTGTTCCAAAATATCAAAGCCCACCTTGTGCAGGGCGGCCAGCGCAACGCGGCTCATGTGAATGGGCGCGTTGTTGTGTAAAAGCAGGACACCTTTGGTAAATTTTCCCCTTCTTTTCACTTTGATTGCTTCTTTCAACCCCCCAGAATTGACACATAGTATTCTCCGGTTATGGAAACACCTTTATCATTATAATCCGTCAACAGGATCCCTTCTCAATCCCAAAAGATTTCCGCCATGATTTTTCCAGCCGACTGTGTCACCTTAAAGTTCTTGGGTGGTGGTGTGTCTTTTTTGTGCCACTGCATTGAGTCTTGTTTGGACTCGAGTTCATAATGATGAACCCAAGTTTCATCTCCAGTAAATATTCAATTCAATAGTCCATCCTTGTCTTCACTACAGAGGTCCAAAAATGCACGAGAATACTTCACGGGTTGTTGTTTTTAAGGCAGTGTGAGCATTCTCTGCACCCAACGTGCGCTGGCCTTTGTCATGCCAAGATGATCATGGAGAATTTTTAAAATTGTTGTATCCGATACTCCAACCATCTCTGCAAGCTGTTTCTTCTTTAGTCTGGCATCTTCCAATACTCATTTCCAGAGTATTCATTTTGATCGGCCGACCAGGGCGTGGGTCGTCTTCAAGTGAGTCTCAACCCTGTTTAAAGAGACTATAAAATAAATAAGAAATATAAGTATATATATAATAAAATAAGAAATATAAGTAGTCAGTAGAATACTGACAAGGGCCATCTAAGAGTACAACAAACTGTAGAGTAATTTGAACATCTTTCGTCGAGTAGATCCACTGCAATTTTGAGTTGGTTATAAAATAATATTATCTCCAGTTTCTTGGTAGTTTCATCGATATTTGGCATGTGGTGTATACTCAAAACTGTGATGACTGCTATATTTTGTTTTGGCACATATGATGATATAGTGAAATCTTGATTAAATCCAAAAACCATCGAATCAATTTTTGTACAATCTCTCTGAGCAGCTGCACGGTACTGAGGGGCGCAGGAGAAAGATACAGGAAAGAACAAGTTAATACAAAACTCTAATGTAAAAATATTCATGATTATTAACCCGACTGGATCTGTGAGACCTATGGTGGTGGTTAAGGGTTAAATTTCTATACCGCATTTACACTGGGCATCATGGGGCAGGTAGGAAAAAAGTATCAACTTAAAGTTTACTTACAATTTTAGTAAAATACTGAATAGAGAAGATTTCTCTTAGAAATTTATAGAGAAGACCAATAACTCGCAGCCTCATTAAGGGGTTGAGATGTATTGTGACTTCGAACAATAGAACAATTGAAATAATAATGAAATGTAAAATAATTAGGTACCTTATTTTTTACCGATGAAGGTTATCAGATATGATTGTATTTAAGTGTTTCATAGAAAATTATGTGGCTTAGGAATAAACATTTGATGTTATCTTTAATGAAATGAATAAATGAACATTAATTGACATGTGAAGTACAAAGTAATAGACTTGTTACCAACTCGACACAAATACATAAATATTATTTTATCAATTTGGTCGATTGACATTATAATTGTCTCAGGATGTGTTGCCGATACCAGTTCACAGGTTTATACAGTTTTGTTAGTAACTTTAGACAAAAATATTATTGGAAAAGTTCTTTTTAGTAGGATTTGAGCAGATTTATCAAATTTTATTTATTGATTTGAAACCAAAATGAAAGTTCGTAAAGAATTTACTGGCACAGAGACTTTTCTTGACGCTTTCACACCAGTTAATAAAATTCTGCGCATTGTCGGCATCGGTCTCTATGACATAGATAAAACTGAACGAGGAATATTTAAATTTCGTTTGAACAAATTAACTCTGGTTTGGATGTTAATTTTGCAAAGTTTATTTCTTTTCTGCAGCATAATGACAATATTTTATAACGAAAGTCTTATCGGGTTCATCTACCAATCGAACATTTATGCCTATAGTGAACACTTTGTGACTTTTCTGGGTGTACTTCTCGTTTTAAAAAACATTGAGAATAATCTACGGCAATTTCATTATAACTATTTAACCTCACTTCATGCTGCTGATGAGGAATTAAGCAAGATATACGGATATACGCAAATAAATATTAAAAGGATGGTGAATCCTTGCCTAACTTTTTGTGTTCAATTCGTATTGTGTAATATACGTTTCGTGGCTTTATTTCTTCCCATTTGTTATTGGGAGATACGCCCACCATACTTCAAACTTGTGCATATTTTGTTCACCGTAATATTTGTGAATATATTTATGGTTCGGTTTTATATAGCCCTGACTGTGCTTACAGATAGGATTGCTTGTATTAATAATATTTTACGAGGCATTCAGTTAAATCATTCAGCACGCTATGAAACTTTTTCTATTAACAACAAAGTAATGGTTTTACCAAAAAAAATAACCAATACGATACCACCAGAACCAATTTTGAAGCAGTGCCATTGCCTGTATACAGCATTTAGTCGTATAGTCGAGGAAGTAGGAGTTTTGTTTGGATTGACTGTGCTGCTGCATATATTTAATAGTTTTGTTATAATTGTCTTCAACATGTTCTATTTTATCCACGTGCTAACGATGAACGACGCATTGGGACACGTTTCTCTGTGTTTTTTTATTATCTACGTTTTGCAAGAAATACTTCATGCTTTCGTGACAGTTTTGATCATCACTTTAAGCTGTGCAAAGATGACAAGAGAGGTATGAAGATTGTTATTATTTATTTATTTAGGTTGTTATATGACGTAAAATATGCTGATTTTGACAGATATTGGCAACACTGATGTACTCGTACAACCTCACATTTTGTGAAGCCTTTTAGTATTATTTATTTTCACTAAATGCTGAATGTGCCTGAATTATATTTTAAAAATAAACTTATTTCATTATTGTTTTATTTTTTACAATGGCTAAATTTATAAACAGCCAAATAAAGCTGGTCTTTAAAAAATTTTTTTTCACAAGAAAATCAAACACGGCCTACAACATACTGCAACTTTTCCAGTGTAAAAGTCTTATTTAAGATAAAGAGCAAAAAAACATGTTAAGTTATATAAAATTATTTTTTTAAGAAGATAATTTACAAGTTACATAGAATAATGTTGTTAATTTGATTTATAAAGATTTCGTATTATGTTAAATGCTTTTGTGACAAAAAATATGTAATGAGTTCCGTCATTTTGTTCATTCCATAGAATAGAGTAAATTTTACTTCTTTTAGGTTAAATTAAGGTTACCATTCTAGGGGTAAAGGGCAGAAGAATAGAAATACTTCGACTCTATGTAAATAAATTTACTGGAAAGTCAGTTTAAATAAAGCAGTCAAATGGTAGGATGAAATAAATGTAAGTAAGATCATAGCCAAGGTGAATCACCAGGTTTTGATCCTGTCCCCAAAATTGTAGTTTGTATGAGAATGGACAATTTATAGGTGCCTAAAATTACTTCAAATTATAGTCCTTCATAAAAAAAACCATTTGTTCCCGTACTTGTTTAAGACAGACAGACTTTGCAAATGCCCTCCTTCTCCTCTGACCTACGACATATTTTTCTGGCTAGGATAAAGAATATAATATTTAAAATAGAATGTACAAATGGTTATAAAATGCATTTTTCTAAAATTGTGTTTTTTTCCACTATTACATAAAAAAATATCACTCATTTTATATAATTTTAACACTAAAATTTTTCTAGTTATGTAGCCAGAGGTAAACAGAGTCCTCCAATCCAGGCAATCTCCAGCAGTTACCAATCTTACACAGTGAGACAGTTTTACACAATTTACACGAGGAAAATTGTTACCATTTAATCAAGGACATTTAAGCTATACAACAGTGTACGGAAAATTAATGGTTCTTTTTAGTTGCTAATCAGTCTCCATTAAAAAACATTTAAACATTTTTTTTATTTATTCTGCACTCATTTTAATATTTATGTTATATTGTCAATATAAAAAATAAAAGTTTTGGAAAAATGGAAACGGGCCAAAGGTAACAGGGCTAATATTTCTTAAAACATATTATTGTGTCAATAGACTAGCTATTTGGCCTCGATATATATGATATACAATTGACTCCTTCCTCTGTTTGGAATGTAAATTGAACAAACATATTTATGCATAGTTTGTGACACTTTAAACATTTTTTGCATTTTTCAGTATAAAGTCCATAACCTGTGTGGAAACATTACTCAGCTTCATTTATAAGTCGAATATATACTTGTACAGCGAATATGTCGATACGATAGTTGGTATTGTGTCGGTTTGGAATATTGTTATAAATAATTTAAGAAAACTGCGTTACGAGCTAATTATATCAATTTTATGAGTGGATAAGAAATTGTACTCTAATATCAGTTATATTTTTATATAATTTACAGAAAATACTGTTGTTATGTTTGTTAATTTCATATTTTCCACAAGACACCAATATCTTTGGTGTTTTAAAATTAATTATTTCTGTTAAATCACACTTTTTAACTAAATAACTGTCTCAGCAAAATCTCTTTATCCATATAAATTCAGAAAAAGTCTAAATTCCAAAAAATGTTCACGGGAATTGATACAGAAATGTTCCAACACAAAAAAGACTGCCTGCAGATATTATGTGCTCATAAAATTTATGTTATTATATTGTATTTACATGAATTATATATTTAAATAACGATGTTTGCAAATCAGAATATAGCAGAAGTTTTACAAGTCTCATGTTATTTTGAATAACTTTGCAATATTCTGATTTACTATATTTATAATCTTTGATTAGTTGTTAGATATAACTGCATAATATGTTACATTGGTGAAGTAAAATTAATACAAATTCACTAACTGATTGATTGGGCGTTGTACATTGAGACATAAGGTGAAAATAAAGTGGTAAACATATGTAATTCCAACAAATTACTACTTTCTGATATATATTTACTCAAACACACATGCTCATATTATCCAATCATAATGTAGGCCCTAGCAGGGGCTTTTTATGAGTGAAGTGAAATATAAAACAGATTTTATTGATTTAGATTTAATTATCAACTCAAATAAACTCTGCATGTCAGAAACTAATTTCAACTGTATTCGCTGCGGGGACATATTTTATGTATTGATTTAAAATAAACTGTATATGTTTTTCCTCAATTCTTGCCATAATTGATTGTAATCATCGTGTAACGTATTCCTCCTCGCATATGGTGGTTTATCTGTATTTTATATACTGATGAGTTATTTGCACATAAAAGAATACTACTACTATTTAATTTTTTTTCTTTTATTTGTTACAGGCCACAAAAACACCTGATTTAGTCAATGAAATAATTAATATGGACTTAAATCCTAAAGCTATACAAAAGGTAAATTTTTAGTAGATGTTCTGTGTATTGGTGTTCATGCTTAACATTGAATATACATAATAGAATTAATTTGTACCTAACTGATTTTTTATTAACAACCTCAATGATCCTTACAGTCTGTTGTTACTTCGGTTCAAATATAATTCAATATCATATATTTATCAATTTTTTTCATCATTTATCAACACCTAACTTTAAATTTTGTTCCAAATAGACAAAATTATTTAGACCGTGCAGCACAAATCCTTCACTGCTCGTTCTATTAGTAAAGAGAAGCTGTTCAATTTGGGTACACATTATCTACGCTTAGTTACTTCTAAAAATAATCATTCTTACTTCTAAAAATGATCAATTTACTTCACTAAAATTTGCACACTAGGGCCGAAACTTGGATAAACTAAGAAAAGAAATAGCAACAATACCAGGTGACTCTTTTCCTCGTTGAGAAAATACTGTCATTTACTTAATTATAAATATGGGCCATTTAAAGATTACAATATCATTTACAATTTTCAAAACAGATAAAATGGGCACTAACTATTTAATATAATTAATTTCATTCTGCTTCTAAATTAGAAGTCACTTTTTGGGCCTCCATATCCCGAGGCATTGTAAAAGAACTTTTGCCAAACATTTCATGCTCCTCTCAAAATTAAGTAGACAAACCTCTCATTAGTGAGTAAGGGAGAATACAAAATGAGCAAAAAAGCAATAAATAACATTTACACATTTTTCTAGGCCGAGCAACTATCATTGCTGATATTACATTCGGCGCCACGTTTCAGTGCTTGCGGAATGTTTACTCTCGACATACCATTTCTGCTCAGCGTGAGTAATTAAATTTTTATTTAAAAACAGTTGCCCCGTATATAAAATTATTAGTGTTGAAATGTCATATCATTAAACTAAAACAAATATTAATTTAAAGCTAAAACAAATATTCAATATATCATGTTTCTTATACTAACTACTTATCTTTTTCTGTTCAGAGTTTATTTTGAAAAACTCCCTGTGCGTTAAAGTTTGTAAACAAGATGCTCTGATTTAGAAACAGTTTTAAGCACCACTTTTGGTTACAGTAAATCTAAAATTGAGGTGAATGAGTGCAAAGTTGTTTCATGTGTTTTGAAGCATCAACAAAACGGCAGACTGTGTTACTTTCATTTCAATGTTGCAGTTTCCATCTGTGAAAAGACTGCGTAAATTAAGATTTTTTTAATCTTAGTAGACTTGTATAAGCTGAGTTTATGGCCAGAAACACTACTGTGAAATTCAAATATTATAAGGGCTTTTTTGAGAGTTTAAGAAACAAAGTGTGTAGAAAAGATCCTGAAGAAATGAACTAAATATCAAATATCGCTCAATGTTACACATTACATCTAATAGTTCCATTATCATTTATCTTTTACTATAATACATTTTTTTTATTTAAATATTCATTACACTCTTTGATTATCCTTCCTAAGGAAATAACAATCAATACGTGGTGTTATCGATTTTGTTTACCTTATTGACTATAGTTTCCTTAGGAAGAATATTCAAAATGCCCCCACCGTATTTTATTGACGTACGCATAATATGTGATGCTCTGAACTCAGATATGATAATGTGAGGATACAGACACAAAATATATTTCAATGACATTAACTAAAAAATATTGTTTCAGTTCATCGGATCTGTCACTACATACCTCATAGTTTTGCTGCAAATATCAGCTGTTCCGGCCAATGAAAGTTTTTTCTCAAGTAATGCTACTACAATGAGTGTAGCGACTATGTACTAGGTTCATATTTTACCTTAAACTTATTATTGTAAGAGTTCCTTGCACAGCAGCTTAACAGCATTCTGCAATAACTTTATTTTCAAGAGTATGATTTCACTTTATTTGATAATAGGCTAAAATAATCTCTAAAACAATTGTAAATTTATCATTTTCGTATAGAACGCAGTCCGAAATAAATGGTCAAATGTTTTTGTTTTGTATTAATTTTAATTATTTTTAAAAATTATGTTTATTTCACAAAGAAGTTGTTACACATAAATTATAATGCAATATTTATAAGTTCATTCTGATATTATTCAAAGAAATTACCTATTAAGTGTATTTTAATCTGTAAAGAAATATGAAAATATCAAAACAAATTACCTATTATTTAAAAATTGCAACGAAAAATTGATACGTTATACGTTAGTACGCACACGAGCGCGATGGCGTTCGTCAGCACTCTAACGGTTAAAGTAGATTCTAAACACAAAAAAATCTTTTTTCTACAATTTTCTCCAAAATAAATCGCATCTTCTATAACATTCTATATAGCTTATTATAACTATCTATTAAATGTTTAGAATGTTTAATTTGTTCTTCTTTTTAAATCTAAATAAAACTATAGATATGGTATTCAATCTATAATTATTTCTTGTTTGAATGGTGCAAGAAATCTTTATCATAAATGCATTAGTAATCTGCCAGTCTTTACCATGATAGTTTTATGTAACAAATATTAGTAAGAAAATAATATTTTATGAATTTTTAGAAATTCTGATACACTTTATGTTAAAAGATTTTTATCTTTTCGACATTATTAACTAATACTTTCATAGTTACAGAATAATAGTATATGGGTATTGAATATATTTGGTGTTAATTTTGTAGAAATTCATAATTCACAATTAAATGAAACTACGTGATGTAGTATTATTTCTACTTCCTTTAATTTCTTTACCACAACCTAGGTTTCGTTGTATTACAACATCTTCAGGTGGGATATTAGTAAAGATTAACTCTTAGGAACAACCAAACAGCATTTATGTGTTTCAAACACAATAGAGGAAGCCTTGTTTGTGCAGATTTTTCCATTGCTTATGTTAGTGAGTTTATTGCAGGGTAGGTTTTATTATATTTCCGAGATTTATATAATATACCAGTATTTTAGTGAAGGTAATAAATTCAATGGTTTTTATTATGTGAGGTTTGCATTGTATAACCTCACATAATAACAACAATCTAATTTATTACCCTCAACAATATTGAATTCCTGCAAGGTTAAAATAGCCCTGATACCTTGTATGCACTTAATTTTAAGGATTGGACAAACAAAGTGGAGTAGTATATTCTTTTTGTAAATGTGAATGCATTGAAGCAGGGAACGTAAACAGATTGTTTGCGGACAAATTATTGTGGAAAATGTTTCTTTTAAATTCCGAAATTAAACTAAGCTAAAATTTATTTAAGTTTCAATTATATCCATACTGCTCAATACAGTGAATGAGCATTTATACAGCTTTTTTGAGATACTATGTCTTAGGTTATTATCAGAATAATAGAATGTTAAAACAATGTCACCCAGCGTTCAAAAAAGTATGCCAATATTTAGAATCATGCTAGTGTAATAAATCTGATATCCACTCACCTATTGCTCCATGCTGGAATAGTAAAAAATTAGCAGTGGCATATTGCAAGCAGTAAATGCCAGTTTTAGAAACATGTACATTGTGAAGAAAAGAACATACAAAGTTTCCTGTATCATACTCGATGACAAAACATGCAACATAAAAAACATGTGGCTGACAATCACCATGAAACTTTGTATGGCATGAACAAGTGAAATGACACCATATTTCTCAACATACCAGTCACTATGTTTGCAATGATCCAAACATATCTCTTTACATTTGTCCAACATATTTTCAGTCAATGCTGTTTTTTGCGAAATATTTTGAAAGTGTATTAGCATTTTTTATTCCAATTTCTCAAATATCATTAGTTCTATAAATTTTGGATAGAATTTCATTTAAAATTTTAAATCTCTTTAAATATTGTACAACAAGTGATGATTGACAAGAAATTTGTACTCATGAGTTGAGTAAACATGACATTGCATATTTTCTCACAAGAAATATAAACCTATAAATCTACCAACAATGAATACATGAGCCCCATAATAAATGTGGTTTGCCTACTTTACAGCTTATTGAAGTTAAGAACTTTGCTTAGACGTTGTAATTTAATTTCAATGGTGTCATCAGTTATGAGAAAATTTTGATATATTTGCTTTACCACTTGTGTATAAATAATGTTAAATGTAAACACATAATTCATTAATAATAATACGCACCCATAGAAATAATACACTCTGGAATGATAAGGAAACCGATCATCGTTTCTGAACAGGCTATTCATCTGTAATTACTCCTGAAGGTCCTGCTGCAATGTGAGTTTGTTAAACTCAAATTTATATTCTCCATTCTTATTCTGACTTATGCTGTAAAATTCTGCACCAAGAATTTGCACAAGTTTACTTCCAACATTAAAAGTGTGCAACATAGTTGTCAGATTCAATAATTTTTTGAACATTGTTCTGATTATTTCCAAGCGCAATGTCTTTTAAATGATATATGTTTCCTGTTTCTTTTAAAAAAGCCAAGAGAAGCTTCAATATTAGAAACATAATGTTACTATCTTCCAGTGGCACACAGTGCCTTATAAGCAATTATACATGAATATTTAGCAAATTTACATACGAATAACATTTTTATAAAAATTTAAACATATTTAAATTGTGCTATTGAAGCAAAAAGCACACTTCAAAATAAGATTTGTAGTTCACACACGCAAAGCAAACGTTTCCGGTTGCTGTAATTTTAAATAAAACGTCCAAACTTCACACATATATAGTATGAAATTGCAAAAATTTTTTGAATCGGAAATGGTTCATTCGAAATTAAAATTTATTTATTTCGCTTCAAAACAACAGTTCATAGCCTCAAGGCATGCAGATGCTTATCAGATTATCGGCTATATTCACACTAAAACAATGCCGTAATTATGACATTTCCATACAAGCAATTAATCATTGTGTTATTATGATAAAATATACTCTTGCAAAAATAGTTTTATAAATAATTTTAATAGTTATCCAATTTTTAAATATACATATTATATTTTGTCGGTGAATTACTTATGTTTTAACCGTTTTCTTTGTCTTATAAAATAAACTAATTAATATTTTGTTAGTTTATTTTTAGAAAGTGTCGCGAAAGTAAACAAACAAATGGCCAAATATTGCAATGTTCACTAGGTGATTAAGGTAGAATTTCTCAATTTACCTTTTCGTTAGAAAATAATAAAATTGATTATAGTAAATGGAAACCTATTTTAAAACTAAATATATGAAAAATATTTGTGGCTAATTGGAAGTTGCATTTTAAATGAAATGTTTTTAAGGCAGTAAATGGAATAAAGATGGTTTTGATGATTTAGGTAATTTGACAAATTTTATTAAAAAACATACTAATTCTGAGAAACATTTATCGTGTACCATAAAAGTACAAAATTTTGACTCTTTGAATATAGACATTTATATCAACTATCTATTGCGAATCGAGAACATAATGCAAGGATAGATAGAAACAGAAATATTTTAAAAAGGTTAGTAGATTCCACTGCAGTTTTAGATAAGCAAGAATTAGCTTTTTGCGGTCACAGTAAAAGTAATTCTTCAGTAAATCGAGGTAAT
Source organism: Druceiella hillmani (assembly GCA_039881145.1). Classification (NCBI taxonomy): domain Eukaryota; kingdom Metazoa; phylum Arthropoda; class Insecta; order Lepidoptera; family Hepialidae; genus Druceiella; species Druceiella hillmani. Next base: position 14,272,345 of record JAYKKI010000057.1, on the reverse strand, counting down.
TACATTGAGAATTTATTGTTTATGAGTACCAATGATTCAATTATTGAGACACATTTTTGATTTATCAGACCTTCAATGCCATTTTCAGGGCTATCATGGCAAATTAAAAATGATTTAATTTCTTCCATGGACGTTATGCTTGATGAAATTAATTTACAAATTGCTCATATTAAATTTATTTCAATCATGATAGACAAAATGCCGGACATTAGTAGTAGGGAACAGCTCACGACTATAGTAAGGTACATGTCAGATAAAGGTATTGGAGAGCATTTTCCAAGAGGTTTTTTAAAAGATAGTTGTGAGCAGATATTAAGTAAACACATTTTAGTAGTCAATTAGTAGCACAATGTTACGATGGCACGTCGGTTATGTCATCAGAGTTAAATGGTGTTCAGAGAAAAGTAAAAGTTAAATATCTTTTAACAATGTTTGTACCCTGTTATGCCCATATTCTTAATTTAGTTTCATCAAAGTCTACAGATAATATTGCAGAGTGTAAAACGTTTTTTGCTCATCTCAACAAATGAATCTCATTATATAATAAATCAACAAAGTGAATTTCAGTTTTAGCCGAGATTGCAAATCGACAAATTCCTTCTGTTTCAATTACAAGGTGGCAATATAATTCTCGTATAGTAAATACTATACACGAACATAGAATAGATTTTATAAATACATTTCAGGCCATAAAATCTAAACCTAATAGCTGGGACGAAGAGTCTTTTCATTTCTTCAAAATTTACAGGTCACAAAAAAAAACAAACAGGATAATGTTTTTATTAGTATAGCTATGAAAATTGTGAAACTTTCCTTAATATTTTAAAAGTATAACTAATAGCTTGACATAAACACATCTCAGAAAATCAACTATTTAGCAATTTTTCGTGGTGAAGTTTCAATTTGGTTGTGGACTAACAGTTTAGATTATTATATAATTATGTAATTATTACAATCAAAGATTCAGACTCAGTTATTAAATTACATTTATTACTTTTTTTGTTACAATTTAATAAAATACAAAGTTAAAATAAACCTTAATTTTTACCCAATGTTGTCTACTCATGAGGTAAATCGTTGTAATACTTATAGTAGTCAGACGAAAGGGTCTTCTTGATTTGTTGTAAGTCCTCAAAATTTTGTGCAATAATTTTCCACCATTTTTGGTTCAAAGATATCCTTTGTGGTGAAAATAAAGAATTGAACCATTGCTATCATACTGTATTGCATGAATGTTAGTCACCATATCCCCTTTGGTTCTCTCTGGACGTATATTTCTATAAAACTGAATTTTGTCAAAATATAAAAACAATCCATTAATCATAACTAATCAAAGATTAGATTAATGTTTAAAGCTATGATTAAAGCTGCTGTGCGGCCGTACACTAACTGTTAATGGTTCCTCACTTTGTTGCTAATAAGGCTCCACGAAAAATACACCTGATTATTTTTGTATTTCTTCTGAGTACTTATGGTTTTGTTACATTGTTAATATGAAAAATTAAAATACATGCACATCATTTTGGTAACACTTCTTGTAACATATTGTTTTCAGTTTTAGCAATTTATACAAAAGAAAATTTTATCTAATTTAACAGATTTGACATCATGCCATTAAGATATCTAAGACTAATATGAAAGAAGATAAATTGTTATTTGCCTTTCATTCCATTAAATTTGTCTTTTATTTAAATATTCACTATACTTTTTGATCTTTATTCCTAAAGAAGTCATAATTTACACTGGGTCTTATGAAGTGACCATCATGATCTATTGATATGCACATAATATGTGGCTCTCTGAACCCAACCACAGGTGATAATGCGAAGATATAAGATATTACAAGAGTACAAATTTCCATAAACAGTAAATTACAAATACCTGCATGTTTCATTTCATCAGATCTGAGACTGGATCTCGTCATTTTGCTACAAATGTTGGCTGTTCCGGGCAATAGGGATCTTTTGTTGAGTAACTTAACAACAATGGATGTGGCGACTCTGTGCTAAGTTTATGTTTTAGCTTAAACTTATTATGGTAAAATTTATTCTGTAATAATTTTGTTTCAGAAGTGAAATAATTTAAAATTTGTTTGATTTTGTTACCAATAGAGTAGCCTTTATCTATTTTGATATTTTTTATAAACATTAACCTTTGTTTTTACAATATTTTTATTATAAGTTGTTTTTAAGTTACTTATAAGGAAACAGAAAATATAAAAATATACAAACATTGCACAAAAAAAACTTTGTGATTGAGGGATTGATTCCAGAATTTTTTTTTTAAATTTTGCTCTACTTAACTTTGTCTGCAATAGAGCACTATCCTAATAATGACACATTGGAATAAAATCTAATAAATAAATAGTGATGTATTCAAAAGATATAGGATGATAAATTTGTGTATAAAATTGTGGACAATTGAAGTAGTAACAAATAGTGATCTTAATGACCCTAAGAGAGTTTAAAAACTACAGTTTCAGTTTTGAAACGGTCAACCCACATTAGTAAACATTTTATGTGTGCTACTATGCAGCGTGAGAAATCTACTACAATATTTGTATTAATTTTTATGAATTAATGTATCAATTTTTATAATCAATAAGGAGAAAGAATGATGGTGATGTCAATATTAGCTCACATCTGTGACTCTCTTATGAATGTTTCTCTTTATAGTTTTTGTCAGCAGCTTTGCTTGTGTAGAGTTTAGAATGTCATAGTGTTTTTACAGAGAACATTTTATATATTTTTAGGGGCTAAGCTTTTATGGGTTTAAGGCTATTTGAGTTTCAAAAAATTATCTTTGCTTATTTTTAATATTGTGAGTGTATCATTGTTTTTCTAATAAAATTTGTTTGGGAGATTTGTTGAAATTTTTTTTTCTGCTCAGCTCCTTGTTTACTCCAGGAACAGTGAAAAAAATCTATAAGTATTCAATACTGCTACCTTACAGAGAATTCGTCAAAGATATGAGTTTCAAAATTATAAATAAATTTATTAACACATTCACTACCATTCTATCTGCCTGTAATCATTTGTGCTTGGTTTTTTGGCATACTACAAACAATAATTAAGATTCTACTATAAATTAAACAGAAATTTAGTGTACTGGAAATGTTTATTTTATAATTGTTTTCCTCAGTTTAATTGAGAAAAACCAAAAAATGTCACACATGATAAATTGCTTACATACTAAAATTTTTATCCAAATTACATGGTATGATCTCCTTCTGTTTGATGATTCCTAAAACAAAATGATAGGCAGAGCAGTATATTGCAGGCCAATAAAATACCATCGTCTTACATTAACCCTTTAAACGGATGTTAATGTTGACACAAGTTTTGCGCATGTGTTGCATACTTTATATGAGCTTACTCGAGCAACTACAAAAGCATTCTTAAACATCTACAGCTGATTATAACATCAACTAAGTAATTTAGAAATAAGCATCACGGAAATCCATCAATTGTGGAACTTATGATTGATGCTGTATTCACATTTGGGTTGTCACATGTGTCACATACGATAAGCATAAAACACAAAAAATATGCATTGATGCGTTTTCTTTATGGTAGAAAAAATCGAAAAAAAGTGTTTTTAAGATTTATTAAAAGGTTAGTTAGATTTAGACACTATACCCGATAATAGAAATGGTGGTAAATGATTTGACCAGTTTCAATTTTTTCAAAAAATCATGATCCTCACATAGCTAATATATACATACATAGTAAATGAAATATATATCCTCACATAGTAAATGAAATCTGCATTTAAGTGCTCTCTTACATTGTATTCTGAAAGAGTTTCTTTACAGAAAAATTTCTGAAAAAGCAGTTAGACATCTCAAACAAAAGAAACAAAATAATGAAATTCCTTCACTCAGTATCTGTAACATACTATTGACAATATACTATGTCATTTTAAGATCATCAATTATACAAATGTTAGACAAAGTTAATGCTTTATAATTTTGTCTCATATTTTGTCCTCGTATAAATATGTAATCAAGTCATAAAAGAATTAAAACACACAAAAGTGCATAATAAGTAAAACTCCAAGCATAATACACACTAAAAAACATATTTTTCTTTTATGCAATATCAAATTTGAATAAAATCTTAAAACTAGAATAACAAAACTATTTTTTCTTGGACTCACCCTATTAGGTTTCCTAGTTCTTAAATGGAATAGATGTTTTTTGAAAACGTCCATTCAGATGTGTATTTTTAACCTAAGTAGATGACAGTGTAAATAGCCGCCATTTCTGTTCAACTCACCTGACTAATGAGGTTGAGACTTTATTGTTACAGGATTAATACTTATGTAACTTAAAGTATTTGACAAGCCAATAAATACCTATAGTATAGAATATATTACACATTTTCCAATTAAAACTCTAGGGGGAGTAATTAAAACTTGTAGTAAGGGAGTAAAAAAAAAAGAAAATTGATAACAACTGGATCCTTAATTTATAATTTAATAGGATGACTTTAAAATGTCTAGTAGAGTAACTTACTGAAAAATTTTAATACAAACTCTATTAGTAGTCTGACGAAATAAGAAATAATTGCTGCAATATTTTGTAAAAATGTTCATCAATTGAAACCTAATTGTACTTATTTTCAACAAGGTAGCCTGTATTCTGAAACTTCATTCACCCTACTTTCAAACACAATACACCACTGTTTCTATGGAATGTTGTTTATTATCTAAACCCCAAAACTCTGTTATCTATGCAACACAACCTTGTAAAGTATTTATTAAAGATTTTTTAAATTTTTTTCTGTATTCTTCTTCTGCTCTCTTATATATGTGAACTTATATTTTATCTAATTTCACTTTAATTTTAATTTCTCTTCTATTTTCTTTTAATTGTTGTCAGGTATTTTTGCAATGTTTCTTTTATCTATTTCTTTCTAATTATCGTATTTTTTCTAACATCTATAAGAAGACATTTTGAACTTTAGAATAAGTTTTGAAAAATTTTAATTTTTAATGAAGTTATAGCTTTTTTTAATAATTAATTTGTTTTTAAAAATATAACATTTAATCTGTAATTTTATTATAAATGTAAATTGTCGCTTTCGTACTTATATGGGACATGTAATTTAAAAGGGCTTTAAATATTCATATAACTAAATCAAACTACCTATAACTTAGCACATAGTTGCATATCCTATTGTCGTGGCGTTGCTTGAAAAGAGGCTCTCATTTCCGGGAACAGTTGCTATCTGGAGTAAGATGATGAGATAACTTGTGACTGAGCCAATGAACTGAAAATTAAGTAAAACTTACTTTAATTCGTTTTAACTGGGTTATTCATTGTTAGTAAATCATAATCAGAAGACACACTTGTATTATCAGCGTCTTGAATATTTTTATGAAGATACATTTTTTTAAGTATGTTAGTTCTGTTTAGTAATTCTACAGAATACGTGATATATTGCTGTATTTATAAGTCTAGATCTGTATGTATTTTTCCAAATGTCTTTTCACTTCTTCAGGCTATGTGTATGTGTTTTTCTTTTCTGGTATAGTTAAAAGTTACGTTCGATCATCTAAAATGTTTTGCAAGAATGAAAATGCAATCATGTTTGTGTAGAAAACACGTATTTTATCAACGTTGTATGTATATTCCTGAATAATTTAGACAAGCTTCTGAGCATCTAATAAATATTAAACTGCAGATGGACCTAGTTCCCGATATCAGCCAAAAGTACAAATTTACGATGACCAGAGCGCCCAATATCGGGTAAAAATTCAAAGTCGTATCCCGATTTATCGAATTATAAAATTTAATAAAATTAGATTTATAAAATTTAAAATATTATTAATGGAAATGTTTTTTTCACATTGTTGGATATATGTAGTATCGTATTAGTTCCTTTTACTACGATGTTGCGATGACTGATAAAAATAAATTATTGAAATCACTTGTTGGCCATTTTGAAACTGCGCATTTGTCTCTGTAAATTATTAATAGTAAATGGAACAATAAACGTGCTAAGTTTCTGTAATATCTAATGTATTAAATACGAAAATAATATGTATTTATTGAAGCATATGTCTGTTTCATTTTCTTTATAAAACATCAACAATTCACTCAATTTACGTACGTGAATTCACACATACCAAGTACACCAAGAAAAGAGGGTAGTATTAATTTCCAACGTAATTATCATTACAATATTATATTTTCCCAGTCGGAAATAATCTTTTCTAGAAATGGTATATTGTATATTTTGTGATAAGAAAATAAAATAATCTGTTCCTTTCTAAAAATTGGCTGATAATTTCACTATAAAAAATAGATATTTCACTGTTTAATATATTGCGCATTTGTGGCAGCCTATCATATTTCAATAATTAGGTTATTTAATTTGGTTTGCAGTAAATGTGATGTTATTGTATGTATTAATAGCTATAAATATATTTTCAATATATTCACAATAGCGTAAAAATATATTAAAGTCATAAACAATTTTAAAAAAGTTTCTGCATCGACGCAATGAAAGTTTCATAACTTGGAAAATTACATAATTTGATTAAAAATTATATGTATTTTTGTAAATATTCATCTTCAAAATTTCATTATCTAAAATTTGATATATATGTATCTGGTTTGTAAGCATACACGTAACTGATAATTGTCGAATGCAGAAAACTACATCTTGTTTTCTAAACAAACAGCATGCATGGATTTATTTTATAAAACAAAGGAATGTATTTACATGTTGAATAATGTTTATTCCTAAGAATCATGTATATCTTATATCATTGCCACCCAAGTGTTTCACATAGCTCTACAACTGTTTATAAACAACAGCATCTGATTTATTAATTATACAATAAACTAACAGATGTCTTTGCAGAGGCAGTAGAAGTAATTTTTACAAATTGAGTAATATTTATTAGTGAGAATCATTGTATCTTATATTGTCACCCAAGTGTTTCACACAGCTGCAGGGTAATTTGTAAATAAAAATGCGTGATTATTATTTCTATCTCTTTATACATTTGTAAAAAGAAAATTATTTCAGCATTTAGGAAACTACATAAACCTTTTTGAAAAGATAGCTTTGATTGAAACAATTTCTGCAATTGGTCGTTAAATTTTGGTGGAGCACCTATCATGTTTTTCACCTGTTACGGGTTTTCTGCGTAAATTTGCCAATTAGTGCCCATGCTCAATAAGAGTTAAGTGCATTGATTTATTGTTATTTATTATATATTTAATATTCCCACTAAAGACACAACTGAAGAAAAACAAATTATTTTGATGCGGAGTTTGTGACCGTTTATGAAAAAAACCTAGGGATCAATATTAAAATAATGTTCTATAATTTGAAGGTCAAGTTAGGGAAGAAGGCAACACCGTGCTCAACCTTTCAAACTTATAGAAAGGAAGCATGGGTGAAGAATGTAATGAAAATGGTCTACATATTGAGGATCTAGTAAATAAAGTCATGAAAAGCATTATTATGTTCCAGCACAAAAATATGCTCAGTTACATGATTCTCAACTCATGGACAAGAAACAAAGTTGACCGTGTACTAATTGGATTAGAGATATGCTGGTACGTACTAGACATCATAATTTGCAGAATCTTAAGAATCAACAGCATCCGGGGTATAATGGAAAATATGTGAAAGACATGATCATGGCTAAAACGACTGAAGTGTGGTGAGCGTCCTCACACATTATCGTCTTAACACAGATATATTATACATTTTGATATTTTCATTATTCTCTTTAAGTTGAAGAATGCAATGAAAGCCATGAGGAAGCATAAAGCTCCGTGTGAGGACATGATCATGGCTAAAATACTTTAGAAGTATAATAATGAACTCCACAAGTCGAAAGGTTTATTTGTATCTTATAGTTCTAGTGAGTAATTCTAAAAAGCATATAGTGTATTGCTGTAATTGTAAGTCTATTCTATATAGATAGCTGTGCTCATAAAGCTATTTTTTTCTAATTGAAAAAACCAATTATTAAATGTCTTACAATGATTATGTAAGGTTAATAGCGATTCATATGGATATTGCCACCCAACTAGCCGTAAGACATTTTCCAGGTTCTGTATTAACTAAACTGGATTTAGAATTGCTATCTTTTATTTTTATATATATATATATATGTATATATATATATATATATATATATATATATATATATATATATATATATATACATATATATATAAACAAAAATTCACATACACATATATGTACATATTCACATATACAGAAACACACACAGACATATATGTGTGCTGCAATTTTGAAGTAAAAAACTTAAGCTGTAAATCGAACAATCAAATGTTATACCGAACCATATCCTATACTACGAATGGTGGTGATACAAGACTTTATGTATCTGATCTGTGCTTGTAAAGGAAGCAGCAAGTTACAAATATTTTAAATGAGATATATCTTGAATGTTACGTTGTTATATATCTTGAGTACATTGTAAATTTTTGCAGCAAGAAATGCATAACTCGGTATTCATCAGCAGCAAGTCACCAGTATGATGCACTCAAGTAGTGTAAGTGGGACAAACCGACTTGCGTCTTTCATTTTGTAAAAGAGTATTAATGTGGATTTAATAAATAATTTTCGAATGTTAAGTACCGGAAACTCCATCAATTAAAAGTCACTTGAATTCTGATTTTTTTATAGATCCTCTGATCGAAGTTATTTCTATATTAAAACAATGATGAGCTAATGTTATAATTGTGGCAAGAAAAGAGGATGATCACCGAGACAGGGCTCTCAATCCCGAAGAAAGGCGGGAAGTTAAATTGAGACGACCTCAGGGTTCCTTCGAAATTTTGTATACAATATTCTACGTACTTTTTACCCCTCTCTACTACTCTCAAGAAGTGTACGCTTCAAAAAATCAGTATGCGTTCTGCCCAAACCACTCAAAAATAAATCAATGTTTCACCATCTCACAAATCATTAAAAAATACAGGAAGTACTTTCACTCTCACTGCGCATAGACTATATACAAAGCTTGTAACGCTATGAAGAGAGCCTTTCTGTATAATTCACTGAATAATCTCGGCTTCCCTAAAAATCTGACAAGTTTGCTTAATAATGACTCTTAAGGCCATAAGAAAAAAGTTAAAATGAGCCAAAAGTACACCAAGGAATTGTTAGTGAATCAAGGGTCAAAGCAATGCGATGTCCATTTGTGCATCCTTTTTAACCTAATGTTAGAAAGACTGGGAATAGCCATCAAGCTTAGCAACTGGGGGACCAATTAACTTTGTTCAGCAAGTCGATGAGATTGGATACATTATTTTTCCAATGGCTGCCGTAACTGGCATTTGCAGATGACTCAAGATGTCAACAGAGCTTTCCAAGAACTCATCTAGACCTCATTTTAGATAGATAATGGTTTTAAGTTGATAATGAAAAAACCAAATATATGATGATGACTCTTTTTACTCTACGATAACGGACTAAGGTGGCTGTAAGTATGAAATCATAAAAAAAATCTACACAGGAAATGGAAAATATTTCATCAGGCTCTACTCATTTAAGTCAAGATGTAGGCGGCACAGAGGAAAAATAAGATCAAGACGACCGAGTGCAGATATTTGGGCTACAATGATAAATTTATCTAATATCCATTATTATATAAAAGATAGATCTTGAAGATGTTGTAATACAACAAAACCTAGGTTGTGGTAAAGAACTTAAAGAAAAAAGAAATAATACTACATCAAATAGTTTCATTTAATTGTCTGCAAGATATAATACTGGTTGTGACAAATGATAAGAACCTGTAAATAATATCTTATGCTCGGATAACGTGCCACAAGATAATGCCTTAAATACTCACACTTAGCAGGAACGGTACATCTAGAGTGAAGATGCCAAGTGCAGTAAACCTTGGCACCGAGTGCAATATCATCAGTGAAAGTTGCTCGGCCTGGAATTAGGAGATTGTTGTTGAAATAATGGACTACTTTCAAATTAATTTCATTTAATTCACACTAATTAATATGTTTTTTATTAATAATGATGATCATAGTTTGTTCCTATACTTATGAAAACGACTGACCAAATTAAAAAGAAATCTCACAAATTAAAACTTATATAACAGCTCAATATATAAACTATATGAATAATATTGCAAAAATAAATAAAGAAAACATTTTTTAATTTCAATTAATGATAGAATAAAATTATACTAAAGATAATTAAATTGATAAACAAGTAACAGTCACATAGAAAAAATGTAAAATTTTGTAGCTCGGTCAATCTGTATTAGTGTCCGTCCATTCTCCCAATACATAAAAGTAAAAACTGATGCTTTTTATGAATTGCCTCATATAATGTTTTTACATTTTATGCTTCTGTTGGAATTAGTGAAGTTAATTACATAATGGAATAATATCTGTTTGGATCCTGTTTAATATCTTTTCTACGACTAACACAATGTCATAAGCTTCATTTTCTTATACCACAGGTGAAATGTTTCCAATCATTTTGATGTTTCATGTTTACGTTTACGTAAAGCCACTTTTGTAGAATTTTTTATTGTGAAATTGTAGTGCGAAATAAAAAAGTTTTCATAAAACATTCTCACCTTGTGAGAAGCTTGAGCAGTCAAGTCCATATTTATTATTATGTTCGCTAAATTTGAAGTCTTGGCTGCCTGAAACAAAATTAACATTGGAACAATTTACTTTTTCTATAATAAGCAACGGACTATGTTAAACAAAGTAGAAGTGTCTGTAATTTTATTCACCGTTTACATGTATGCAATGGAAATACGGATGACTTGGAATAGTTTAAATTTTACATAAAAAAGTTGTCTTTGGGAGATCAATATATTGATTTTAATTCAATGTGTCTAGTGCCCACCTAGCTTTTCAGGCCCTCCTCATGTAATGAAAGATGTTTCTTTTTCTTATGAATTAATTTTAGGTGAGATTATGACTTTTATGATAAATTTCTATTTTAGCTATATATATACATAAAGGAATATACCATCCTTTTATATAATATACTCTTGTTTTTAAAACTAACCGATAAAATAATTTTTAAGGAAACTTTTGACAATATAGCAAATATGAATTTGTAGTATCTTTGATTCTTATGTGAAGAAATTTAAATTTGAAAATCTAATTGTCACAGACTGCCACGGACCACCTATAGTATTTTTACTGACTTTGCAAATTGTAAATAAAAAGGTTATCACAGACATCTTGTGGCTTGAATTCTCATACCAAAAAATTTGTTCCGCATCAAATTTCCAGTCAAGTATGTGTCTAAATACTTGAACGTAGAGTTCCATACTTATTTCACAAAAGTATTTTTCCAAAAATTACGTAGCTGGCGGTAGGATATCACATAAACACCACATTAAAGCCTAATACATCAAAAAAGATGCCTCAAAGTTTGAATAGAACTCATACTATGAGTGTTCCGTAAGAACTTAGGCATATATAAACATTTAAGGGTGCAATGTATGCCTTTTAAAATATTCACAGTATTATTTTTCACCATGTAAATATATCGCCTTATGTATGTGCTTTGATGAAATATATGATTGGCACCCAGTCAGAATAGAGAATGCAAATCCAAGCTTTATGTAACATTATTTTTTCCATTTATTGAGTATTTTGGCTCACAATTTAATAATAGGTGAATAGGGCACAAAAAAATGAAAGATTCTACAAGAGATTGTTACTTTGAAAATTAAAAATGTGAATCAATGAGCAGGCCCCAGTGGACAAAATTCCAAACAAAATAGATTAACCGTACAAGAGGAAATTCATGGGTCAATATTCGAATACTTATATTGATTTACACAAAACTAACTCTAAGACCATCAATGCAACAACATTTCAAACACATTTAGCGTGTGCAGATAAAATGTTTAATAAATGTCTCAGATGATTACTTGGGTTTAGCTATAGATTAACTCATTCATGTCTGCAGTAAGTTTCAAAAAGAACAGCTGGTACGCGAGTTAACAAATTTCGGTGACATGTCTCAAAACCATTCAACTTCAAAACCACTCAAAACAATTCTAATGAGCTCAAAAACATTTTAATTTTTTGTTATGGGTCAAGTACGTATTTTAGGACATTAAGAACTTAACAATAAAATGATATTATATGTAACAATTTAATTTTGGACAGTGAAGATGATAATTTAATATCTGCTATTTATTTAGATTTTACCAGAATATCTGTAGATCAGAGTCGATGATTAGATTTTTACCATAGATGTATTCCGTAGAGGTTTTTCCGTACGTATTCCGTGTAGGAGATTATTTTAGATGATTGGTCGTGAATTAAATGTCTGCAATATCCACTTTAAATTAATGTAAACAACAAATTGTGATTCTAGGACAACACATTTATCAACTTTTTTATATTATGCTCATTACAAATATAAAGAAATATTCAATTCATTCAAATGTAATACAATGAACAAACTGAAGGGAAGAAAATATCTAATAAATATTTATGTTTAAACAGACGCTAACAACCTATTTGAGGGCAGTATACACCAGCCGTCAAGAATTTAAAAGATCCCATAAGATTTTTATAAGATATAGTCATATCTTATTTAATATAAAGGTAATATGGAAGTATTCTTTTTAAATACTGATTTAACATAAAGTTCAACCAAGCTTTTAGGTATTGGTTACCTTGCAAATCAATAAATCTCATTATGTAAATGCTCATATCACACAAAGTACCGTATGCTCTGTGGTGAAAATTCTACAGCTTTGGAAGTCCAATTAAGCTAAGTCGACTATGAGTAAGGGTAAAAAATTTAAATCAGTAATAGAGGATTTTATGTTCCCTGTTTCAATATAAAATAGATACAGCGACATAGTGAAGTGCCTTCAGTAGGTCTCATCTCCTTCGTCATAATAAATTATGTGAAATAACAGGTAGAAAAGTAACCAACTCACCTCTTGCACAACCTTGTTGAAATTGAATACCATCCCCAGAACTATAATCACCGCGTACAAAATTTCAACCACAATATAAAATATGAAAAATAAATATTCCTCTTCGTGTTGTATCGTACCCATAGACAAAACGTGAATCAAATAAAACATATGAACGACAATGATGATAAAACTGTTCAACACATGCAGACCCATGCAAGCACCGCAGACCTTATTAATTATAGCACACAACTTATAAAGATTTAGATGGATAAATTGACAGTTCTCTAATATTTTTTCAACCGTTAAAACTTGAGATGGCTTTTCATTGACTGTAATTTCCTTTAATCCTGGTTTTTTGTTTAATTGTAATAATTTAGGGGTAGCAATTTTTTGTAATACTTCGTTTAACAACTTAATACGCACATGCACTACTGTGCATCCAAAATAAATCAAAATTATAAATAAGCACGAGTTATTTATCGAAACCATTACACAACACATCTTAAAAATTGGCTTCTGCACATTGAAAAAAGTAAAGGGCAAATATATTCCCAAAAACCTACTTATATTGACAATAAAGTTAAGAAAGAGAATAATGTTTATGAAAGATTTTATCGTAATAAAGTCGACACTTTTGTTCAGTTGTTGGAATTTTGTATCGATTTTCTGACCTATGCTAAAGAATTTCAATATATCTTGATTTTGGAGTTCCAGGTAAATTAACGTCAATGTTAAAATACTACTGAATATCGTTAAAATGTATTCATTATAGAAATACAACTTGGAATGATAGATGAAACCGATTAGTGTTTCTGTGCAGCTGATAGCTTTATAAGTGCACCAGAAAAACGTTGAATGCAATATGATTGACCAAATAACAGCTCCTTTATTTAAGATCAATTCTATGTTTCCATCCTTATTCAGATGCACATCACTGATTCCTAAGCCTAGAAATTGAGCAAGCTTATTTGCTAGTATATAGCTCTCTACTAAATTTCTAGCTCTAAAAACTGAACGAAACATTTCTCTCTTCTTAATAGTAAAGCCAAGTAAAATATATTACTGCTACAACTTATCTTCATAGGGGCTTAAATTCAACTAATATACAGGAAAACTATCAGTTTGTTAATTGAATTACGATGAACTATTTATAAACGGGGCATTAATTTCACTCCATTATGATGTTTTGATAGATGATAATAGCTTTAATCAATTATAGGATAGGGGTAAAGACTTGCAAGTTCAGGTTATGACTATTAATAAATATTTGGCTTCAACTTTTTTGTACATTTATTTTTTTTTGGAAAAGGGTTTTCAATTTTTATTACTGTTCCTTTTTATATTTTAGGGCTTCTAATCATTCTTTATTTGGAGTGACAAAAAAATCAACTTAAGACCTCCTTTGCTCCATTTCCTTTTAACCAGGATTATAAGAATAGGAATGAAGTTCTGAGTTTTGAGTAGCTGAGAAATTGAACAGTTGAGACGAGTTGACATCCCGAAACTTGTGCTGGCATGCTTCACAACTTAATGACGGCGTGTTATTTACAACGGTGGATCAAAAATAGGCATTGAATAGTGCAAGTCAATGCTTGAAGGTTTTTATTACTTGATTGTGGGTATATGTGTTCTTTTGAGAAGAATTTCTTATTGTTTCATTGTTGGTAAATTGTGGGTAAAGATGTGCAGCTAGAGTGCTCATCCTCAAATGAAGTGTACCAGCAGCTGAATTTTATGACTAGAATACTTCGTCTTGAACACTGAGGAAAGAGGCGCAGTAGGGACAATGTTTGAACGTATTGTCGTCGACTGGTAAGTAGATGAAGCCACAAATTAACAAGCTCACAAAACTTTGTCCATCTTTTTAGTCTTCATAATATCATCATTTAGATGGTAAAGCTAAAATTTATGATATGTGTATTAAACAAAAATGTTTACTGACTTAAACAGTGGTTTAGTTTTATTGAAATTATCACATGTTTAAGTAATTATTTGAATAACAAGTCTATAATTAACAATTGGAGCTAACATAAAAATGATTTTCCATTGGTCTGTCATATCTGTTTATTAAATGATCGACATATAGTTACACCAAAAGTACAGATGGACTGCTTATTAATGGCTATTTGGATAGATAACTATTATGGAATCATCTCGGTCTACACTGTCACTTATCTATATCACATTTGATAAAAAATTATTTTAATTTATTCTCAAAAAACTCCACAATATTTCTTTTCAATTAATGTCACTTTATCACAAAAACTTATCTTTGATATTGCTAAAATTGGTTCAATTTACCAATTACTTAATAAATACATGTATAATGGAACTAAATTGCTTTCAATATCCAAATGTGCAATTAAAAAAGTTATTTGAAATTATTCTTAATCAAGTAATTTCACTTGGGACATTCAATTCCATCAAATATTAATCAATGTGATAAAGGAGCAATAAAAGTGAAACCTCAAAAAAAAGAGCTAGTAAACTTATAAATACATATTTTTAAATGGTATAAAATTGAAGATTCAAGAAAATTTACTTAACTGTGTGACAGATGAAAGTTACAAATGTTTTATTCGCTAAAATTTTGCAATATGTACTGAAACTCATAGAAAAATTTAATTGTATAGTTGGCTGTGGGGTTTTAAATAAAAAATTAATAGAAAATGGAGTCGTTTAATATAAACTAAAATATTTATAATTATATGGCGTTTGCTCTTGAATTTTGTTTACAAACAGAGCAGTACATGGCACTCTCACGTAATGAAAATCT
Source organism: Druceiella hillmani (assembly GCA_039881145.1). Classification (NCBI taxonomy): domain Eukaryota; kingdom Metazoa; phylum Arthropoda; class Insecta; order Lepidoptera; family Hepialidae; genus Druceiella; species Druceiella hillmani. The sequence continues at coordinate 14,256,639 of JAYKKI010000057.1, read as the reverse complement.
CAGCAGCTTCATTTACCAGTCCCACATTTAAATATACAGCGAGCATATTGCCATGATATTAGGATGCATATTAGTTCTCTGTCCTCTGCACAGCAAATAGCAAATACTTGATTAGTAAATTATAAATTTTACACTCGTCGAGACTATATCACACACTGACTTATGAAGTAATTTTTACGCCAGAAAATTTAGTAGTTCTGTTAAAGAATTATTGTTGCATGTTATATTGTTTGTAAGTCAGTACTCTAACATTCCAATGCTGTAATATTATCCAAGTTATGAAATAACATCAGGACTTATCAAGTTACCAAATAACATAGACATCTATCAAATAACATCAAGATAGAATTTGTATAATCTGATTGAGCTATTAATTATTATTTGAATTTTTTTAATAAACAAGGCAAGAAAAATTTTCCTGAATTACCATTACAATGCTGGTGACTCACATTAATTAAGCTGCCATAACAGTTCTTCAGTGACTAAAACGGTAGGTCCTCTGTGCAAGAATATATGCTTAAGAATGAGCATTTTATTCTCGACAGATATACTTATTTACTAACTAAAATATGTTCTGCATAGTTGCATGATTTGCTATTTTGACAATTCAGTTTACCTTTCGACGGTTCTAGTATTCCCACTGTAGTTAACGACTCAAACTTTTGCAGTCATCTTTTAATGACCATATCATTGTCACTATATTTCGATGGGTGTGAATTTATAAGTTACTATATGTGGTGAGGTAACTTTTGAAATCCTGACTACATGATGAGTATGTTCCACTAACTGCTCGGAACTCTCGCGCCCTCGACCACAATCATACCCATTCCACTGGACTATCAGCATTGTAACTGTCAGCACAAGTGGGACTGGTTAAGAACAATGTGTATTCATAGCATAACATTAATTTCTATTAAAATTTCAAGATTGTTTGCATGTTTCGCGTCATTTGGTGTAAACTTTACTTTAGAGTTGCGTAAAGTAATTACCTCCGGCGCCATGATTAACCTTCAAAGATGATACAAATTTTCTTATGTAAACTTCATATTTCAATGTGCGAAATTCAAATTGACAGATAAACGCCCCTAACGACCCACATCAATAACATATTAATCCTGACTGCCATGACAGTGGTTGACATGTAGAATGATACAGTGAGCAATTTTTTGAGCGTTGCGATCACATAGTGGAACGTACTTAATAATTAACTATTTCTTTTTATGTCCTATTCAAATATAAAATTTTCTATGTCTTCTTATCTGATCGTCTGATGTATAATCCTAAAGCAATACAATTCTTACAGGAATGTAGAAAATAAATAAGATTACTGGCTGGCGTCTCTCATTTAATACCATGACCTGAATTTTTTTCTTTCTTTCCTTATGCTTAATAATCTCCATTCCTCTTTCCTACAAAAATAGTTTGTAGGATATTGTATGCACAGTTGCACTTAACCTTTTAGAATCCAATCAATTGCCTTAAAATGTCAACATAACAATATGGATTTTGTTTATTTAATGTCAAAAACTCTGTTAATATCAGGCAAGGTATATAAGCAATCACTGAAGGGACGGTATGTGTCACTTTTATAAAGGTTTTAGAGATATTCCAGCTTCAAGTATCTAGATTGCATACCAGAGCCTTACAATCAGAAGGATCATATTAAATAAGATATAATGACAGATTAGAACATATTTGTATATCAGAAAAGAGAAATGGAATAAAAAGAAAGTATGTTTATAAAATAATGGTGCAAAACAAAGGTTTGAAAAATCAAACTGGAGAACCAAATGTAGAGACAAGCCATATAAAACAAGATGTTTAAGGAGTTGAATATAATCAGATGTGCAAAGGTGTTTTGAATATGTCATATAAATTGACTGTTATTATTTAAACAGATTTACCTGATTAATATTAACAGGTTACAGGCCTACGAAACCCCAGAATTTAAATAATGCGATCAAGGATAAGGATGGAAATAAAGAGGCTTCTCAAAAGACACACTAAATTATATTTATTGTCATTGCAATTGCAGGATTTGGACATTTAAAGATCAAACTAACATTATGTGTTACTGTGTAGTATAACATTAACTAATTTAGCTATTTGTCATAAGAAACAGATAAAATAATTACTTTCAATTGATACTAAATTACATTGATACACAACTTGATACCTATCTTTCGAAATAGTCAAACATATATAATACTATAACCTGCTTCTCTACGATTATATGTTACACTGCAATCTAACAACAATAACTGGTGATAAATCATGCTATATCCTTACCTTTACGCTATAACTGTGTCAATAAGTGTTCGGTGCACATTTGAATTTTAGTCATATCTCTCATGCCATAGTTGAGCTGTACTGCCTCAACAAAAGTTGCACTAATTTTTTTATTTTACTTTCAATATTCTCTAAATTTTTTAAGAAGTTAATCATTCAAAAACCAAGAAAATATAAAAAATAAAGTTTAATTGTTGTTTTTTCTCGTAAGTTGCTTTGTATGTTGGGTACATACATCCATTTAAAGTGCATTCTATTAATTAGACTTTCTCTTCGCCTTTGTTACTCTAAATTTGCTGTTGTTAATTTTCATAATTGTTAGTTAATCGGTTCTGTTATAAAGGAAATTAATTGAAAATAAACATACAAATACAAAAAACAATTATAATCTGCTAAACTTATCAGAATTTGAGGCAGTGAAATATAATTAATTTTAATGCCTAGCAAGTGATGGAAAAAAACGTAATTACAACAGCAACATTGTGTTTCGAACCTTGTAGCTTGTCTTGGCTCTTGAAATAGTGAATGTATGATATTTAAAAGGCATTGAACTTGGAAATAAACAGAATGATATTCAAAAAATTATTAAATCCTACAACAACATTGGGCTCGTTTGATGCAGATAATAAACTTGTATGAATTCTTGGAGGAGGATTTTATAACGTGAGCCAAAATAAGAATAGAAAATACAAATTTCATTTCAGCAAACTTAGTTTACTCTTGTCAATCATATTGCTTCGTATATTCTTCTGTTGCAGTTACAAATCAATAGCTCTGTTCAGAAACAGTGATTCGGTTCATTTATCACTCCAGAAATATTATTTTAATGAGTATCTATTAATAACAATAAGTTTTACGTTAGCAATCAATGTTGTCGCTGCACATATTGAAAGGCAAATATTTGAAAAATTTCTTGTATATAATGATATAATAGATATTAAATTACATTTAGGCAAAGCTCTGAACTTTAATAAGCTGAAAAGTATGCAGGCCACGATCATTTTGTGACATTGCATTCAATGTTCTCAGCGTTGGTTTGCCGTTTATTTTCTGAAATTTTAAACTACCTGCACTCAAAAGGTTTAATGTCATATTTACTCAGATCATGACTTCAAATTTCTTGTCAAAAGTCTATTTCTGTTGCTCAATACTTGTAGAGTATTTTCAAACATTTTCCTGTGCAAATTAATTAAAACAACATTGACTGAAAATATATTGGATGAATGTAAAGGAATTTATTTGGATCAGCGCAAACTTTGCGATTGGTATGATGGTAATATCGTTTCATTTGACTAATTCATGCCACACAAAGTTTCATAGTGATTATTGGCCAAATTTTCTTCATGTCACGTGTTTTATCACCGAATAGAATACAGGGAACTCTGGAACTTATATTCTTCATGATGTAAGCATTTACTGCTCTCAACATCCTGCTCATAACTTTCTACTACTCAAGTATGAAGCAAGAAGTGAGTGACTATTAAATTTATTTCACTAGTTTAATTCTTTATGTGTATATTCATAACTTAACCCTTATGATTTGATGTGTTTTTATAGAAAATTTCTGTTAGGTCAAAATTTGTTATTTAGTATAATTTTGAATTTAAATAAAAAATTAACTCATTTTTTGTAAATACTTGTTTCTTGTCTGTATGGTGATATATGATTAGAAATCCTACTATGAATGGTTTTTGGTGACATTTGTCCAATAGAGGTTAAATCATTTTTTTGAAGTTGATTTAGATCACGTTTTAAATTTCAGTTTAATAATAAGTTCTGACAATTTTCTAAGGTTTGGCGAACTTATGAGATGATATATCTCAAAAGTTTGCCTTTTTTTATATAGGGCTCCTTCGCTGTATATTTTGTTGAATAGTAAAAACATGATATCTAGAACGCTTAATATGTAGCATATTAAAAAATTTGTAGAATAATCTTTTCTGATCTCAGTTCCTTATCTCTCTTATATCTCCTTATTAGCATTTTCATTGGTTGACATTACAGTGCTTTTAATTATTAACTGATTCCAAAAAAAAAAGAAATTTTACAGTTCAATAGCTTCCATACTTTTACACTACAGCTTTTTGGAGTTCCATACTTCTGAAGGAAAACTCCTTTGTTCTTGTATAGGTCTATCAGAAGTTTAATGTAGTTGTAAAGCTTACTGACCCACACAATTTAATGAAAAGGAAAAAAATATTTTTATGTTGGATGAATGTTAAAAATATTTTGTTCAATCAACCAGGAGTACAATTTGAGAGGACTTTTTAAGGAATTTGAAATATTTTTTTTTTCAAAGTGTAATCCAGTTTTTGAAATTTTTTTAAAACATTGTCTCCTTAATATAAATAGTAACTCTTTCCACCTTCAAAGATGACGCCAAAGTCTTCAGGTGGGATATTAGCAAAGATATCTTTGCTAATATCCCACCTAAAGATGTTGTAATACAATGAAACCTAGGTCGTGGTAAAGAAATTAAAAAAAGTAGAAATAATACTACATCACGTAGTTTCATTTAATTGTGAATAATGAATTTCTACAAAATTAACGCCAAATATATTCAATATTTGTGATAGTAATTGATGGCAAACAGACTGGCAGCAAGCAAAAACACAACAACATTATTAATTCGGAGCTACAAAATAAGCCTGATCATATGGAACATTCAGGGTACGAGTCAACTCACATTTCTCCAGTCATTTATAGGGTTCCTCACATCAAATTAAAAAATAGAACACTTACAAGATTACTCATATGTCTGTCAATTCTTCTCCACGGCTGATTTTCTCAGAAACTATGTGACATAGAAGCTTAAAATTTGGCACAGTAATAAATCTTGTTAACCAGCATATTTTGCACCTGATACCTTTATTAAAATGTTCATATAAATAATAAAATAAATAACTAAATAGGGTGAATAAAGTATTTAAAAAAAAATTCTTAATTGTATATATCATTTGGGGAATCATTTGAAAGGGCTCGCAACGAGGAGTACAAACATATTTTTTCAATAATAACATACTGAAAAAATTACTTATTTCCGAAATTAATAAATAAAAATTATGAAAGTAACATGGCTAGTAAAATCTGATTAGAAGGCTACAGGAAAAGTACAGAGATAATCCTAGATCCTACGATTTTTTAATATTGACCATATTTTTAGGCCTATAGCAGGCAATGTATTACATTATGAAGAATCAATATTTGTGAATAGTTTAATAGGTTTCTTATAACATGCGAAAATTTTATTGACATAATGTTATTACAGATAGTGTCTCCAATTTGAATGAAATTTCATGCATTGTTTTCAAATTCTATAAAAGTTCATTTAGTTGTTATTAAATTGAGATGACTAAGGTGACATTTCTTAATTTTTTGTTCACTTACCTTTTGTATGGATGTCTTGGTTTTGATGCGAATTAGCATCGAATTCAATGAATTTCCTTGTTGAATAGGATTACTTGATTGTGATCAAATTATTTAGTTGCACTGTATGTATTTTATTGATCTTACACAAAAATTATTTTGGGTTATATAAAGAAAAATTAATTTTTTTAGTCGTATAAAAAGTTGTCTTAAATGTCTACGTTGAAGATTTTATGACTTAGGATGAAACCTTTAATAGCTTCTTTAGAGTTTGAATTGATTTGACAACAGTCAGTCTTGCAGTTTCTGAGTTGATGAATTTTTTACTCCAGAAGATAGCTACATTTTGAAAGCAGTTAGTTAACCCATGTGCCTAATATCGGCGAACTTATTTGCAGTACAAATTTACATAAATAGCCCGAACACCTGATACCGTACTTGAAATGTATGCAAAATCTAGACTGGGGCCTTCTGTTACTATTCATTATTTTTAGCCTGAGTTGTGTATGAGTTAAGGCTAATCATATGTAATTACAAGACACACGTCATGTTGGGGCTTGTAAGTAAAATAAAAGATAATTTACAGCAGTTTTTTTACAACCTTCATTTCGGTATACGAGTATCATTTGATAATGGAATGAATTTTTAATACATTTTGTTTATGTATAGATACCTATAAAAATATTGCTTTAAAGTTACACAAAATATAATCGTACATCACTCCAACATATGATAGATAAGTATTCACATAAATAGTGCACCTACTTCAATGACATGTGCATCTCTGCAAGCTCTGGACGAATGAATTGGCTATGAAGAGAAGCATCATGTTACACATAATAAGTTACAGTGATTTTGCTTAAAAAATTAATGATTTCTCCACAGGTGATCTTTCGAGGGCTGAAAATACCAAAAAACTACATCAAAATCGAATAGTAGACATTTTCACTGATTTCTTCAATGCCCACATACGCCACACATATTAGGCCCTTGTCATCATAAACAGATGTTTGGCTAGGTTTAAATTCTTGAACCAATCAATGGTGAAGGTCCCCATAAATAATATCCAAATTCACAATTAAATGAAACTACGTGATGTAGTACTATTTCTACTTTCTTTAATTTATTTACCATGACCTATATTAAAAATAAAATCTACTTTCTTTAATTTCTTTACCATGACCTAGGTTTCGTTGTATTACAACATCTTCAAGTGGGATATTAGCAAAGATTTTTTGCTAATATCCCACTTGAAGATGTAATACAACGAAACCTAGGTCATGGTAAAGAAATTAAAGAAAGTAGAAATAATACTACATCTAATAATAATAATACTACAATAATACTAGTTTCATTTAATTGTGAATAATGAATTTCTACAAAATTAACGCCTAATATATTCAATATCCAAGTTCACTTTTACCTCTCACATGTTTCCCCATCTAAAAGCAAAAGGCTAATCATTGAATGACACTGCACTTTTCCATCTTAGCCAAAACTACGATGCATAACTTATTAAAACAGCTGCCAAATCCTAATAAACCTATGAGTTACTGTCAAATTTATTTTGGTGTTGTTTAACAGACGATAGCACCTGTTGGTAATAATAACTTGCTGTAGCAAGTCCATCTCTCTTTAAACACAGACAGTGGCGTGCTGTGCTTTTTGGGTATGGCATGCTACTAAGGGAGACACATATAATTAAATGCTTATATATGTATATATATTATGTGAAGTATATTTTTATTTTATTGTTACCGAAGTCTTCTTGTCAAAGTCCTTATTAATCTAAATCTTGCCAATTTTATGCTTCTTGCTATACATTCTTACTAATTCATCATTTTTTTATGACAGAAGGCCTAAAACAAAACTGCATAAGCACTTACATTAATGTTAAATTGTGCACAAAGTAGTTGAGGATCACTACATCCGTGCTTTGTATTAATATTATATCACTATTTATCTAAATATTCTGCTTTAACGTTATTTATCATAATTTGTCAAATTATTTGTAAGAGAACAAAGGCCATTTAACAAGAATAGAAATTTTACTGTTTATTGGTTATTAAATAACAAAAAATATATTTTAAAAATATTTTTTACACACTTTTAAAATTAAAATTTTTTTTTTTTTGTTGAGATCATTACATGCAGAATTTTTTGATTGATTATGTTGTTTTCTGTGAACATTCTTTCATTGACATAAATAAAAAAATTTTATTATCATCAATACCAGCATAACATTTTATTCAAAGTATAACTCCCAGCTAACCGTAAATATTTACCACGCATGAAAATATACCATGCACAATGATATTATTTTTTCAATAAAAGAAAATTTAAAAATCTTGCTTGAAAGTCTATGATACAATAATAATTCTTGTTAATAGGAAAATGTACACCACTGGACACAGGTACTTTTTGAATTTTAAAACCTTTTCCTATAAAACTGGAGAATATATGAAAGATATAAAAATATGCACTTAAAAACTGATTCTCTTTCATTAATAGTTAGATATAAATTAAATAGTTAGATATAAATAAGTTACCAAGTAAGTATGGGATATGTCATTAATTGTTTTCCATATACTTCAATATCATTTCCACATACATCAAAAGCATGGTAGAATAAATAAGTAGCAATGTACATACATTCTTGCTAAAGTATGTTGAAATTTATTCTGGTCACTGTATACTTAGTTACCAAAAATTGCATAAAGTTAAGTAAATAAATAAATAAATAAAATTCTTAAAATATTATGTAACTGTGTGATGTAAATAAATTTTTAATAACAATTTTATGTCATTAACTAATTACTCTTTTTTTTGCTTATGTAGATCATAATCACTCATCCCATTATCATTGCCTCGAATGGGGGGATACCACCCCTTTGTGACATGTAGTTTAGACGATTAATAGTAAAACAATTAATTTATTAAAAGGTAGCCACGAGATAAAAGCAATAACGTTACGAAATTATGTTCGATATTACCTTGTAACATTTAATTAATTTCAATATAGCGAGGGATATAATAAACATAATTAGAACAGTAACATTGTCTTCTTAATTTTGATGCTTGGTTTGGCACGTTTGAAATGAAGTAGTCAATAAATAACATTAAAAATAAAACTTCACAATGTTCAAAGAATTTTTTAATTGGGAAAAAATATTGCAATCTTTTAATATTAGAAGTATACTTATGCAAGTTCTTGGAGTAAGATTTTATAATATGAATCGGAACAAGAATGGAAGATACGAAGTCGAGTTGAACAGATTTAAATTGCTGTGGTCAATTGTTTTGCATGGTACATTCTTCTGGTGTAGTTACAAATCAATTGTCTGTTCGGAATTAATGATCGGTTTCATCTATCACTCGAGAATATATTATTTCTATGAGTGCATGTTAGTAATAATTAGTTGCGTATTAGCGACTAATCTTGTTTATGCACACGTCGGAAAGGAATTATATGAACAATTTTTTACAACTAATGATGCCATTGATATTAAATTACAAAATCTAGGCAAGGCTCTTAATTTTAAGAAGCTAGAAAGTAGGCAAACTATGATTATTATGGGTCACATTGCCTTCAATGTTCTCAGATTTGTAGGATTATATTTGCCATTTATTTTCTGGGACTTTAAGCTACCCTTGTTCAAAATGTTCAATGTCATATTTACTCAGCTCATGACCACAAATTTCTTATCAATAATTAACTTTTGTTGCTCAATGTTTATAAGTAGATTTAAAAATCTGAATGAAATTTTGAAAGAGATTTATGATACAAAGGGTTTTTCTAAAATGAACATCGATAAAGTTCTCAAAGAAAACAATTTTGAAAATATTTCCCTAACAAAATTAATGAAAACACCATTGACTGAAAATGTGTTGGACGAATGTAAAGAGATATATCTGGATCAGTGCAAACTTTGCAATTGGTTTAGTGAGAAATACGGTTTCATTTCACTTGTGCATGCCACACAAAGCTTCATAGTGATTGTCGGGCACATGTTCTTCATGTTACATGTTTTGTCTTCGAGTATGATACAGGGTACTCTGGAACTTATTTTCTTCTTGTTGTACATATTTCAAGAACTGGTATTTGCTGCCCGCAACATCCTGCTTATAGTTTTCTACTACACCAACGTGGAGCAAGAGGTGAGCAACTGTTAAATACATATAGCTACTACAGTCACTAGCATGATTTTGTATTGCACTGCTATAGTTTAGTTGTGTAAATTAATTTTTTTAAATGTAACCAATGTTATATTTAAGCTTTCAACTTTACCCTAAGTTCTAATAATATTGAATATATTAATACTACTAAATTCATTTTTCACAATTAAATGAAACTATGTGATGTAGTATTATTTCTACTTTCTTTAATTTCTTTACCACAACCTAGGTTTCGTTGTATTACAACATCTTCAAGTGGACTATTAGCAAAGATTTTTGCTAATAGCTCTTTGTTAACCTGAAGGTATTGTAATACAACGAAACTGGTTGTGGCAAAGAACTTGAAGAAAGTAGAAATAATACTACATCACGTAGTTTCATTCAATTATAACAATCTTTTAATACCAAAGGCATAACGTTTTCAATGTCCTTCACTGTACTCATATATACTAAATGAAGTTTATTTAAAAATTAGCAGAATGAGTATATCCAATCTTAGTTCTTTACCCTATTTTATATATCACGGCTTTTCCTTTATTATTTTAAATTGTAGTTTTGTGATTTACTAAGTGACTTTGAACAAAGGTGAGGATTTTTTAAGATATATATTAATTGTGCTCAAATGAATCTGATTTTAATTACATACGAGCTTTGTGTTCAATTCTCACCGAAATTTACCTAACAGCCTATATCTGCAGCTTGCTATAGCTGATGTTAATTACAAGATCATAATAGATAACTTGCTAGATCTAAATATTCTGAGAATATAGCTAATAGAGCTATTGACGAAGATTTGGACCTGCTACATGGGATCTCTCGTTACCTTCTATATCTCACACTCGTAGAATACAATGGATTTTCTGTCAAACCAAAATATTTTGAGCTTTACTCTCCGTGTCAGTTTCCTTGACTGCTACACGTGGTGGAGTCGCGCAAAGATCGCCCTAGCCGTCACGATCTGTGAAGCTTTTACTCTTCTGTTTCACTCTGCCCTTGAGATGACGCACCTGAGATAAGTTAATTGGGGGACACGTTTCAATCTATCCGTACGTAGAATTAAAAAAGTGGATTATAATTATGTCAGCAATTATTATTAAATGCGTAAAAAGATATCGGGTAAAGCTAACTAGATCAGTATATATTCAACATAAAAGATTTTTTACCAGCAAAATGTAAACCTAAATCAAGTTTGTTTCACGAATTAAAACTACAAAAATTATTTAAATGTCTTATATCTGCTGTTCTGCAAAGTTCCTAATTAATTTTTTATAGTCAGAACTAATTTTTCTAACATTAACATTTACCTTTTTAAACGATTATAGCAGAATAATGGTGTAAAAAAGAAATTTTGATTAAATTTAAATTATATTTAATACCTAATTATAAAATGATTGTGGAAACAAATTTACAATATGCACCTTACATAGAAGCAAACAGAAATAATAATAACATTAGTTATAGTTAGTAATAGAAGTTAATGTAGGTGTTCATTTGTATTTGTGAAATGGAAATTTTTATCGGCTTATCTCTCATTTGAACTCACCGTCTGCCCTTAAATTACTGTTCATAATTTACAAATAAAACCAACTGCAAAATGAAATAAACTTATGTCCCAGTGGATATCACGTTATAAATATGTATATATCAAATTTGTGAATCATAACACATTTAAATGAACTTTATGATAGGTATAGACATAACCATATCTGATATTAACAAGAATGATTGTTATCGAAATAAAAATTTTGGGAATCTAAAAATATTTTAAAAATTTAAAATAAATGTAAATAAATAATAAACATACAACTAATTTAAAATAAATTATTTTATGCTTCGTCCGTTATTCTTTAAATGACGAGCGAAATGATTTTCTAACATAGAGGCACTTTCTATTGTATAAGAGCACGAACGAGCATGAAAGCAAAGTCTAAAAATACACGCTCACAACACATGTTATTTACATGCACACAATTTTTAACACGTCACTAACTCAAGCCCTTTTTGACCTATTCTAAGTTCACATTTTACGTATGCACGAAGATTATAAACACTACAATGTACTTTAGTTCATAAATATTGCTTCTATAGTGCCTGAAATAAAGATCCAAAATTGTTAATTTTGCCACGAACTGACTCACTGATCATTAAAACCGCTTGCCTACTTCCAACCAACTTTGAAACTTGGTATGTAGCTAGAGTTTTATGGTCATGTAAGGAAAATTCAAAAATTTATCAAGGGGATTATTCCTTCAACAAAGTTAATAGGCAGCTAAGTGCAAAACATTTTGTATAATATTTACTTGATCAGAAACCAAATTTGAATTATTTTCTTGTGTTTTATATAATATCTAAATTATGCTTTCGCTACATTAGACCAATTTCTATTTGCATATTACATAATTAAATTAAGTACTAACTTTTGTTGTGCAAAAATTCCACAATTTCTTAAAAATAATTGTACTGAATTTCTTATAAATACACATATTTAATTACTGAAAAACTAATGAATAGTGTTTTCTTTCTTTCAGGCTGCAAAAACATCATCTTTAGTGAATGATATTATAAATATGGACTTAAGCCCTCAGACTTCTCGCAAGGTAAATGTTTTAAACAATTTGTAAGAAAATTGTCAGAGTTATACTACAAGAAAATTGTACCTTGCTTGCAGAGGAAAATATCATCATCTGGTTCTCAATATGCTGATCAAGGTAGAATAAGACATTTAAAAACCAATTAAAAGATAGGTTTTCCCTGTTTACATTTGTGTAAAAATCAATTCCCTTCCAAATACCTAACTGGTCTTAGTAAGGAAGAATGAATCTAAAGACATTTCCAAAATTCATATGGAAAAGTGCCATAAAATTATAAAAGAAAGATACATAATGGAAGACAATAATTTGTACAAATTATTTTATACAAAATTAACATTGAAATTGTTTTTTAACTGCTCGATTTTGCTTGAATAGTAAAAACAAAAGATAAAAAAGTATGGCATCTCCATGTGAGGCATTTTATTGTCATTTATCTTCTGTATTCAAAAGGGTATAAACTGACTACATTATATTTAACATGTATTGGTCAACCATAATATATTATTATTATGTACATAAACAATTATTTTTATGTTAAACATTTTGAAGTAATTCATTTGTATTTTTTAATTGTGGTGATTTAATTCGCTAATAAAAATATCACTTCCCCCAAAAAAATGTCTGCTTTATGGAACTCTATATTTTTTTTTTAAATTCGTTATGTGTTGTCATATTTATAGCTTGATATGTTATAAATTATAAATTATTTATTAGAAAATTTATTATAAATCAGCCAGTTTTCATCCAAAAGAGGCACTACTTCTGAAGCATCTTTTTCTTAACTATCCTATTCAAGACGACATCTTCAAAAATTCTTTCATCAAGAAGAACAAAGCCCACAACAAACAAATTATTTGGCTATCGTAGATTACTATTTATAAAACGTTTTCTTCCATGACAATGAGTGATGAAAAAAATGGAGCAGGAACGTTGATGTATATAATTTCTGTAATGTATATACAGAAATTTATTGCATCATCTCGCAATGAGATAATTTAAGCAGAGGTTCATCGCATCACATATTTTTTGGCACAAGTTCTTTGAACTGAGCCACGAGTGCATAAGTTACAGTATATTAAAATAAATTGAATGAAATTTATATTCCATTCAATTCATTTATTTGGAATTATTATTATAGGTTTTTAGAAGTATATTATATATTTTCATACTATTGAATATATTTGGCGTTAATTTTGTAGAAATTCATTACTCACAATTAAATGAAACTACGTGATGTAGTATCATTTCTACTTTCTTTAAGTTCTTTACCACGACTACTCTCATACTAGTTAACAGGTAGTCTACCTGGATTTTTGTAATATTTTTACGACTAAAATGCAAGTTGTATATAAATATATATATATATATATTTATATATATACATATATTAATATACAACTTGCATTTTAGTCGTAAAAATATTAAAAATATTTATATATATATTTATTTATGCATTTGTATAAGCATATGGAAATAATGGTTTTAAATAAATCGCACTTATTAAAGGAAATTTGATATGAGTACAAGTGAACAGCATTGAATTGATGTTACAAGTATATCTTGCAAAATTATTGTAAAAAATATGCACTAAGACAATTTTTCATTTTTGCCTTCCTAAAAAATTCAAATTTTTAATGTATTTTGATATCATTTCCCATGATAAAGAATTTTATTCTACATCAATAAAAAATGAGGTATTATTGATTGAAATCGGCCCATTTGTTCTTAACTACATATACAGACACCTCAGTTTTAAGTTCCGCACACCCTAAATTAAATTATTTGTCGGTGTGTAAATTCACTATAGTGTAAGCTTAGTGGCGTTTTATAACACTGACAAAGCTGTTGATAACCTTTTTATATTTCTAACAAATTCTATTTTTAAAACTTTTAATTTGCCGCTATAACTAATTCAAAACAATTTTCAATTGTAGTAATAAATATTTAACCATTTAAAAAAAGTTAAATGAAAGCAAAGACAAATTAAACCTTTAATTATTTCATTTACAATGAAAAGATTGCAAAGTCTAATAATTTGAAAAAAAATTTATTTATTTTATTATAATAAGAATAATTTTGAAGTTAATAGTTAAAATAATTAAAAAATTAGGATTAATTAGTATTGCTTAAAAAATTCAAAATAATTTAGAGCTACTTTAAAAGCCAATTTAATTTATTGTATCAGAATTTAATAAGTATATATTTTGGACATAAATATTTTCAAATTTAAGACTTCATTAATGTAATTAATATTATTTATTAAAAATAATTTAATAAATAACATAATAATAATAATTTAATAATAATGCATATTTATTAAAAATAATTAGTTAGAAATGATGTATTTATCATTTTTTATAAATATTTATATTTTTAAGAAATAAAAAAAATTTTTATAATTATTTGTTAAATTATAAATTATTTTAGATTTTGAAATCGATTATAAATATTTTGTAGGATAAGTTTTAAAGTAAAATATTAGATAATTTATTTAAGATATATTCAATTTGATTTCAATTAAATCATCTATTTAATATTTTATTTCAACACTTATCCTATAAAATGCTTAGATTAATTGTTAAGGTATATTATTATGATTTTATTCAGATTTTCAAAATATACAATTGAAAAGAGAGAGGGGTGGGAACATGGAGGGGTGGGAACAGGAATCTAACTAAAAATATTACATGACACTTAATTCCATTTGGAAAGGCAATTAAAAATATTTACTGATACCCCATATGAAAGGTAGACAAAAAAAATCTGGCTCAAGTTCTGGCTCAAGTAAAATGTTCTTGTTTTTGAGTTAACTAAACATATAAATAACTGCTGCACTGTGATATATGTACAACGGAGCAAAAAATCAGAACAGATCTGAACCGCAGAACTTAGATTATCAATTTACAAATTTCACGCAATTATGCAGTGATATTTTAATTACAATAATATAAAAGCATTTGATGATTATAATAACATAAAGGCGTTTTACCTTTACGTTCAGGATTGCAAGTACACAATGCATCTCGTCGTAATAATTTGACATCTTTTGCTACTATGAATAAATATCAAATTAACATTGTGTTTCGCATATACATATAACATATATGCAGATATGTGGCAGTATGTACGAAAATAGTGTCAGAGTGCGAGCAAGATGGAAAATATATATCTAATACAATGAGTACGTTCCACTAGCCGCTCGCAACGTTCGCGCCCACGACCGCGATCGTACCTATTCCACTAGCTTGTCAACGTTGTAACTGTCAGTTCAAGCGGAATGAGATAGGAACAATGCGTATTCGTAACTATGAGTAAATGGCGGGTATTGGATGAAAATCAAGAGATTATATTTTTTACTATATTAAAGATTATATCATTTAGACTTAAGTAATTATAAAAGTGCAATTTAATTTCTATGTATTAATAATTTGACAATAATTTAGACTTACAGTAACTGTAAAAGTCTAATTTAATTTCTATAAAAGTTTTGCGTCTTTTGGTGTCACTTTTATTTCTATAGTTTATACAGTTTTGAGATGTACCTATATCTCAAAACTACATAAAGTGATTCTTTCTGTCACTATGTTTAATCTTCAATTATATCATTTTATTTATGTAAAATTCATGCATCAATGTGTCAAAAGTCAATTTGACAGATAAACGATCACAATGACCCACCTCGTTACGTGGGTCTTCGTGGTCGTGAACAATGACGGCATCAATGACGTTTTGATCACGACCGCGATGACCGTGATCGCCAAGTGGAATGATGCAGTGAGCATTTTGAGCGTTGCGATCGCCTAGTGGAACGCACTCAATGTGAATAAGAGTGTAATCGTTCTGCAACATTTGTTTATTTAGTAGCAAGCACCTGGAAATCAAACCTCATACTAATAATTGATGAATTACTGCACAGTGCTCGCATATTATTCGAAATGTTCCACATTTGTGATGGTTTGACTTACCAAAGGTTTATTTAAATGGCAATCTATTATTTCTTTTGGTTTGAACTCCAGAATGAATGAGTTATGAAGCGAATGTCAATGTCAACAAATTCAAACTTTCATTGTCGTATTGGGTATTTCCTCCTAAACACCTTCCCCATAATCCATCTCTTGATAGATCTTCACAAACTGGTTTCAACGATTGCTTTAAAAATACTACTGTCGTGATAATTGATAAATGTAGTGTATTTTACCATATTTTTTTCTTCAGATTTTTTTAATAATACCACCATAGCATCCATTTCCATTTTTCAGGATTTATTCTAAAAATATTAGTAATATAACCTTGAAAAAAATTTATTTCTTGATATAAAAACATAGGATTATCCCTTTAATTTCATTTAAACCGACACAGAACAGGAGGAACCCAGTGGATGTTGATTACCACTCTCGCTCTCTTACACTCAGACCTACTCATAATGCTTTCCACTTGTGCTATAAAATTTTCTTTTAGTTTTACCATTTTTTTTAAACCATAATTTCCAATTTCCTTTTACCAAGTAGACTTAAATACGTTAAATGAACATGTTACAAAAACTTCAGCATATTTGAAATATATTTTCAGCATAATTCTGAATTGCAATTGTGAGATTTTACGCTCATATTTTAACAGCACGCAAAATGCCTTTTCCTTCTTTAATGTTAACTATTCAAATTTCATTGTGCCTAAAATATGTTTTTTGGAAATAATTTGTTTCAATTTTCATATAATCGATCGATTCCCTATTGCACTACTATCAAACGCTACAGTACAAAATTGTTAAATGCCTAAAACACCTACCCCAAATTTGTTATCATCTCTTGACTTTAATGCAACATCTACAATCACTACCGATGGACATATTATACAGGCTATATATTAAAACCAACATTGTATTTATTTTTTTTATTAAAAAGAAGCTTTATTGCCATCAAGTAACAATTATATTTACCTAAATTTTTTGAAAAATACAAAATATACTTATATTAAGTTTTACATAAACTCTCAAAGCAGTACAAATAATGACTGCCACATTGTATGTGGGGTACGATTTGACCACGCAACTGTCATCTTTTTAAGACTTGAATTTACTATGACACGGCATTGAAGGGAAATAGTATTTTTATCGATGTTAAAACAGCTACAGTTTACATGAAATTTCATTTATTAACAATTTTTATTTTTAATCCCAGGCTGAACAGTTTTCTATGATGATACTACACTCAGTACCAAAGTTTACAGCTCGAGGTTTATTCTCTTTGGACATACCGTTTTTATTGAGTGTGAGTATAAATCAATTAATTTTTATACTGTCAAAATTTTTTTCAAACTTCGAATAAAATATATATAATAAAAGTATGTTTAATCTATTATTTATGTTTATTAGCGTATAGAGGTTTCTGAAAAAAATAAATGAACAAATTGTCTAGTCAAGCAGTTATTCAGTTTATTAGTCCAAAATTGTTCCATCCATCAAAAAAAATTAAAATATAGACATAAGAGAAACATGTAAAAAATATTTTGTTATTTATTTGATTCTATAAACAAATTAAAAAAGAAATGTGACTAAAAAAGAAATAAATTTGTCAAGTTATTCATTACAAAAACAGTTTAAATAATATTGTAAATTATCAACCAGAAGTTGTATAAAAAAATGACAACTTGGTCTCAAACTAGAATCTCAGAAGTTCTTGTTCCACTCAAGCATCTATTACAATGGACTTAAGTTACCAAAAATCATTTTGATCCTAATCTAATTTAGTAATCGAATTCCAAATAACTTGAAGACTTGTAAATGATATGATAACATTTAGAGGTATGCATGTATAACGACTAGGTTTATTCAGAAATTAATCATCTATTTTATATTGTTTACGAATGAGTTTTTGTGAAAACGTTTTGTGTAAATATACCATAAACAAAGAAAAACCATGAAGAAACTGATAGTTATAAGAAGATTTTCAAGGAATCTTGTAATGCAACTAATTTTTTATTCATTTGAAAATGATGCGCCACCGTCTTATTTACAGTTGATCTATTAAAAATGGTTAATTAAATTTTTATTAAGCTATGATACTTTGATTGTAGTGTATTCTCAACAATTTTAATGAATAATATGCAATAAGGACACTAATTTATTCTACTGAACAGCAGGCTATAAAAACCATGCAAAAAAAATGAACAAATTCACAGTACCACAAGTGATTGAAATAAAACTTTTAGTTAATTAATTATCAATTTTTTTGTTATTAAAAAATGGACAAAATACCACATACATTTTTCAGCAAACAAATATTGGTGAAATATGAATCAGGCAGCGAACTCCCTTACCAAGTTATATAACTGGAGCACTAAGAACAAAGCTTTTTTTCTTATAAAACTGATGGAAGACCTAACTATAGTGGTGGGCGGGTCAGGATCGATATTTGGACCAGGTCATATAACTGTGCATGCTCCTTGATTTCATACGGAACTTTCTGCCATTAATGCAATACATTAGGGAGATACTGAGGGTGCCTTTCCATACCATGACCCAGCTTCCCAGGGCTTGCTTGGGCTAAATACCTTAACCCCAAACTGATTCCATTTGGCTGTATATCTCGAAATTTTTTCTTATGACCTTCAGTGTGGGTTTCGTGGTGCATCGGGGTAATTTCTTTAGCCACTGTGACTTGATTGAGAGAGGACAGATCTTTGAGTCATTTAGAGCTCCTTGCTACTCTTGGAAAAATAAGGGTCCTGAATGGTTCATTGTGTAGGCACACTTGTTAAATACTGTTGGGTTTTCACTCAACTGGTACTTTCGTACCTGGTACTTTCGTACCTGATGGTAGATATAGAAAATTATTATCCCGCCTTCTTCATGACCGGGGATATCATTGATCCCTGGAAGGATTCAAACACAGCTTTTATACTATAGGTGCTTGGTTTCCTTGCCATATAGCCCTCTCAAGCATTTATAAGAATATCAGTGAAAGTTTATTTCTTTCTTTTATTAAAAATTACCAAAGAATTCATAAAAAAATTTCGTGAAAGTGTGAAAAATCAAAATATATTTTCCAGATGGTTTATTAAAAATTATTTAATGAAAATGAACAACTTTTTCTTTCTTAATAAGGACAGAATTAACATTTGTTCCTACATAATTAAATATGCAATATTACACTATAATGTGAGAATAAAATTAACTGTTACAGTTTATTGGCTCCGTGACAACATACCTTATCGTACTCCTCCAGATAGCAGCGGTTCCCGGAAACGAAAACCTTTTTGTAAGCAACTCTTCCCAAGTGGTGACTGCAACCATGTGTTAATATAACTTTCTACTAACTGTAAATCAACAAATTAATATTTTTGCAGTTAAAGAAAGCACAAAACAAAACTTACTTCTCATGAAGTTTTTTGAAAATATTTAATTCTGATGTGTCCACAAATGTTTACAGTAACGTAATTCTTTCAATAACGTAATTCTTATTTCAAAGTTTTAAAATTATATATCTTAAAACTTTGAAATAAGAATTATGTTATTCAGTATTATTCCAAAACTGATGGGTTAAAATATTAATCATAGAATGAATTTCATACATCACACTTGTTAATTTCCCTACGGCCAAAAATGTGGAGTTAATCTTAAAATTCATTTGAAGAGCAAATGAACTGTTTACACTATTATACTTCAAGATCAGTATAATAGTATAAACAGTCCATTTGTTTCATATAGATTTCTTTTTATACCTTGTCATTCTGTATGATTATACTTGTCAAATGCTTGACCAGATTCGACTTTTCATTTATTCTCTTGATTAGAATGCAGGTTCCAAGCTTTAAAAAGTGTCATCAAATATGATTTAAATAACTTAAATATTTTTGGTATTTTCAAGATTAAGAATTCTTTAATTAGGCAAATCCTAATATCATTATTATGCAAAAGTATATCAGTATTACTCAAAGAATAGGTGTGATCTAGTTGTCATAAAAAATAATTCAAATTTAATTTAAGTTAAAAAATAACACTGTTACGTGGGTGCCTGTGTTATGTTTGTTTGGTGTTTTAAGTCTTTATAACCTTATATATTACATAATAAATAGTGAATATAAACCAAAATTTTAGCAGATTTTATTTTGTTAGTTATTTCATTTCCAAAATATTAATTCACTATGCTTTCTTAATTTATTGTTAGAGAAATATTATAATAGATTATAGAAATTAATTTGAATTTTTCTTTTTATTAAGCAAAATTAAAAAATTGGAAAACTTAATTTTTCTTGCCATGATATAAATTTTGTAAACATTTTCATGTGTTAGTAAGTAAATACTTTAATCAACAACTATATTTTTTTAAATATCTTTGCTTTTCATTAGCTTATTTCTATCTTTTAAAGGTGAACAATTTAATTAGCTAATATATACACTCTTTTGCATAAAAAACGGGCGGTTTTGATTTTGTCATATTATTAACAAAATATTATTTATTAAGAGGTTGTATTAATTGTAATTGTTACTGGCAGGTATAGTGTACTCTGGCACATAAAAACGAACGTTCTAAATTTTAAATTAATTCTTTTTGAATGAAAATTCTCTTTCACTGACAAAAACATATTTTTTGGAGGTAAATGAAATCCAACTCTTATTAAGTTCTTTTTCATTTGTTATGTCTTTTATTTTAACGAATAACTTTTAATTAAATTTCTGCTGTTTGCTGCATTAGTTCACTTCTGTTTTCTGATCTCAGTATGGTTGAAAAAACAATAAGAGCTAGTAAAATTATTGCGCTGCTTGAAGAAGGCTGTAGCCAATGTTATGTGTCTCACCAGTATAATGTGAGCCGTTCCACCGTCCAAAGGACCTGGCAACGATACTAAGAAACGTGCTCCGTCAGTAGAAGGCCTGGTTCTGGAAGAAAACGGTGCACTGAGCTACGGGACGACCGCTTCATAGTCAGTAAAGCGCTACCAAATTGTCAAGTTACGTATGTGGATCTCAAACAGAACCTCGAAGACGTCAGAAGTACACGAGTAAACCTATGGACAGTTAGAAGGAGACTTCAGGCCGTCAATATATGTAGCTATCGTGCAGCTCGGAGTCCTACATTGCTCTGTGAGCATATAGTTGCCAGATTGAGATTCGCTCAAAATTTTTCATCATGGACTCAACAAGACTGGAATAGTGTTTTATTCTCCGATGAAGCTCGTATATCGATTAGTAGTGAGGATCGACATTGGCGAGTCTTACGAAGACCTGGAGAACAATTCGCAGAAGTGTGCTTTGAGGAAATAACCCCTTACGGTAGAGGCTCCGTAATATTTTGGGCTGATATTAACTCAGATGACCGTACCGAGTGAGTTTTTATTGAAAATGGCACACTTAATGTGCAAAGGTACATAACAGAGGTTCTTATTCCTCATGCCCAACCCACATTGATAGCAGTTGGAGGCGTGTCCATTTTTATGGGCGACAACGCTCACGCCCACCGCTCTAGAGACGTTGATACATATATGCAGGAGGTTGGAATTCGTCGGTTAGACTTGCCAGCTAGAAGTCCCAACCTCAATCCGATAGAACACATACGGAATAATCTCAAACGACGCGTCAGAACCGTAAAATCAGCTCCAGAAAACATTCAGGCCCTTAAAAATGTGATCGTCTCTGAATGGGAACGTATTCCTCAGGAAATGATAAAAAACATCGTTGAAAGCATGCCTAGCAGATTAAGTGCATTGATTTTAGCTAGAGAAGGCCATCTCAATAATAAATAACAATATTCTCATCATATCGCCATATAAAATGCATCAAATAATAATAAAATAACTCTGATATGGTTTATTCCTGTAAGTGCCCGTTTTTTTTCAAAAGAGTTTATATATATATATATATATGTATATATATATATATATATATATATATATATATATATATATATATATATATATATATATGTATATATATATATATATATATATATATATATATATATATATGTATATATATAATATATATATATATATATATATATATAATATGTAAATAGTTCAAGAGTTGCCTGAATATATTGTCAGGTTCTAGTTGCTTATCAGCATCATCTTGCTTATTTTTCTCTCACTGTTTACCTACATTAAACAGGACAGATTTGTGTGCAATGTTTGTTTCATTTCTAATGCTTTTCAAAAGTTAAAGTGATTCTGTCACATTTACAATTTAGATTTTTAATTTTGATTTATACATTGATCAATCTGGAAACACCGCATCAATTTTAATGCAATTTTTGGATTGCATTGAATATAGTACTGGGGTTCAGTAAAGTTCTATTGTAAATTACTTCAGTGTTTTTATACTTATCATTAGTTAATTTGATTTGTCAAATAAAGTATGCATACTTACATACATAAATATCTAACAGTTTATCCAATTTATTAACAATATTTTATTATACACAAATACAAATATATTCAATAAAAAAGTATAGTTAATTAAAAAATCAATTAACTTTTTTATTAAAAAAAATAGGAATTATAATATCCTTTAAATTCACACAGTGCAAATTAGACACAAATTTTAGTTCAAGACAGAAACAGAAAATCAAGTAGAAAACAGAAAAAATTTACATGTTTGAAATGTTTCAGTTTTTTCTATTTTGTAAGAAATCCGAAGAAAATAATATTAAATTTTATATTCAAAATTGGTAATGAATAAATCAAATTCAACTTTTGCTGGACATAAGTAAAAGAATTCTAATTTCTTAATTAAAAAATTTAATATTTTTTACACATTTTATTGTGTATGCCGTGTTTCACAGTATGATCAATATGGCTGAAACCATTGATAAGATCAAAACATAAAATATTGAATTAACAAAAAAAAATTTGTTCAATGTGTTTTGTTTATGAATATGTGCTTCAATACAAATAAATCCATCTTCTGTTAAATTATGAAGGAATACATAAAATGTTTCGGAGATTAATAAAGTACTAGTTGAATTTCTTTAAGACTAGTTTTATTCTTTTAAAATCAGACTTTTTAAAACCTATGTGTTAAAAATTATAAATCATAATTTTTATCATATTAGCAGGAATTTTTACACCAATTAATTTTTAACTAATTGAATTTTGAATCTTTTTTATTTGAATTGTTATAAAAATTTTAATTGAATAACCATCGCTGGAAAGAAAAATTGAAACTGAATTAACAAACATAAGTTAGTTATTTTGTAAAATATTTAAAATATTCCTAACCATTTGTTAAATGAACCGCTATCATCTCCTTGCAATGCCATTATTTTGTATGTCAACATATCTTGCTGAAACAAATACACCCCTGTATATTTGCATACTATATCAAATTGACATGATATCAATCAAATTTATATGGTATCAACTTTTCATATATATATATATATATATACATATATATACCATATCAAATTGATACGGTATCAAATTTTCAATTTTTTAAATTTTAACAAATTTTTCTTAACTTATTCCACCAATAACAGCATGTTTATCTCCTTTTGCTTGTTTATATAAATTTAAAATTTATAGACAATTTTGACATAGAGGTCTTTATAAAGTTTATTTACATATTTTGGATTTTTTTATATATTTTGAATTTTCAAAAAGTTGAACACTTATTATTTTTCATTAAGATATACATCTATTTAATAATGGGATGACAACCGTTACTTATAATATAAACTCAAGCTACAACGTACAGCCGATCAAGCATGCACTTACCTACAGAAGACTAAGCAGTCAGTACCAGAATGCTAAAAGCTGTTGTATTACTAATTACATGCATCGCAGCAAGGCTCTGTCAATTATTGCATTTTATTTTAAACATTTAAAGTACGTTTAAAATATTTTTGTTGGTTTTTTTACGCCACTCGATTACAAAGATTCTTATTGTTAGTCTTTTGATTTACCTGATAATTAAGGCAACATGACTCTGAATATAAAAGTTCACTTTATGAAAAGAAGTTATATGCTATGATGCAGTTGTAGAAGATGAGTAAGTAGCATACGGCAACCTACTCTATGGGTAGTACATATGCCACTCACTATGGATGAAATTCAAAGTTGAAAGTAATTTCATTCTCAGTGAACTATTTACATCTTATGATGAACAAAACAATATTTTTGAAACTTTAAACTCTAACTTAACTATGCTAAAAAGAAGTATCTGCTTGTTGCAATCAAGGACGTTATGACACCATACTGTCTTTCATTATTAAGACAAAAAATTTGAATGACCTCTACCTCAATTATACTAAAGAGACATAAACTTTGACTATAATCCAAAGAACATGGGAAATTTCGAAATTTTTGGGACAGCAATTTATGTGCTAAAAAAACAAAAATAACTTTTTCTTTCTCTAATCTTAGTCCTGGTAAAATCTTTTTATGATGTTTGTTAAAATAATGCAAAATTTTGATGAAGATGACGAAAACAGCTGTATAATGCCCGATGCCAAAGACAATGTGTCAGTTAAACAAGAAAATAATGAACAAAATAATATAAATAATGAGCACAAATCAAAGAATATTTATTAACCCATGTTTTAATATTGACTTTTAAAAATTTGATCAATTGGCACATAACAGATATAATATTTCAATAATAACGATAAAATAAACAATGCTGATCATCTGTTGACAGATATTTAAAGAATACATTGGCTTTCACAAAATTCTTATTCAAAGTATCAATTAGAGGTTTTAGCTTTTCAAGATAAAACCTTTAATTGGTACTCTGAATAAAAATTTTATGAAAGCCAATGTATTCTTTAAGTATCTGTCAATAGATGAATAGATGGTGAGTTACCTGAAATTTTATTTCCAAAAAAAATTTTCAATTAATTTTTGGCATGTCACATAAGTTCAATCTCCCAAACTACAAATATTTAATAAGTCAATTTTGTCCCAAAATTAATATATTTAACAAAAAAATTCCAGCAATTTTCAATGAACATAATATTGATATTTCCACATTTTGGCAGGGCATTGATAGATTTAGCATTTATGCAATATTTTAATAACACTGCTCCATAGACGACTTCAAATTTAAATTTTACATTTTTTATGACTATAATGAGGTCTTTTTGCAAAAATTATTTAGTCTACAGATATAGTAGCGTAGATTATTACATAATTACTATTAGTATTCACCAGGCATGTACTTGTAAAATGTGAAAAAAATATCTAAGAAAAGATATGGAACTGCTCAACTGTGTTTTATCAAACCAATTCATTCGCTTCATACGTAATTTCTTTTCAAACAATTCAGAAGCAGTTATGATTGATTACAGGTGTCTCACATATTTACAACAGGTACTGTAAATAAGTAATAACACAGACATACACCAATGTGGGCTGAACTTAATCCTGATCTCTTCAAAACACACCTGTTGATACTTTTCACAGATAAAATATGATTGCAAATTATGCATTAAACATTTTTTTAAAGATAATTTTATACCATTCTACATGGAATAAGGATACTGCTGTATTCCAGATTATTGTAGTGCCCACAAGATTGTAATATCACCCCCTGTTTGCATTGACGGTTTAAATAATTAATAGCCAAATAACTCATTTATTAAAAGCTACTCTAAGATTAGAGTTAAAACATTATGAAATTATTTCCTGAATGACGAAGTAAAATATAATTAATTTTAATTCATAGCGAGTAACTGAATATAGTGTTTCTCATCTTGAAGCTCGTCTCAGCAGTTTAGTGAAAGGAAGCAGTAAATAGATACAGAGAGACAGCACAATGTTCAAAAAAATTTTGAATCCAACAAGTATATTAGACTGTTTTGATGCTGCGAGTAAATTTACACGAATTCTTGAAATAGGATTTTACAATATCAGTCGGAATAAGAATGGACAATATAAATTCAAGTTCAGCAAACTTACATTGCTGTGGTCAATTATTTTACACGGCATATTCTTCTGGAGCAATTACAAATCAATAGTGTGTTCGGAAACTATCATCAGTTTCACTTATCACTCACAAGTGTATTATTTCTATGAGTGTATATTAATAATAATTAGTTGCGTGTTAGCATTTAATATCGCCTATGCACATATCAGAAAACAACTTTACGAAAATTTTTTTGCAACCAATGATGTCATTGATATTAAATTGCAACGTCTAGACAAAGGTGTTAATTTTAAAAAGTTGAAAAATATGCAAACCATTATCGTTATGGGGCACGTTGCTTTCAATGTTCTCAGATTTATGGGATTATATTTGCCATTTATTTTCTGGGACTTTAAACTACCTGCCTTTAAAATATACAGTGTCATGTTTACACAATTCATCACTACAAATTTCTTGTCAATCATCTATTTTTGTTGTTCAATGTTTATAGACAGATTCAGAATTATAAATGAAATTTTAAGAGACATTCATGCTATGAAAAGTTATTTAAAAATTAACATCGATAAATCTCTCAAAGAAAACAATTTTCATAACATTTCCCTGAGAAAGATAATTCAAACACCTTTGATTGAAGATATATTGGCAGAGTGCAAAGAGATATATCTGGATCAGTACAAACTTTGCAACTGGTACGGCGAGACATATGGTTTCGTTTCTCTCACTCTCGCTGTGCAGAGTTTTAATTGTGATTGTTGGCCACATGTTCTTCTTGTTGCATGTTTTGCCATTCAATCTGATACAGGTAACTGTGAAACTTATATTATTCACAATGTACATATTTCTAGAGCTGGCATTTGCTGCTCGCAATATCCTTCTCATAGTTCTCTCCTATTCCAGCGTGGAGCAAGAGGTAAGTGGCTTTCAAATACATTCCATTATTCTAATTCTGTGTTGCATACGTGATATTTATTCTTAGAATTAATTTTCTAAATTAATATTTGTAAATTGACTTACTTTTTTAATATGCAGTTCTATATAAATTCCTACAATTTTCCAACGCTTCCTACGCAGAACACATGATATCATTCTCATATTTTCAATGAATATGAACTTTTTTTTATGTTGTTTAATCGGTATAGCAAGAATTTTTTCAGATTCGTCTGCGAAAAATAAAATTAAAATTATCTATACTACTTTTGGATTGGGCCTTTATTATTTAGAAGTTATTAATTTTATAGAAACTAAACATTTTTTATTTATGTAATTATAATTATCTTTAAACATTTCAGTATGATAAACAGAACTACCATGTGAAAAAACTTAAGGAAAAACTGTTTTGTTTCAAAATAATACTCGGTTCACTTAATTTTCAAAGCTAAACAAGTGTATCTACGCATTACTTCATATCACTCTGACAATGCTGCGTGGTGCCCAGTGTGTGTGCACTACAGTACGCTTAATTCTGGGGTTATGTTGAAATAATGCATCTCAAGTTAATTAACAGAAAAGATTTTATTGATTATAATCATCTTATTTTATACTCGGTAACCCACAGAACTCGATTCGCTATACCAATTTAACAAAAACCAATTGATCTAAACATGTGCCAATTGCAATGTGCAATCATATTTTATCTGTGAAAAGTATCAACAGGTGTGTTTTGTAGAGATCAGGATTAAGTTCAGCCCACATTGGTGTATGTCTGTGTTATTACTTATTTACAGTACCTGTTGTAAATATGTGAGACACCTGTAATCAATCATAACTGCTTCTGAATTGTTTGAAAAGAAATTACGTATGAAGCGAATGAATTGGTTTGATAAAACACAGTTGAGCAGTTCCATATCTTTTCTTAGATATTTTTTTCACGTTTTACAAGTACATGCCTGGTGAATACTAATAGTAATTATGTAATAATCTACGCTACTATATCTGTAGACTAAATCATTTTTGCAAAAAGACCTCATTATAGTCATAAAAAATGTAAAATTTAAATTTGAAATCGTCTATGGAGCAGTGTTATTAAAATATTGCATAAATGCTAAATCTATCAATGCCCTGCCAAAATGTGGAAATATCAATATTATGTTCATTGAAATGTGCCTGTGTGTGTTTACATATTGTATAATGTGTGTGTTTACATATTGTGATTACCTTGCATATTGTGTTTCCTAGGCAACTGCTAAACTGTCATTAGGTTTTTATGGATTATCAGTACGTTATCATCATTCTTAGTTGCTCACAAACTTTCAAACTGTGAACATGGCGAGTAAGAGAAAATCTTTGTGTATTGGCGAAAAAGTTTTATTAATACGCGCAATAGAGGCGGGAGAAAAGATAAGTGATGTTGGAAGACGTTTTGGATTCAGTCGCTTTACCGTGTCCACAATATAGAAAAACAAAGAAAAAATTCTAGAATCGGATGAGGATAGAAAATGTTCTGAGAAAATAAAAAACTTAAATACGAAGATTTGGATCAAGCTATGCAAGCTATCATGGTTTCACAGATAGTGCCAGAATAATATGCCTGTCTCGGGGCCGATCGTGACAGCTAAGGCAAAGGAGTTTTCTGAAGAACTTTCAAAGCATCAGAAGGATGGCTCGGAAAATTAAAACAATGTCACCATATCAACTATAGTAAAATTAATGGAGAAGCACGATGTGTTGATACGAATGTTACTAACGACTGGATCAGTAGAGTGTGGCCAAAATTTAAAGAAGAGTACGCTCCGAGTGACGATTTTAATGCTGATAAAGCCAGAATTTCCTTTAAGTTAAACACTGATAAAATTATGACATTTAAAAGAGGTGTGTAGGAGGAAAACTCTTCAAAGAGCGTATTACAGTGCTTGTAGCTGTTAATATGAACGGCAGAGAAAAAGGAAGAGTCAGATGAAGACAACAGAATATACGCAATAAACGTTATTATTTGTATCAATTTTAATGTTTGTTGTTTGTAAATTTTATACTTTATTAGTAAACAATATTATCGTAGTAAAATATGTAATCTAGATTTTTCTTCTCTCCATTTAACGACAACTCTCAACAACACCATAAAATGTGCAGTCCCTTCAGTGGCTCTATATAGAGTTTACACTGTATATTAATTTAATGAAGATGCAATAAATACTAAAGTAAAAAAAATGGAATGGAAGGATGTATAGAAAACCAATTTCCAAACTTTTAATATTGCTTGTTTTAAAATTAGCATATATTTATTTATTCAATTTTTAAGTGAAACAGAATAAATATACCTGATGAAATAATGAACGAGTAAGCGTTTTAAAAGTGACAGTTTTACAATCTGTAGTTCCTAGTAACTGTGCTAGTAACCTGTGTCACACATTCTACAAAAAAGATGTTTTTTAAATACCTTATAAGGTATGATACATAGATTGCTCTCGAATCAAACATTTCCATATAAAACATAAA
Organism: Druceiella hillmani; assembly: GCA_039881145.1. Taxonomy (NCBI): domain Eukaryota; kingdom Metazoa; phylum Arthropoda; class Insecta; order Lepidoptera; family Hepialidae; genus Druceiella; species Druceiella hillmani. The sequence goes on along the minus strand of JAYKKI010000057.1, from coordinate 14,226,924 downwards.
TAACTCCTAAATATTGACATCATTTAATTACATTACTTAAAATATTAAAATTTGAGGCCATTTTTGAATTATTTTAAAAATGTGTTTATTATTTGATAAATAGAAAGAAAATTGGTTCTTACAGTTTCTTTCATTTAATGTTTGTAATTTTAAACAATGAATAAACCAAAGTTGATAAATTAAAAGAATGGCATATTACTGGTTGCAAATGGTATTTTCATTTATAATTCAATTGCAGAAATTACACTGTAAAAAGGTGATTATACACATTTATTGCATATTTTAAAGCTTTTTACATAATAATTATAGGTTCAAATACTTCTACCGAAACTTTATAGTTACTCAAAATGATACTCATTATGCTTTTTGCCTGCTCTTTTAGTTCAGTCATAAATTAAATCAATCAGTTATACACTTAATTAATAGATTTGTAAAAAGACCTTTATATAGACTGCATTGTGTAAACTCAAAGAAATAGCTATTAGCAAGTTATAAAGGTCCAAAGAGATAAATAAGCTTTTCTCATTACGTTTCAAATCTTTACTAACACCGAAAATAGTCAAGTCAGAAATTTATTGGAGACTTTATTGAAGAAAACTTGCGAGATACTGTTTAAAATTTAGCCAATACTTTAAAAAATTCAGAAACAACTGTCTATAATTATCTGACAAAGTTTGGTTACCTTATTTGTTTAAACGCATGGCTTCCTTATAATTTGAAAAAAATTAATATTATGGTGCATATTTTCATTTGTAATTTGCTTTTTCAGCAAACTGAAAATAAAATTGTATTAATGCATCAGCTATTGGAGATAGAAATTGGATTCTCTTTAAATATACTTGATGTAAAAGCTCTTGGATCAAGGGTTAAGAATCTTTACCTCTGGCAAAGCCTGGGGCCTATTTAAAAAAATTTTGTTATACTCGTACATTTGGAGAGATTGGAAGAGGGTAGTTTTTATAAGATTCTTGGAATGGTCAATTACATAAATAGAAGGAAATTAATGTGAGAAAATGACCAGAATTAGCGAATAGAAACAGTTGCTGTTTTCCATCATAATAATGCAAGGGCCCATGGGTCATCGTTAATAAATTATTGTTATTAATATATTTCTTCTTCTGATTATAATTTATTTCTGATACTACTAGCTAAATATTGTATTTTTATATTGTCCAAGTAAAATGTTTACGGAATGTTTATCCAACGTTTAGCTGCGTAGCTTACTCTGACTGTCTACTAAATGTTCAAAGCGTTATTCAAATGTTAAGCTCATATTTCATTCTATACGCATGTTTCTTTTATTGAGATACTAGAAAGAACACATTGAATATGTTTAAAATACTATACGGAATATGTATCTCATTACTCATGTTTCATGGCGTTTTTCACTAGATAGTAATATTTGAACATGTTACGGTTTAAAGAAATTTGCCAATTAGGAACAAAATTTTTTGATGAAAAGTACAGTCCCTGACCAAATTATTAGACACTTTACAATTTTTATGCAAAATCATAGTTAACACTTGTAAAATATAGGTTTGGAATATTTTACTGGAATAAATAAATTTGTATATCTGCCGCACGTAATTAAATATATGTTGTTACATTTAAAACATAGTTTTTATAGTAAATTTATTAACTTTTAATGTGGGAACAATATTCATACTCCAATTGTATTTCTGTATTAATATTTCGTTGAGCCAACATTTGCAGCTATTGAGAACTCAATTCTTCACACCATGGTGTTAATGCATGAATGTATAGCCTCCTGCATTTGTAGATTATGATTCCATACAAGAATTATTTTTTAATGAGCTTAATTTTGGTTGTAACCACTTTTTTAGTCACATCCCTCTTCATAAGCTCCCGCACATCTTCAATTGGATTCATGTCGAAACTATTACCAGGCCAATCCTACAGTGATATACTTTGGTCATGTAAATATAATTTAATTAAACAGATAGTTTGATATGGTGCTCCATTTTGCATAAAAATTAATGGTTCCCCATTTCAGAACCATTCTCTTAACTTGGGAACCAACCGATTCTCTAGGATTTCTCTGTACTGGTCTTGCCTCATAATGGCTTTTACTATGAGAGGCGCCCAGTGTTCTTGCCACTGATAATGGATCAAATAATTATTTTTATATGGTGTTTAATGATCCGCACAAGGCAGTTAGGGTAATATTTTTATACTTGATGACAGTAAACAAATTGAGCTTTACTTCTTACAATTTCAAACATACTTTCCTCACTGAAGCAGACCTGTAAAAGAAACCAAATATGCGCTCAAATTGTAAAAATAATAAAAAATTACTGATGAAATGTTAATAGTAAATGAAATACTAAATTACTCATTTCCATAATTCCACATTTTTATATTTATAATCTTTAGCCCACTTCAAAAATGTTGCTTTCATCACAGTAGTCTGTTTAGTCTTCCTGACAGTTCTATCAGCCTTATAATTTAAATCCTTCAATTTTCCATGAATGGTACACTCAGATGTAATAACATTAGCTTCTTCCAGTTTAGATTTCATTACTTTTATGTTAGCAAATCTGTTTTCCACACAAATTTTCTCCTAGATCAAAACAAGGGGTGAAAATTGGCTTCCTTTCATATTTTTTCTTTATTTTTGGGCTCATTTCTTCACTTATATTAATTTTTTCCTTTATATGTCATATGCTTGCTTCAGATACATTTAATCTTCATAAAATTTCATCGTTAGAATACATTTTAATGTTAATAAATGCGCTGACTTCAGTCTCTTTTTGCAGTGTGATTTTCCCTTTTAATCCATACTTAGAAAGTTAAAAAACAAGTTTTACAATTGGGAAAACTGCTGATTACAATTAAAATAAACTGAAATGTAGTTAAATAATGCAAAAATTGTCAAACACGTCCGCACACATGGTATGCAGGAACGCGACTGAAGCGTGGCTGTGTTTGTTTGCAATCCAATATCAAAAACATGGATATGACAATATTATAAAACGGAAATAGGTTTAAAAAGGGATAACATAATAATTGTCCTATTTAATAATTACTATTTATAAAGTAAAATAACCCCAAGTAATAAGCACAAAACTTGTTATTATTGAAACGTGCTATAAAATTTTGTGTACATCTAATAATTTGGCTGGAAAAACTGAGAATCAAAACTTTTCTTTTTGGTAACTTCATACAGAAGAATTCTTCAACTAAACTACAAAGATTCAAATCAATTTATCTTAACGTAAATCGAAGTGTTTTCCGATATTAATAGGAGCTCTTAACCGTTTCATAATGTCTTTCTAAAAATTTTTTATCGTAATCAGTCTAAAGCTAATACAATTATTATATTGTAAAATATATACGAACAGACAGTCAAGCAGATATGATGAAATTAGAAAAATTTCTGTTTTTCCATTTAACCACGAAACAGCTAACGTAATGTAGGACTTAAATGATTCCTTTTATTATCCAGTGTATTAAAAAAATGTCATATTCTAACTTTAAAAACTTAACTTATTACCATTAATTTCGTTCATATTAAATATAACTACCCTGCCTGCTGCCATACACAATCTTACAAGTTATATTCCAATTAAAGAGTATACAAAATACTAGCTGTACCTACACTTCATTCTCGTGAAATTCGAAATAAGAAAGGTTATTTGAATGTTTTTTTTCAAAGTTTGCAATACAATAAAAAATTATAATTTACACTAATGTGTTAATATGGCTGCGGCACACACAAATGATACAGAGAAAAAGAAATGTTTTGCACTTCGGTTAAAAGCATTCGAAAATAATGTATATATATTTGGAATATATTATATATACAATTTAAAATTTATTTCAAAACATTTAAATCGACAGTTCCTTCAGTAATTTTTCGGGCAATTAATCTTATCATCATGGTAATTTGATGTACCATCATTATCGTTGCATTTCTTAAGTACATGTAGTCTCTCTCTGAAAGATACTCGTACTCGCTGAAAGATACTCATACTGTCCTTTATATCTTGGATATAAATAAATAGAATGCAAATACCTATACGTTTATATATTTGATATTTGATAGAAAAAAGTAGTAAAATTTCGAGTATGGAATGAATGGCACAAAGAGTTCTTTGTATTTAATAGCAATAAATGAGGTTTACCAGTATAAAAGGGTGATAGGTTTACTGGCACTAGGAGGACTACTTAAGTGTATAATGTTGCTTGTTCTAAGGGTGTTCTGATTGAAAGTAGATGCATATTATATGATGCAGTAATCTCTCGTATGTTTTTTGTGGGTATAAACTATTACCATACCAAATTTCATTAAAATTCATTCAGTAGATTTTGCGTGATTGATTAATAAATTAACATAAAAACAGACGGACAAAAATTCTAAAAACAGATTTACAGATATCTTTATTTACACCAAATCAATCACTCTTTTTCAAATATTTTTCATGTGTAGAATTTGCTCTGTTACAATTTTATTATATGCATAGATAGTCTCAAGCTCTTTACATTTTGCAAAGAAAGCACAAGTCTACATGCTGCGCTCTCACAACTTGGCTGTGATTTACGTCATTTTATAAAAAGCAATGAAGTTACTTAGCGCAAATGCATAATGTAACGTAGAGTTACACTTACCTAATACTTTTGATTAAATTATTTTATTGGATGAAAGGACCTGTAAAATCATATGAATATCAATTCAACAGGATATTGTTCAAGTAGCAAAGGATGAATATAAGAAAAGATTTAGGTACATTCGAGTTTGGCATTTTTAAGATTTTATTTGTATCTATAAATACTTGTTTGTTTGTGTGTAGTTTGTCAAAATTAGCAATTTGGTCATCAACACCTATGGACTTAATTAAATTAGCGCAAAACATACTCACTTTTTAGTACACAAAACAGGTTTGGAATTTTATAAATAAATTTTAGATTATTATCTTAACGAATTTTATTTCCTTTCTTTCAGGCTGCAAAAACACCATCTTTAGTGAATGATATTATGAAAATTGTTTCACTATTTTTTACTGAAACTTACATACTAATAATAATCATGAATAATATCATTCCATTAATTAACCATGTATTTACAATTACCGCATCTTTATGGATACCTTATGTACAGATAGAATATACCATTATCAGAGATTTCTCACTATGCTAAGGCAGCTTAAGAGAAGGATGTCTTCAATGACTTATATTTCCAGACCCTTTAAAGTATAAGTTTTCCACATTATGTACATGAAAAAAATTAAAATATGAAAAACAACTCCCTTTAATACATAGAGCAAATAAACCCAATATTATCCTATTTACCAAATCTTTACGTGAGTATGATTTAGAAGTATAAAGGACCTACTGGGCCACAAAGGAAGAAATTTGTTCTAACCAATTACTTTATACGAATACGATGTTCAAATTTATACAAAATTTATACGAATACAAATTTGTTCCATTCCAGGCCCAGGAATTTTCTATGATGATACTGCACACAGTACCGTTGAATGTGCCGTTTTTATTAAGTGTGAGTATATTTAAATTCATTTTTCACTGCAAATTTTTTTTAGATATCGAATGCTGTATTAAATTATTTCACTTATAATTAAGTGTGGAAAGCAAAAATAACAAGATATTAAGTATCCCTGAAAAAATGATTATAAAATATTAGTTTACTTAATATTTGGTTAAAGGTTATGAAATGATAAATTACAGTGTAATAAATTGATTAGACTTGATACCAAATTTGATTCAGAGAAAAACTTGGTCTTCTTAAGAATCTATTGCAATGAAATTAACTTGGCTTATATGTAGATCAAATTGACTCAAATCTGATTTAATATTTGAATACTAATGGACTTCAAGACTGGAAAAAACTAATACAGTGTTAATTTGTTAGGAGGTATTCGAGGTCTTCACTGACAGAAAAATCTACTAAAACATTTTAAAAAGGTACAATCACGTATTTGCCATCTTTTATTAAAAATTAATAATTAAATTTAAATTTATTTATTGTATGTGGATACTATGGCATTTTTTAAAAAACACACAATAAAGACACAAATTATTGACTGAGCAGTGAATTATTCTAGTGGTTAGTTAGTTCCTCTTTAATTTATAAATCAAGTTGCAACTAGTCACAATATAAAGATAGCAGATCAGCTTGCAGGTGCCAATTATAAAAAAGCTCAGTGTCTTCACATTTATGAGAATATGGGCCTTGGAAATTATATTTCTCCTATGTTTAACTCCTCCTCAAAATTGTAATTATACTTCCGTTTAAGAAGAAACATTATAAAAACATGTCTGTTGGTGCTATCCTTTAGCACAGACATATAATTCAGAAAAGTTTAAGAAATGAAGAATATAACAGTTGCTTCTAATATATGGATGTCTAATTATAATCACTCTTTGATGATATCCATGTTTTATTTTATTTATGAAAACAAATCAAAAAATATGTTTATAATATAATATATTTAAAGACTATGTTTAAAACAAAATGATTTTCACCATGTGTGAATCTGAAAATGATTGTACCGCTACAAATATTACTAACACAATCAAATAAACTTCAGATAAACGAAATGTTCATGTCAAAATTGTTTATGACAAAATGTGACATCTAACAATGCAAATGTAATAAATAAAAAATGATAAGATAATGCTGGAAGTCAAGCAATTGCCCTTTTGTCTTTTAACCAAACTATTTTAGTTTGCTTAAAAGACAAAAGTGCAATTGTTTCTTTTTCTAAACATGGTAATACGGCAGATATAAGATAAGTATTATATCAGAAAGGATGATTTTACAGAAACATAAACTAGAACAAAATGTACCAACTAAATGGAGTGCTTCACATATTATGCATATTTAACCATCAACAAAGAGTAAGGATTTACAGACTTGTAACTTTCGTAATAAAATCAGGGCATGTCTATTCCATTGTAACTTTAAAACATCAACCGCCTGTCTGCGGACATAGCTGGAGGCAGAGAGGATAGGCCTCTCTCAATGTGCATATCCTTGGAGGTAGTGTTCATTATCACCACACTGACCAGGCAGATTGTCTATCAGAGTATGTAGCGTCTTATAGCAGGGACACGGCTGCTTGTCACTGTTCTGTAATATATTTTGCTAAACATTTACAAACACCACCTCAGTAGTTGGGAATGGAGTCCAGAACCCTGTGGTATGCCATGCGATCAAAGGTCATAAGCCTGTAATCGACTCAGGACACCGAGGCAATGAAATGGCAGTGTGGACAGTAACTATGAAAACGGGTAGTCAATTTGTAGGAAACTAAAAAAATTATTTTATGAAAATGCAAAATTGAGACATATTTTCGGATTGTTTAATGAAAATTAATTATAAAATAGCTTTAACTGTTCAAAATCAGCCGTGACAGAATTAATATTTGCTTATACGAAATTGAATATTTAAGTTACACTATAATGTAACAAACAAAATTAACTATTGCAGTTCATTGGTTCTGTAACAACATACCTCATTGTCCTACTTCAGATATCGGCTGTTCCCGGTAACGAAAACCTTTTTGCAAGCAATTCTTCCGAAGTCGTAACTACTACTATGTGTTAGTTTAGCCTTCTACAGACTTTAAAATAACAAATCAATATTAGCACTATATACAATTGAATAAATCAGAAATGAAACATACTATGTTTTATTAATTCTGGAGTGACTTAAGCCTATAAACAAAATTAACCAACTTATAAAGAGAAATGACATTACTCAATACAATTCCACTTATGATGTTCTAAAATATTAATTCTGTAAATGGGGTAAGGAAATTTACATTTCTCCAGAAAGTACCTAAGATAACATTTTAAGAATTTCAACATTACCTGGTTAATTTCTCTGAAGTTGAAAATGTGGAGTTAATTTTGCAAACAATTTGAAACTCATTTATGAAGTATAATAGTGTTAACCATTCATTTTTTTCATATACTTTTCTTTCTGTATATCGTCACTAGCTTCTCTCATAGATTTTCTTGTACAGAAATGTATAATTCAAATTAAATATGTGATTTAAATATTATTTGTAAGATTAATATTATATCATTTGTAAGATTAATATATGTAATCACAAATAATTATGTTCCTACTCTTATTCCTAATAAGTGATTTTTTTAATTATCGAAAAAAATTATTCTGTTCTAAATATTTAAAGATAAAAAATATGTTATGTTAATTTCTGTCATTAATCTGTCACAGAAATTAACATAACATGTAGGTAACATTTCATGATATGAGAATATGCAATCGAACAAACTCACTTTCGCATTCATAATATTAATTAGTGCTAGAATTAGGATTTTGTACGTTTAGTTTTGTTCGTGTAAGACCAGATTCAAAATTTTTCCTTCAATAATTTCATTGAAATGCACACTAACACTAAAATATAACTTCAAGTAATTTTAATTTAAATAGAATTAAAGATTCAATTTTAATAACATTTTATAATTAAGAATTTCATGCCTTAAGTGACTAGTAATGCCAATATTAATCACAAGCATATTGGTGTAACTAAGAGGATAGGTTAATTTTCCAAACGTTAATTTTAATTTTATATTTTAATAAATTTCAGTTAAGAAATATTTCTGTCAATAAAATTTGGTAATTCAAATTTGTTGATGTACCTTGTTTATATAATATGTAGTTTATGTATTTAATATTAAAAATAAATGACAACACTAAGTTATGTCCTGTACATTTTTTACAATTTTGATGATTATATCTAGAACTGTTTTGCTTACATATTGCTTCAAACCTGCTTATTTTTTTTATTTAAGGACGTACTTGAAGAATATACCCGTATTATATTTGATACAAATTAATTATCGTTGATAATTAATTTTATCAACACTATTTTTACATTACAAACTATTGAAAATTCTAAATAATTAATATTCCAAAAATGATCCATTATAATTAATATTCCAAATATGATGTAAAAGTTTTGTTACTTAGTTATAACATGAAAAATATAATAAAGGTACCCATGCTCTTAATTATTTATTACATAAAATATTAAGTGAGTTATTATTTATAAATATAGATTGAAGTTTTAGTCAATCTACAAAATTTTAATAAAGGTGTTCAATAAAATCATTTTCACTATGCTTTTAAAGAATTAGGAATTTTTCACTTGTATTTTATAGTGAGCTCTTTGAATGTTATCTTTTACAACTTTTAATGTTTGGAAAATAGATCATTTTTAATCTTTCTTATCTTGATGCACTGTACACATAAATGTGTCAGAAAATATACAACACAAATGTATTATACATTTTTACTGTTGCACTTTTCTCTCCATATTTTGAATTTAATAGTTATTTTTGTATCGAAATAAAAATATTTTTCGATCGAAGTAGATGAAGATATTAAAGTGTGAAATTAAATTTGATAAATTGCTACACATTATCAACAGAATAATCAGAAATTTGATAACCATTTGTCATTTAAGGTCAATATTATAATTCATCTAATTCCTTCTAATGGTTTATGATGCTTTTAAAAAAACATGATACATAGACTTCTTAACACTCCTGCCCTTGGCATTACTTATAATATAAACTAATACAGGAAATATAATTTGTATACTCTTTGAGTATTGCAACCTGTAAAGGGTTCTGGTCAAGAGTTGTTCGGTCAGACTAGTCCTATAATAAAAACACTAACTATTAATGTAGGCAGAAAACTAAATTCAGAATATTAAATAAGTGAATAGAAAATAGAAATATGTGTCTAAATTGCTTTCTTTATTAATTACTTAACACAAAATAATCATCCGCGTTAATGTTCCGTTGATAAACTGAAAAAATATATATTTAAACTCAATGTCGTACATTTACTGAACTTAAAACAAAACAATCATAATTACACACTTGTGTAAGGTGTAATGTTACAATGTATAAAGAAAGCTACTCACAAATCATGATTGACAGAGCCGTGGTAATAGCAATAGATATTACCCCATAATATTGAAGATATTTACAATTTTATTTCCAAATATAAGATTTACTATAAATAAATAAGCTAGTCAGCTGTAAATAACCTAGTAAAATACTTTTTTAAGTAATAGATAAAGTGTAATATATTAAAAAATGAATAGAATAGAAAAAATGAAGTAGAATTTAAAAATGGAAGCATTTCATTTGATTAAATACCCGCAAATAACTTACAAAAGTGACAACTAAATAAAGAATATTTAAGAAAATTAGGTACATTGATATATTTAACTAACAAATGCACATAGATTGAATCATTTTATTATTGATTTACATAGGCTTAGTTTTCTAAATAACAGCCTGTGAAAAAGCGGTAAGCAGAAATTCGAGTGGAGGGTAAGTTTATAAACAATACCAGCAATAAAAATTAATTTGCTTAAAAACAATGCCCAAATAGCAGTTGAAAACTTTTTTCTCTATTTTTACATTGTGTTTGATCTTTAGGAAATCTGCTAAAACTAGTGATGGGTGCTAATGCTATTTAACATTAATATTAATCCTGCTAACGTATTCCCAGTAGCATAATATTGCTAATGCTAAATTAAGAGACTGTTTCCCTGGCTGAGCTATTTGCAATGTGTATTTTTGTTTCGCATAATAGCGTTAGCATGGTTTATAACACTGGAGAGCATATCTTATTACCATTTATAGCCATTTAGAGCATTAGCATATTTTATAAATATTTTTACGATTTGTATTACGTGTAATATAAACAATTAATGACACTTAGCAGTTCTTTGTGAGACATTAAATTTATACAAATCAAATGGCCAAAAGTCTAGTAGTGGATGTAAATTACATAAAGGTTTTTAACATGTATATTTATTGTAAAATTAACTGTTAAAAGTGCATAAATGAATCATATGAAAACTATGGCAATTTTATTTTTAATTTGTATTTCTTTAAAATCATAAATGTAAAAGGGTGCGAATGGGTGGTAATAAAAAATAAATAAGTTTAAAAATGTTTCATTGATTTTCTTTCTTTCCTTCCAGGCTTAGTTTTCGCGAAACATATGATGTAATGATTTTTTGCCATTTCCAAAATGAAGCTTGCAAGTCTGTAGTGGTCCTTGATGCACTGGTTCTAATAGCTGCACTTATTGATGTCTCTCCTTAAGGGTTAATAGATAATGACATTGTATCTGTGATTGCTGCTGATTCAGAGTCCTAAATATTGGTGGATATTTACGCCTCTCACTATGCATGCCCTCTTGCACTTGGTTAAGAGTGTTGTATATACTGATAGGTATTTATTAAACCTTAAATTTGTTTTTAAATACATTACAGAATATTTATAAAAAAGTTTTCTTAAACAGGTTTGATATGGCATGCTTATCCGGGATGCCTTCATAAAAATTTTATAAGGAAGATGTATGCCCTTAAAGACTCATTTTCTAAGTTTAAAAAATATCAATAAATATAAGTAATAGAGTCCTATGACCACTATGAGTACATTCACGATTGATCAAGAAACTTTTAAAAACAATTTACATTAAAATATAAACACAGTAATTAAAGTTGTAAATATATCTTTTATTACAAACCTTTCTTTTAATCTAGATATATATCATGACAATAACAACTCAACAACAACAACTCATGACAATAACACAATATTTTTTACACCGAGAGTCATTTATTTATTCAGTATTTATTTATTTATTTTTATGTATAGTACATATGGCGGACTTATTACTACATGAGCAATCTCTTCCAGTCAACCATAACAATTTATATTAAAATTTAGTTGGTAGACTGTAAGAGATTTTATTATGAAAATTCTTTATAGCACATTAGACGGGAAAAAATTTTTAAAAAAAATACAAAAGTAAATTAAAAAAGAAAACAAAATGTTGACATGATTTGGGATGGGAAAGACAGGAAAGGACAAGGACGCAAAGGAAAAGGTTTCAGGAGAGGCAGGACTTTTTCACTCAATCTTTGAAAATATTTAGAGACGTGATTTTCCTGATGTCAGGATCCAGGTGATTCCAAATTTTTGCTGCATGGACAGTGAAGGATTTTTCATAAGTGGTAGAGGCATGTTTAGGAATAACTAGGGTGAGTGAACTTTCAGATTGTAGCCCAAGGCCGTGAGCAGACAAATCTTTAAATTTGCTACTAAGATAATTTTTTGCTATGAGTATTTCTTAATACATTAAAAAGAAGTGTAAATATGTAAAGTTGGCGTCTATCACAGATCTTCAGCCATTTGAGAAGTGACCTGTATTCAGAAATGTGGTCATATTTTCTGAGGCCTAAGATATACCGGATGCATAAATTTTGAACACGTTCCAACTTGCACAAATATTCGTCATTAAGATCAGGACAGCACACATCTCTATAATCAATTAATGGTATTAAAAGTGTTTGACAAAGGTAGATTTTCATTTTAGTCGGTAGAAAATTTTAAAGACGTTTCAAAGGGTTTATCCTGTTGAAAACACGACGACTAACATCATTCATTTGAGGCCGCCAATTAAGATTGTGATCTATCAGTAGGCCCAGGTTTTTAACAGTTGACGTGTATGGTATTATTGTACTATTAGCACTAATTTCGGTAAACTGGGTAGGTTTACTTTAGAAGTCAGTCTTTGACTACCAATGATGATAGCTTTTGACTTACTTGGGTTAACCAAAAGACCCATTTCATGAGCCCATTGACCAATTGAAGCGAAATCTCGATTAAGGATGTCGATGGTTTTTGATAAAGAATGGAGGTTCAAGGGTGCATAGACTTGTAGGTCATCAGCATAGAGATGATAAATGCTAGAAATGTTTTTAACAACATCATCAATAAATACTGAGAAAAGGAGAGGAGATAGAACTCTACCTTATGGTACACCAGCTATAAGATCAGTCCACCCAGAATACGTATCTGACAACTTAACACATTGCCTTCGTCCATGGAGATATGAGCTAAACCACTCAAGTTGGGATATATTAAGATATTTCAAGCGGGCTAGAAGTATATCGAAGTCAACAGAGTTGAACGCACTACTGAAATCAAGAAGCACAATGACAATGACTTGTGTATTATCCATAGCTAAGCGTATATCATGAGAATCTTTTTCTAGGTAAGTGATTTTTTTATTTACGTTTACGTTTAATTATTGTTTATACTTTTTGACGGTAACAACAAAAATAGTATTTTATAAACACTTTTCCTTTATAACCCTTTTTCTTACAGAAACGGGGAATTTTTTTCATCCCTTTCATTATGGTACAAACCTATGTTGTAACTATGTTTCTCATTTATATATAAAAAAAATTTTATTGCAATAAAAACAATATTTTCAGAATTGCAGATTGTTTTATAAACATGACACGCACACCAATATTATATAAAAGTGGCCTGCGTACTCGAGGGGTTAATTCTAAAATTATATTGAAATTGTATCGACATATCTCACAATCAATGGAAAATGCACATAATAATAAACTCATTCAGAGTTATTAAAAGATGGACAATAATAAAACGATAAGTTTAACCAACACTCAACTACAGCTATTTGTGTAATTAGACATGATACACAATTTGTTTGCAGATAATAGAAACACTGAGCACTTTCCACTTTCTTCAACACAAAATAAAATTTTCACATAATTACAGAGTTGCACAACTAATGTCAATGTTCAAAACAAGGAAACAAATAGTCAATTACAAAATGTAGACTATAATTAAACTGGTTGAGTCTATTTATGTCAAATTTGCATTTATTACATCTCAAAAGTAAAGTCAACTAATACAACACCAACATCTCAAAAGTAAAGTCAACTAATACAAAGTCAACTTGTGACCATTTTGTATCATATAATCTATTGAATGTGAATACTACTGGTTATTAAACATAGATAATTGTCAAGCTACCTGTTTGTGTCGAACTTTGTATATTAACTTTGGAATTATTTCATTAACATAATTATATGACATGCACATGACCTGGTTTTAGTATTTCCACAGCTTTTAGTATGTTAATTGTTATTTTACATAAGATAAATTTTCAGAATATTATTTGAGGCATAAGTAATTCGTAACAAATGTCACATTACAGGAGTCTGGATGAAAGAGAGTTTTCGAAACATTCAAACTTATAAATACAATGTTTCGAATTTTCAGTATTGAATTTTATGATATCAAATTTGGCAACAAAGGCAATCATATTATTAAATTTTTCATTATAACTCTAATGTTGCAAGGTGTACAGACATTCTCGACATACAAAAATATCTGCAACAAAAAATATTGTTATATCAGTGACGTTTAAAGTGTTATGATAAAAATGCAATAATTTTTTAAAATCCAGTACGTCTGTAACAGTGAATTTGTGCATTGTTACGAGTTGTGTATGTTTACGAGCTATGAAAAAATTTGTTTACTTATTTAAAAATTTGTTTACTTGTTCAACTTTAGCCCGCAAGCTATAAGTAAGATAGTTAATAATTTTGTTGAATAAGTAATAAATATATCAATATATATATATATATATATATATATATATATATATATATATATATATATATATATATATATATATATATATATATATATATATTAGTGACTTCAAATAAAAGGAAAAAAAGTCAAGATAAGGAGCCATATCCAATATAAAATCTAACAAGATCAGTGTGCACATAATTGATATTTGTGGTAGGAAATGGGAAAAAAAGATAACTTGTCAATGAAATAAAAACAAGCGAAGCAATGATAATTCCTTTTTATTTTCAAACTTTTTTTTTTTATTTTATGGCAAAACCATGCTTAAACCAAAAGCATTTGGACAAATCTGAAAAAGTTCTAACAAAATTAATTTTGAGAAAAACATAAATATTTTCTATAATTAATATCAGAACTCTGTAAACATTTTTCATAACCATGTTAAGTTCTCGTACCATAAGTCTTAACTGTTATATCAAAAGTAGTTACAAGAGATATAAGCAAAATACACATGCCGATACTGAAATTTAACAAACAGTAATAAACCAACTGGTGTAGCCAACCTTATGTAAAATCATTTAGCTGTTCTTCACCAAAAAATTCATCCAATTTTTCAACATTATTTTTGCCCCTACTATGTGTGACACATCCCAGGTTAAACTTTATATGTGTCATACCAAAAAACATCATGACATTAGTTGCAATGAATACTATAGACATCACATATACACATATTTTAATAGACACAGAGAGAATATCAACCAGCCCTTAGAATCAAACGATGAGGAGTACTGTACACTAGACTACTCATTATCATATAAATTTAAGATTCTTTTGAAGAGAATTCTAATTTAGCATCCCTGTAAAACTTAAATGTGTTTGAAAATGTTTTTTTCTAATCTAAACAGTTATTAAAAGAAAACCTACTTCGATTTGACATATGTTTTTAAGCTAAATTGTTATCACTAATTGATTATGTGCAGTATTTTCTGACCAACTCTGACGTTCCTGAATGCCTTCGGCTCTACGGTAAGTGCATTGTTTATATACAAGTTTTTTGTTCCTCTAAATAATGTACTGTGCACTATTCATAGGTATATCACCTTTATATTTATATAACATACTGTGCACTATTTATAGGTATGTGATATACTTTATATTTATATATTTAAATGATTAGAAAATAATTGGTTTGTTTTAGATATTTTCACGTTTCTTTACAAATAATTAAAAGTTGAATAGGTAATTTCAAAATATGTTCATTTTCATAAGAAGTAAAAATTTCTTTTTGCAATTGTTATGTTGCTACATTTTAAATTTTTTTTAGTTGTAAAAGAATAATGTACAAAAATACTTGTCTTAAAAATACAAATTATCACATATTTTACATGTAATATTAGGCATACAGTAAAACTGTAAATAGTTATCTTTAATAGACAATGAATTTTCTTTTCTTTTTAGGATTAATGTATTGTAGAAAAACATTTTTTATTTAATGACTTCTGACAATCAAATTTATATTACTTAGGATAATGAATTTATGTTAAATAAAATAATTAGAAACCATAGAGCTTATTAAATACATTTTATGTTACTTTTCTATTTTAAATTATTGATGAAAATCTTCGATCATTTAGTCAAATTTATTATTGTGGATTCACAAATTAAGAACTATTTCTTAAACTCATATAAGTTGATGGTTATAAGAAAATTGAATTTTAAACTGCTTCAAAAATCAAGCTTCTAAAATCATGCTAAAAAAAATTATCAATTGTTGAAAATGAAATCCTTTTTTAATTATTTCATTTATATTAGCAGTTTTATTAAATATAGCTTACTCGAGATTTAAATGAGTAAAATATGAATCAACTTATAAATATAATTTTTGAAACTGATTGTGATTATTATAACCTAGTTTTCTTTTATTTAATTTCTATTGTGAACAATACGAAAATTTGTAATTATTTTATTTTTACTACTATTAATTGTGATTTCACTCTTCAAAACAAAGTTATTGCTATAAAAATATTAAATTACTAATAAATTTAAGCTATGTTATAAATCTAGCACATAGTCGCCACGCCCATTGTTGTAACATTACTTGAGAAAATACCTTCATTGCCTGGAACAGCTGATACTTGTAGCAAAACAATGAGATACGTAGTCACAGATCCAATGAACTGAAACATGAGAATACTTGCTACTTAATGTCTATTGAAATGTATGTTTTTCGACTGAATCCTCACATTATAACATTTGAGTTCAGAGCATCACATATTATATTTATGTTGATAAAATGCAATGTTAGCTTCGTAAAAAACCCTTATTCAATAGATAAGTCACCATACTGATTACGATTTTCTTTGGAAAACTAATGAAAGATTGTAATTAATGTTTCAATAAAAAGAATATATTATGGTAAAAGACAAATAACAATTGAAGTATTAGAAGTAATGTGTAACACTGAGCAATATATGATAGCGCATTTGTATTTTTCTCAGAATTTTGT
Organism: Druceiella hillmani; assembly: GCA_039881145.1. NCBI lineage: Eukaryota > Metazoa > Arthropoda > Insecta > Lepidoptera > Hepialidae > Druceiella > Druceiella hillmani. The sequence continues at coordinate 14,209,955 of JAYKKI010000057.1, read as the reverse complement.
TTACTTTGTTTCTTAAACACTCAAATAACCGGTTATAATATTTAAAATTCACAGTTTTGTTCCTGACTCTAAAGTCAACTCGTGTGTGTCTATTAAGATGAAAAATAACAACCTGCATCAAATCCCAATCAATATACTCTTTTCACATACGGAGACTGCGACATTGAAATAAAAATGATACAGTCTGCCATTTTGTCCAAACCTCATAAAATGTGAAGCGACTCACCACTCAGTCATCTCAATTTTATATCTGCTACCAAAAGAGGTGCTCAATAATTTTCTTCGTTCTCTATGTTCTGTTTCATTAAATTAACATTGAAGGATATCTCTTCTTACCTAATTATTTAAAATAATTGAGACTGTTTAAAAATGAGTTTAATGATCCTATGATTTTTTTATATTTTGGGATAAAATGTTACATTTACACATTATTCCACATATATAATTAAAAGCACTCAAAAAATAAATTACTTACGCTGAGCAGAAATGGTATGTCCAGGGTGAACATTCCGCAAGCATTGAAACGTGGTACGGAATGTAAGATCAGCAATGAAAGTTGCTCGGCCTGAAAAAATGTGTAAATATTATCTTTGCTTTTTTGTTAATTTCTTTGTTAATGAGAAGATTAAAAGACATATTTCTCAAAAATTTTCCATTGTTGCTATATTTTCTCCTACTTTTTCCAGGTTCGGGCCTTAGTTTGTCATTTCTAGTAATACAAGTAGTATATTAATTAACTAAATGTGCATTTTGCATACCTCAATTTGATAGATTCTATTATCTCATGGAACCGACAAAAAGGATTTGTGCTTTACAGTGTAATATAAACATAGAATGTTTCCATTTGTTTGAAATAAATGTATTATGGAAAAAAAAATTTATGGATACATTAAATTGAATTGACTTTGGAAGGAAGTTACAATAGATGTATGGATCATTTGGGATGTTAAGGGAAAGTAGTTACATGTAGATGAATTCTGTCTTCAATATCCAAATATACAACATTAAGTATGACACCAGTACACAGAATATCTATTAGAAGATCACCTTTTCTGTTGTTTGAGGATTTAAGTCCATATTAATTATTTCATTTACTAAATCGGGTGTCTTTGCAGCCTGTAACAAAGAAAAGAAAGTAAATTTAATATTACAGTCAGTAGTATTCACAACATTTGTGTACCTTAAAAGTAACTGTAGTACTTATGTACTACTGAGCACAGATAAAAAGATACACAGGTAAATAGTCTTATGCACGGCGGGGTTTATACATCAGCTGTAAATATTTACAGGCTGATCACAACAAATTACGACATGAATTGAAGAGACACAAGTGAAGTATTTTATATGAATGCATAAAATATGCTCTCACAATGAAAATAATTGAGTTGTAATTGATTTCTGATATATAGATCCGTTTGAGTTGACAATGGAACAGGGCTAAATCATTTCAATGTGTTTTACATTTCACTTAACTCATAAAAGGCACCTCCTGGGCTTGGCACAATACTTGGTAAATATGTGTTCGTATGCAAATGTATAGTAATTTGTTCAGATTTTACATGTTTATAACCTTATTTACATCTCATGTCTGAATCTATAATGCCCAATCGTTCACCTAATTGATTTTGTATTAATTTTGTTTCACATGTGTAACATCTTGATGCAATTATATTATATACAAACTAAAAATGAAAACCATCACAAAACAGAATATTGTAAAAATTTTCAATATTACATGAAACTTGTAAATGATGTTATTGGCAAATCAGTAGTGTAAAAATAACTAATGTTTACATTAATTCGTGTAAATACAATATAGATGCTTAAAAGGTCTCTCGGAAGACATTTTTTCAATTAGGATATTTATTTCTCTGTTAATTCCCACATAAACTTTTTAGAAGTTTGAAATTTTCTGAAGTGATTTGTATATAGAGACTTTTCTAAAATATTTAAGTAGTTGAAAAATATACTTTCATTTAACAATAATCGTTAATTTTAAGCTACTAAAGGTATCAATCTATTCTGAAAAAACTGAATTGACGTATGAAACAACTACAATTTGCTACAAAGAATATAAAATTATAACCCAAATTAATAAACTTTGATGATTTGTCTTCACAATTCACAATGACACGCATCTACTTCCGTTTCCGTTTGCCTCATCTTTGTCGAAGTCAATCCGCTGAAATTATCATTGAATGGCCTACTTACTTAATAAGATGTAATACTAAACGTAAATTTTGACAAAGACTATACCAGTTGTTGATTCATGCAGAAATTCAACCTTTCAATGCTAAACCCATTTCTTTATTAAGAGCCTATATGTACATACACATGTAATAATTGTGTTTAAAAATTCTGTTTGTTTGTTAGATTATTGCAATAGATAGGAATAAGATTGCAACAGGAACAAATATTGATTCAGTATTTATAAAAATCAAATGAAACTTAATTATAATTTTAGCAACAGAACTAAATTTAGCGATAAAAATTGGACTATAAACCATTTAAGACTTTAAAGAAAACTTTTAATGAATTTCATCTTGGGGTTAAATAATTCTTTTAAAGTAGAAAAGTTATTTTAAGTTTGGATAGTTCTTTCTCTAGGACACCAATACTAACATATCCCAAAATTAAAGAACACCAATGCTAACACATACATTCATATAAAACACAGGCTTTATCTGTTGTTATTTATCTGTTATCATCTATTGCATTGATGTATAAACTGTATATACACGTAATAAATCTTACTCTGAAATACTTGTGTCAGAAGTTCACAATGGAAAGAGAGCTACTAACTGTTTTTTTAATATGTTAACTTAACATTTGCCATAATATATATACTTAACATCATTAACAACTTACTCCTACTTTAACTGTTTGGTAGTTGACGATCATGGTCAGTTTATTGAGAGAACCAAAAAATATCTTCTGAACTTTAAAACTTATGAAGAAATACAATAAAGTTCCATGAACAAATTGATTTTTTAGGAAGCATTTTGAAAATTATTATAATAGAAAAATGTTTAGCAAACCAATCTATCAAAGATGTTATTAAATTGCGAGTTTATATGACAGAGATGTTAAAAAATGTTATATAATTCTTTTAATTCATGTACTGTGTCATTTTTGCACACACCTTTCAGAGGAGATAGTTTGACATTATGTAAAAAGGTATTCTACATAATGTCAAACTTTTGTCCTTGGATCTCGTTCAACCATGAAAATTGTATGTAAAAGTTTATTTCGACACTCGTATCGAAATGGGAAAGGGTCACATGCCAAGGAAAATCTTGTTACCATCAAATTAAAAAAAATTATGTTAAATATTCCATGAACAATTTTGTAAACAGGCAACTTTATGTTAAAATACGAAAATGGTAAATGCAAGCCAAAAAATTTAAATGAATACAATCAAACTTGAATCGAAAATACTAAATGAAATGTGCCATTCGAATTTCTGTTCAAGTCTAGGTCACAATCAAGTTTCGGTTATTTATTATCCACTCGTAAAATAGATATAACTCATAATAGAACTCCAAACTCTTGGAGCTCCAAACCAACAAAACACCCACTAACATGACGACTTGCTTGCTGTACAAGTAAATATTAAATTCAAAAATGAAGCTGACTAATGTTTTCTTGCAAATTATGGACTTCATGCTGCAAAATATAGTGTCATAATTTATGTGAACAGGGGTTTGCACAATTTAAATTGCATATGAAGGAATTAATTGTAGGTCTTATATATCGAGGCCAATATACGCTCTAGTCTATTGCAACAATTATATGACTAAAGAAGCATTAGTCCTTTTATATTGTGATCCAATTCCATTTTTCCAAAAATCAAATTTTTTCTGTTGACAATGCAAATATTAAAATGTACGTTGAAAAAATACAAAAATAATCAGGACTTTTTTCATGGAGACTGATTAGTAACTGCCAGTACCATTAACTATTCATGCACTGTCACATATCTTACATATGCTTTATTAAATGGTAACAACTTTTAAGTGAAACTGATGGCCATTGTGACAAAACATTCATTAATCATAACTGATCAAAGATTAAGTATAGTTACTAAAGTATCAGTACACTAATACTTTTTGATAGCACAACCGATAGTAGACAGTGCTTTGTATTTTGTAGTAACATTCTGCAGTGCGAGTGTACTTTTAACACCATACATTGTTCAACAAAATACTTTACCACAGTTTCCTTGGAAACCAACATTCGAGAATTGACAAAATATGTTTATATGTTACATTTAAAAGAAAATTGTACAAATTACCATCAAAGTCATGGAAATTCAATAAATTTGTGTGTTTGCTTTTAATTTCTTGATCACAACCAACAAATTCTGAATGATCAGCAAACAAACAAATAAACACAGTCACCTGTATATTTTTCTATTTTAATTACATATAATTAAAAGAAAATTTTTCATTAAAATACTATATAACATGTAACTGTTAACAAGCATGACTTCTTAGTTACAACAGTCTTACACAGAAGTTAAAGAACATAAAATAGTGGTGGCAGTCTTAATTGACATGCAAGAGTATTTAAATGATAATTTTGATGTTTACCACTTTACATGTTTTTATTTTCAAAATTAAATATTTACATAAAGTTACAGAAACAGTATATTTGCGCACCAATATTTCAATATTTATATGATGACTAATTTTATGACACACACAATAATTTATTAATACTGTGACATTATAGTAAATAACAAAGTTGCATTTAGATAATACTACCTTAGGATTAAATTTGAGCATTGGTTAACAACCAATGCTCAAATTTAATCCTTTCAAGCATTGCCTATAAATATTAATCATAAGATCATGAGTTCACACTTTAGAAAATTATAGAATCACGTGGAAACTGTTTCTAAATACAAACTGGAAATCACATAACCATGTCTCATCAACAAACCAATAGAAAATCATTTTCACTGTAAAGTGGACAAATGATCTGGAAAAATAACTCGGTTGCATGACCACATAATAGGAAGGCACAAGTTATTTTTTATATATTTCTTACGATTTCTACAATATTTTCAATGTGTCCTCCATGATATGTATCCCTTTGAAAACTATAATTTACAATAAAATCAATTGTAATTACCAATCTGTTGTGTGTCAAAGTTATGAGAGCATGTGAGTGATATCTAAGTTGGAATTGTGCCAAAGTTTCATAGTATGTTCATATATTTTCACATGTTTTCTTACGTTTCTATTATATTTCAGGGGTGCAGTTAAACAACAACTTTATTCTTAATTTACTGCAAATGGCAACTATTCAGGTTTTGGTGTAGATGATGCAGATAAAGAATTTTTTCCTTTTCAACCATAATTTGAAACTGAAGTGCCAGACAATGAACAGCCTTATCCATCTGTAATGGCACTGCCAGTTCAGCCAAAATCTAAATGAAGAGATCTTAAGAGATAATCCACCTGTGAAAGCAATAATAATGATGAGGGAGGGCCATCTGGTTTCAGCAGATGCCAACAAATGAAAATGAAATTGGCTCCGTGTATTTTTTTAATCAATTTGGAAAACTTAACGATATAGATAAAAAACATGGCTATCCTGGTCATTCACAGCTGAATGAAGTTCGATCACCTGTTGAATATAATGTTGATTATTCCAATGAAGATTTTATGAGTATGTAGCCCTTTGCATAAATCTGTATTATTTAAGAAAATTGAGTGTGTTTTAAATACTACAAAACTAGAATAGCCACTTTTTATGGAATACTATTATATCCTAGACCTGATTGATGGAAAACATAAGCACGTCATCAATACAGACTAAAGATTCTTCAAAATAATTTGCATAGTCAACACCGTTCTCTACTCATTACCAATGCAGTAAATTCACTCCGAAAAATGCAGCCAGTTAGTAATTAATTTGATAATTATCATGTCAAAGAAGTTTGCTATAAAATTTTAAGAACACCAGGCAGATTGTCATCTTAGACAACTTATTAAGAACTAACTTCGTCCAGTGGGCCTCAAAAATTTTGTAGTCACAACTAGTGAAGGGCTAATGGATGACTCTGAGGTATACAATGCAACAACCCTGCACTCTTTGCCACAGACCTACCGTAGTTCCTCATCTGAAGCAAAGTGTCCATTTTGAAAACTGTTCACTTTGACCAGTATTTTACAACCATCACCTTTTTGGACAAGTTGACGAAACTCACTATCATGGCACAGACACAGTCAGGGCTACTGATGTGCCAAATTGACTTAATGTTGGTACATATAATATTTGCTAAGGGTGTTTGTGTAAATGATTAGTGCTCTACACTATCCACAGTGAACGGAAAAATAATAGCTTATGATTCCTATCCGTCTGTATATGTCTTTATATGTTCACTTCAGAAAAAATAGTTAAACAAATTTTAATGAGAATCCAATCTTACTTATCTTATTTTCCCAGTTTAACAGTTATTGTATCTGTCCATGGCAAGGAACTGAGACCATGTGAATAAAAACATTTGGCATTCAGAAATCACCTGAATGAACTGCTTTAATGATATATCTATACACTCACAGTGTATTTGATTGTCAAAATGAAATAAGCCGGCTCCAAGTCAATTTACAAAAATTAATTTTTTTACATTCTAGAATAAGCAAAACTTTGGAGCTGAACGACATTCTAAGTTAATTGTAATTGACCTTGTTCTGACATCGCTGTAAGTTAATTGTTAGCTTTCAATATTTAAATTTATATTTATTGGCTAAATGATTTTGATGCTAATGTGAATGTCTCACAGCATTTTATGTTTATAATAATTTATTTATATCCACTATCCATTTCAATTTAAAAAAATATTAAAACATAAAATTGTTCATGGAGGTGCCATTAAAATAAATGAAACTAGTTTCAATATTTATTGAAAGAAAAGAATACTGGGAGACTTAACAACAAGCGTGTTTGTATAAGGATATCAATGTCACCAATGTGTGTCAGAATTAACCTGTGGTGTTTCACACAACATAATATGTTGGTTAAATAATAACAAACTTCATACCTCTTTCATGACCTTCGTACAGCTCAATATAATGATCAAAATTGTCACGAAAGCATGAAGTATTTCTTGCAGAATATAGATAATAAAAAACCACATGAAAGTACGCCCCAATGTGTGACTCGTTCTTAGCACATGAATAAAATAAAACATATTGAAAATTATTATCATAAAACTATTGAAAACATGAAGCAGCACAGTGAATCCAGACAAAACTTCTACTTCCTCAATTATGCAACTAAATTATGTATACAGGCGATAGCATTGTTTCAATATCAGTACCAGTAGTATAGTTTTTATAATTTTCTTCGGAAAAACCATTACTTTGTTGTTAATCAGAAAGATTTCATGGTATGCAGGATAGTTTACCTGAATGCCTTGTAAAATATTATTAATACAGACAAGCCTATCCGTAAGCACTGTGTGGGTATAATAAAACCGAACCACAAATGTATTCATAAATATTACAGTAAACAAAATATGGACAAATTTAGAGTAAGGCATGCAAATTTTTCAATAACAGATGGGAAGGAATAAAATGACGAAACATATAGTACACAACACGATTTGAACAAAGAAAGCTAAGCAGGGATTTACTACCCTTTTGATATTTATTTGTGTATATCCATCTATCACGCTTAGTTCCTCGCCGACAGGCTAAAGTAAGGTTAAACATTTAAAATGAAATTTCCACAGGTTATTTTCAATATTTTATAAAACAAGAAGTACGCTGAAAAAAGTTAAAAATGCTCACTATAAATGCATATGTTCGATTCATAAATGAATTATATATGACTTTCATTACATAATATTGTCATTATGCTCCAAAACTTTGCAAGACACTTAACATCCAAATCTAAGTTAATTTGTTTAACTAAAATTTAAATATTCCTTTTTTGGTTTTATCTGTATCGTATAAGCCAAAGCCAAATATATGAAGAATTTTATTAATCGGTCTAAAGGCATCAAGAAAAGTCTATGTACCGGTAAGTTCTTCATGAACTCTCATTTTGATACCTTAATTTGTATTAAATTTATTTAATCAGATCAACTTATTTTGATTAATTTCTCTAAATTCCATTTAAAAGAATTTTCCAATTAAATTTTTGTCTTTTTGACGAAATTGTATTAGCCTATGAAGTTGCCATGAGCAATATAATCTGACATAACTTCAATATCAATTAACGTATTGATAAAATTATATTCATACTACGGCTGAGTTGGTAACAAGCATATTTCTTTGAACGTCAAAGGTCAATTTGTGTTTACTCATTCATTTCATTAAAAGTATTATCCAAGTTTTAGTCCGGTCGCATAATTTAATGGAACATTAACACACAATTATACCTGATAGTCTTTATTGGGAAAAAGTAAATTACTTAATTATTTCTCATTTCATCATTTTTCTTATGTTCAAAGTGGATATCTATTAGGACACCCGATTAATTGGATAAATAATTGTTTCACCCCATTTTCATTACTGAGACCTAATGTTTCATTACTGAGACCTAATGGTCTTGTTAATTAAGTGAAAATCTTCTGTGTAATTTTAAGCATTGTTCTAGAGTTACAAGTAAACTTTAAATAGTACTATAATGTATAATACCGAATATTACTTCCAAACTGCAAATGGAAATTAATTAGCTATCATGTGACTGACTCTCTTATCTATAATGGTGCAAAATGCAAAAAAAAACTATGGATATAGTTCTTTTACTCATTGAAATAATAGTGTATTAGAAAAGATTTGCATATGGTGACACTAAATTTTACAACAATCGACACAACCAACTGTGAATAGTGTTCATTGATTAGTTATGTATAATTCCAATTAAGTGACGAATGATCAATGGCATTGGAAATTAATACTTTTTGGCATGAAATTATTTTTAATGTGTATAAATTTGTGTGTTCACTTCAATAATTGAAATGAGAACTAATATCACATTGATAGCAACTCTCTGGTGCAGTGAGATCTAAAGCTGTACTCTCTTCGCTGAACTTATGGTCATTGTCCAATTATTTGTATTATCGGTTTGCAGTAACTGCTGTTTGCACACTGCTATAAAAATCACCAAGTTAAGTGAAAAATGATGGTAAATGAAAAATGATGCGACTCCTCTAATATGAGAATAAATTAAAATTGAAGAATATTTATCACAAAATGTGCAATGTGAATTAATTATTTGTAACAAGATATCTTCTCCTACAGTATCAAGCTAAACAACAAGAACCAAAACCTATAATTAATAATTAGTAAAAATGATAATTGATTGACCAATAAAATAAGAGACAAATAAAATAAAAGTGTAAAAAAATTTCAATAAAAAGCTTAATTAACTTCTGTTTTCACAGATGGAGCTGGAGAATTGTGGAATTAGGTAGAAGCATCATCTCTGACCACAGAATTTCACCCAATTTCCTTATACTTGCAGGAGCAATAAACAGCACATCGGAACCAATTTATTTGACACATACCTCTTTTATTTTTGTAAGTCAAGAAGGAAACAGACACATTGTTTGCATTGCCCACTTGCTATTGCTTGCGTCTCAAAAATTATAAAAACGTAAATCTATAACATTGAGTGGTTAACGTTGGGAAATTACAATGCTGAAAAGAAACAGTAACATACGAGTACAATAAACACAGTATGTGAAATACAGTAATTTATTAAACTGTAATATGATTACCTACTTATAACCATCAATATATTTTATACATCTAACAAAACATAAATGCATGGATATACACAGATGAAGGTATGTACTCACAAATCCGTACATGTAATGAAAGGGACGTTGAAAAAAGGTACTGTTGAATCATATGAGAAGTAAATATTAAATATGGGATGAATAAAAAATTACATACAAATATGCGTCGTTATCACACAAAACAACAAGTCCGTGCACACAGTTGTGTGCTCATTACTATAATAGATTCATTTGAATTATTTTGACCGGTTCACTACTCTTGCATATTTGCAATTCTCAAAATCTCATACAGAACTGTTTACCGAAAACATAATATTTTAATTTTTTTAATTTTACAAAATGTGTGAGCTTCACTATAAATAATTTTTATTTATCTATTTTACGATAAATATAACCAAAAGTATTGTTCTTTTTTATATATTCAAGAATTTAGTTACAATAAAGTGGTAAAATGTTACATCAACCTTATAAGTGATCATGTGGTCCAAGCTGATCTATATTTAAATACGCTACTGATCAATGAATATTGTATTAAAGACTTTATAACATTTGCTACATGACAGGATTACATTTTTACACATTTAATAGTAAAAATGTTTTGAAAAATGATATTTAATTTAATTCATTAGTTTTCATAAAAAATATATAATTTCTTCAAAATTTAATTTCTCTTATATTGATCGAAATTACTACATTTCAAACAAAAGTGCTTCACTCTCAGATACTGTACGGAATGAAGCACTTTATAAACTCATAATGATTAATTAATATCGCAAATATTGCGTTCGATTGTTCAATAAACCAATATGCGCAAAAATAGTGTGCTTTAAAAAATTGAATTTGTTATATTTTTTGTAACCACATTGCTGCTTAAAGTTGTGGTTAAAATGTTCAGAAATACACCAAGAATATCCCGTAGTTGATACAATAAAAAAGTACATCTGTTTACGTTTAGCGAATTACCCAATTAAAATATCTTACCTTATTTAAATTTTAACGATAATGATCTCATGTCAATAATGTTCTGTGCCAATTATGATCCCGTATCAATCATAATCTTGTATCAACCATGATCTTGTATCAATTGTGATCTTTTATCAGTCATGATTTCGAACCAATCATGATCTTGTAACAATTGTCATCATGATAATTTTTTACTTAATTTACGAATGAGCATATTTAATACCATAATTGAGTAGTTCACATAATAATGTGAATGACCGTTAACATATTCATTGCGTTGCAAAAACTATTTTACATAATATTGTAATATACACACATATATAGCACATGCTCCTATCAAATACAAATACATGGTCATCGAAATCCCACTACGTTGTCTGCATGAGATCGTTGATTTGAGAGTCAGATTTGATTTGCAATTGATGTTTCATGGGCTCACAAAGAAATACAAAAATTTCATAGAATGTAAATCTTCATCCAGTCAATTCACATTATACCTTTTGTACTAATAGACATGGCTATTGAAATAAGGATAGATCATTCCTTGCTGTAACTTAATTCTAACTCCTACATGGCATTTGAAATAACAATGAACCTAACTCTAGCTCTCTAGTTCTCAAATAAAAAACTGTGTGATATGCTACTTACTTAGACTTCATATGTATAATATTTTTCTTTAAGTATTGCTTTATTGGATATCGAGAAACAGCAATAAAATTGTTTTCCTAAATTTTCATTTATGACAATATTCATCGAAATAATCAGGATTATTTGTTGTATGCAGCTGCGTAAATACAGTAGTTGGGAACCATTTTAGGAACTATGGTTCATATTTAGAAATAATTTGATAGTGTACTTTTGTAAAGACTAGCTAATTGTTTAAGTTCACACTTTATTTTTCCAGGATTACTGATTACGTTAACAATGTACACAGCCTTCTCTTTTATTATACTTATATAATGGCATAATCAAGTGCACCTTATGTGCTAATATTAAAAGAAACTCCTGCTGCAATATCTAATTATTTTTCAGATATACATGGTTTTAAAACATTATTTTGTTATCTCACATTGAAACTATAACATGTATCACTCACCTCTGTTGCTACTCTGTTGCAGCTGAGAACAATGAATAACACGGTGAGGAAAGTAAACAGAATCTCTTGCATCGTGTAGATAATAAAAAAATATAGTTTGTAGCCATTCTTGTCATGACTTCTCGAAGTCACATGAATTAAATAAAACATGTTAAAAATAATTATTATGAAACCATTAAACGTATGCAGTGATATGGTCGGTCCTAATACTGAATTTAGCCCTTTATTCATAGACGAAATTTTCATATAAACAGTGTAGCAATGATTTAACATTAACTCCATAGGCATAACTTTGTGTCGGATGGATGCAATTTTTATTTTTGTTGAAATTTTATCATCGGGGCATTTTAATAAATTTACTTTAATGCTTTCCATTATTTTATTGAGAAACTCAAATTTATCGATTAACATTTCACACACAAACAAATGGTATAACATAAAATAATTTACGTAGATTACATTGAAGATAGAATGAACCAATCTGTAATATGGTAATTTAACACTGTAGTATAATAGCGGTATGTACAGTCCAATGAAATTCATGAATAACAATATCAACTGTATACACGCAATGACAATAATTCTTTTATTCAATGTTCGCTTCGTATTGTTATTTCTGTCTAATGTGTTTAGTATTTTATCAAAGGAATGAAGAAATTTCAAAGCAGTGTAATAACCTTTTGAGATGTTGTCTGTGACAATCTTCAAAACGAGAATAAGAACTAGGACAGTTTCGATGTGCTCGCTGTAAGTATACATATCTGATTTGTAAATGAATCCAATAAGACTTTCACTACAGTATATTGTCATTAAACTGCACCAAACAAATGTCATTTGAATAATTATCGCCCATATTAATGATAATTTATTTAAATTTATGTCAATAGTTCCAGCTGCACTGATGTTTAAATCATAAAAATCTATTCCAAAAAAACGCAAAATTTTTCTCAGGGAATTGTGCAAAGTGACAAAGGTATTAACACCGACATCTGTTTTATGAACTTGCATTATCACCTTCGCTTACTCAATTTAAAAGGAAATGAAATATGTTTGTGTAATAAATTTCTTAATACTTTTTGATTATATAATGGCTAAGAATACACATTTCACCTGTTTCAAGTTAAAAACTTTCAAGTAATGACGGTTTTCATTCAATAGTTAGCTTTCAGATATACAAATAAATTACATAATATGCTAATGGCTAGTGTCCTTGATGTGAGACAATTTTATACACGTTTCAATGAAATATTATTTTGTGACAGTACGTTTAATTAGAAAGTCAATAAATTGTTTTATGTCATTATTCAAAGCAATCAATACATATCAGTCATATAAATGATGTGGAAATAATTTCAATTTTAATTCAATGGGTATTGGACAGTTTTCTTTAAAACTTATTTTCACACGTAGTAACATTAGATTAAATGAATTTCTGCTTTAAATAAAATAACCTGCTGTTAGATAATGAAGTTTTTATATGGTTATTTGATTATCACAATAATTTATATACATATCTGTTGGTTGTACATAACCTTGGTCTTCATTACTTGAAATGTATTTAATACTTTGTATTGAATTGTAAATTAACTGTGCATTACCGTATCAATTTTGACTTGTTCTAGTTATATATACAAGTTACAGGGGATAATAGAAAACTCAAATATTTAAACTATTTGTGAAATTATTTTTATGTAACCTTGCTAGTGGCTTCCTGACAAATTCGGAAATCTGCTGATTTGGGAAAGCACTCTTATAATTTATTTGTGCACTAAAATCTGTTGATTTAGCAAAGCACTTTTAAAATTTATTGGTAAACTAAGTAGTTGATTTTAGTGGCCTTTTTTAAGCATGACATGCACAACACTTGCATAAGGTACAACTGATATATGGTATAGATCATGAAAAAAATGGGAAAGACAATTTAAAGTATACACAAACTAACAGCACTCATCTCTTCTTTAACTGCATTGAAGCTGATTTCTTTACTGCATTGAAAATATCCAGAAAGGCAAATATTATCTCTTCAGTATTATAACTTGCATCGAAATACAGTTAAATTTTCTGAGCAATGATTAATAAAACATGCATCAATTAAAATATATCGAAAACTATTATAACAATACCATAAAAAACATTTAACAAACAGATACCACGGAAAATGCTATTAAATTGCAAGTTTATATTGTGTACGATCGAAATAATATTATCTGACTCTTTCGATACAAAATTCTCAAGAGAGATTCCCAATAGCAGTAATCAGTGTGATATTAAGAAATGGAAACGAACCCAGAAGTTAATCCACAACATATAAATTTCATTGTTTAATGTAGCGGTACATTAAATTGAGTATATTGAGTTAAATACTTTTGAGTTTTTGAAAAATTACTAAAGTATTATTGTTTCAAACTCTCATATTGTAAGATATGAGAGTTTGAAACCACCAGTTGGACTTCATGTCCAACTGGTTCTCCTTTGAATAGGAGAACCAGTTGGACATGAAGTCCAACTGGTTCTCCTATTCATTTCGAATTAAAAACATCTTGAGAGACTCTAACCAAATAGATAAGAGCTTTAACCAAAATATTTAGTCAAAATTCACAATTAACTACTCAAACCTACAAATTTTTATTCTGCATTTTGACTACACATAACAGGGTTGTATTTAAATTGAAATGGTCTTTGTAATAGTATAAGGTTGATAATTATACTTATCATTGCGTTTTCTAATATGGCAAATTTTTCATAAATGTATTTCTTGTTTAGAAAGCAATGTATCTCCATTCCCGTACTAAATAGTACTTCCGGTATAAATGTTTTTACAATATATTATTGCTAGAATATTTTACAATTACTATATAAAATTCAAAAACAAAAAATATTAACACAATGGAACTATATGTATACAAGGAGGTGGATGGCAGGCTTATTAAACAATGTTCTCTATCTTAATGTTTATAAAATTTTGTGCAGTTACTGTGTTTAAATATTACTTCTGTAATTTAATGACGTTAACATTTAAAGTTGAGTTTGTTGTCAATTAAAAGAATACAGTTGAAGTATCGAAACAGATCCCATTCAAAAGGGATCTCAAATACATATTTCAATATAATTTTCAAATACTTCTCAAAGCTGTTCTTGGATGGAAATTACTTGGAGATATATAGAAAAATATGTAAAAAAATATTTCCCCCCCCTCTTTTATTTCTGAAACTACTGAACACATAATTACGAAGAAACCGCATTTTAGAAACCTATAAAAATGTTGTAGAAAATGTATAACAATGACTCTATATATAATAACTTTATACTCGCTGTGTATATCCCCCTACTTACTTTTATTGGATAATAATAAGTATTATTATCCAATAAAATTATAAGTAAAGTAATTTCACTTCAAATAAGGCAAATACCCTCAACACGCAACCCTGACTTACTATTGGTCATTTTTTTTTAATTCGTTCTTTTACTTCTATTTTACTTGTCAATTAATTATTAGTATTACTAAGCATTTAATACAAAATCCCGACATTGGAAAAAAGATTCTTAGTACAAATGTACTGATACCTATTCGATGATCAGTCTTCTTTGTACGAACCCATTTTTATATGAATACTTCCATAATTCTGTCCTGATAAATAGTATTTTAATTTATGGTAATATCCTACATAAACTAGCCACTTCAACACAGATTTTCTGTCAATTTGAACAGAGCTTCAAGTCTCAGACCAGAATTATACTTTTGTGTAAGGTTACAGATGGAATGATCACTAGTAGTATCGATCATTTCTAAATTGTACGTTCCTGTAAATAAATGCTAAAAATAATGTTTTTCTTTCTTATGACTCACACCAAGTTATTTACAAGAAACTTCTTGTCAGAATTTAATAACATGAAAATAAAATCGTAGGCAATTGCGTCTTTTTATACAAACTTTGTATGGAGGCATAGACGTTCCCCTTCGTGATTTCGGTTATCTTAACCTAAAAAAAGCAATTTCTTTTTATAAAAACTGACTACTTGTAAGAGAAGAAGAAAAAGAGAAGTTCGTGTACCCTAAATAATGTTGAGATGTAAAATTTACAATTTTATGTATTATGTAGTTCTAATACCGCTTATTGTAATCATTATTGGAAGGTTTATTAAATTATCCATGGTTACAATAAATTCCTACCTCTTGTTACTTAACAATCCTTTCCGTACTTAAAGGACACTAAAAATCACACAATCAAATTTTTACAGGCTATGAACTCAAACACTTACATAGAACATGATATCACTTTTACAGCGTCTCGTCCACAATTCCGAACACCCTGAAGAAATTCTGTTAGATATAGCAAAGCATAATGGCATTAATGATAACGAATGATATTGAACGCTCATTAACATTACCCAGTAAAGTAAAGCGAAAAATTAAGCATGACCCTCTGATAAACAAGACATTCCAAATCAAATTAATTAAGGATTCTAAAGAGACTACTTGTTCTAATAATTAGATTTTTGATGGAAATACATATTTATTGCTTTCAATTTGTAAATAATGAAGATATAGAACAATATATACAGGAAACATTTGGCCTCATTAATGAAAAAAGAGATTAAATGATAATCATCATAAATTATACAAGTGTCATAAAGAAAAGTCAATAATTATGTCATCATTTGTCTGTTCCCAATGTTTCATTAAATTAAGTGGTACAGAAATAAACATTTGACTTATTTTTTTTATTAACTACATTAAATAAACACTTACTAACAAATGGTGTACAAGGAAATAAGTTTGTTAGCTACTCAATTTTATTAATATTGTTAATTGATCGTAATAGTGTCTGAGTATATTCATCGTTCCATAAGTTTACGAGCTTACGCAGCTTTATCAGTAAATTGGGACTAAACTAATGTCAGAATAGATCATATCAATCAGGTTTTGAGGGATTAGGCTAATGATATATATCCTTTAAAAAATTTTATACAAACTAATAATTCAAAATGAAAGTTTATAAAGAAATTGCTAATGCAGAGACATTTCTCAATGCCTATATACTGGCTAATAAAATTCTTCGCATATTTGGCATTGGTCTTTATGATATAAACAAAACCGAGCGAGGAGTAATTAATTTCAAATTGCACAAATTGACCTTGATTTGGGCACTAATTCTGCAAAGTTTGTTTCTGTTCTGCAGCGTAATGACAATATTGTGCAATGAAAGTCTTATCGGATTCATTTATCAATCAAACATATACACATATAGTGAGCACTTTGTCACTTTTTTGGGTCTTCTTCTTGTTTTGAAGAACATTATAAATAATTTTAGGGGATTTCATCATAACTATTTAGTTTCAGTTCAAGCAGTGGATGAGAAACTAAAAAAGATCGATGGATATATGCAAATAAATGTCAAAAGGGCGGTGAACCCTCACTTAATTTTCAGTGTTCAAATCGTGCTGTGTGCTATGCGCTTTGTGGTCTTATTTCTTCCATTCTGTTATTGGAAAGTGAGAGTGCCATATTTCAAATTTATACACGTTTTATTCACCGTAATATTTGTGGATATATTCATAGTTCGATTTTACGTGGCGCTTACAGTACTTGCGGATAGATTTGCCTGCCTTAATAATATTTTACAAAGCATTCTAGTGAACCATGCAGCATACCCATATGACATTATTCCTTATAAAAACAAAATCAGGGTTTTACCAAAGAAGTTAACCAAAATGATGCCTCCAGAAATTATTTTAAAACAATGCTATTGCCTGTACGAAACTTTTGTTTCTATAGTTGAAGAAGTAGAAACTTTGTTTGGATTCACAGCACTGCTGCACATTTTCAATAATTTTATCATCATCGTGTTCAATATGTTTTATTTCACTCATGTGCTAACGACAAATCATACTTTGGACCATACTCCTATGTATTTTTTTATTGTCTACACCCTGCAGGAGATACTTCATGCTTTTACAACAATTTTGATCATCATATTGAGCTGCTCTAAAGTGATGAAACAGGTATAAAGATTTATTAATAATCTATTCATTTAGAATGTCATGTCTTCTGAATTAAGAATTTATGTTAAACCAGACTTATTCAAATCCATTAATGTTCTCCCACAAGCTCCCATTATTGGCCCCCACTTATTAGCTAGTCTCGACACTTCCTTACGTTTTACGATTTCTTTTCTTTGTAAACAAACAGCTAATGCTGATAATTATTTGAGTCTCCCCATATCTCTGCACGTAAAAGGGATATGCACCTTGAATGTGCCGTACAGAGAACTTATCAAACCAAACTATACTTCCAGCTTTCACTTCGTAATTTGTAATGTTTCGTAATTCATAAGATTCCTCAATTATGACAATCAATCACCAACTGACTCACTAACTGGTTATTAAAAATATGCAGACAAGTGAAAAAAGAGAAAAAATATGCAGCATATATAACAGTATTTTATCACGTCTCCAAGAGAATCTTGTGTGTAGCGGTAAACATTTGATTCTGAACTCGGAAGTTACTGGGTTCAAATTTCAGCAAGAATTGATTTTACCTCTTCCCGTAATAAAATGACACGGTGGTAGCGTATTTTATAGTATGAGATCAGCTTTTGCATAGTGATAGGATCTAATAAAATTAATTATTTGTGAAATATAAATACAAAAACTATATAAAAGTACATTCAACCATTCATCATCATAATTTCAGACAAAATTTCAAATTTAAAAAATAGTTAATAATTTGTAAATATATTATTTATTATTTGCCCGAATTGTTAAAAACCTATCTAGCACAAGTGGAGCTGACACTGCGAGGGAATATAAACATTTAAGGGTGCACGGTAATTGGAATTAATTTGTTTATAAGTGTTAATTTTTCACAATGTAAATATATAGCCTACTATGTCTTTCATGAATGTTGAACTGCTGCTATCCTTACAGGCGCAACAAACCAGAAAATATAAACTTCTAGAACTTGACAATCAATTCTGGTATTGCAAAATACAGTTTGCCATTTACATAGTTCAAAACTATAGTTTGCCATTTATGTGTTTCAAAAATGAAAATGATGCTTCAATGGCAGCTGGACTAGACGAGACAACAGTAATAAAAGTAGAAGCAAGACCAATGTTAAAAAGAAAGATTAACACAGGTTTGGACTTAACAAATGGTTTCATCGGGATTGCGCAAGGAGTAAAATTTAATACCAGAAATAATCCATAACTTAGGAGAAAAGTAATTAAATTTGGTAATGGACTTATTTATGATCTTGCTCCATTTAAAACTATATTTTAAATTATTAATATGGCTCCTGTGCAGTTGGAACAATACCCAATATAAGTGGCAATCTCCGAGACAATGATTTATCTCAGTTAAACATTGTTATCGCCGTGGAGTGTTGGGTTGATCCCAAGGCTTTGACGATGCGGCTCACAGAGGGAACCATCATATGTATTAATTAGATACATTAAAGTAGATAAAACAATGCATAAAAGTAAGCCAAGGCAGCTTGCACGGTGCTCTCATAGACCGTTGTCATAGACAAACATATAAAATGAAATGAGTCGACTCACAAGAAATATCACTTCATAACATTCAAATAGGTGTTGTGGTGCAAACAAAGTCATATGATTTGGTCAATGTAGAGGGGACCACAATTAGCAACATCGGGAAGGACCCAATACTACTCAAAATTTCCCTGAGCAACACAATACAATTTAAAATTTATTATTCTGGTTGCAGATATTTATAAATTATAATAGGCATATGTCAAGTTTCCGCACACTCATAATAACTTCATTATAAAATATACATTTTTTATATATTAGTGTATTCTTTAAATTTTAAAACAGAATATTTTTAATGATAATATTTATTCCTAATTTATTTCAGTTAAATATAGTTTATTTCAATTAAATTTTAACTCAAAAACAATTATTCATAATATGAACTAGATATATATTTTTTTATATTTTGCATTTTTTATATAAGTAGGTACATTAAAATAACAATATACTGAGGTAGACAATCTATGTCTCATCATGGTAAGCTTTATGAGAGTTCATTATTATGGATTAATTTCCACATCAGTTTAGAAATTCTTCACATCATAAATTAATATTTGATAACCTGCCACTGTCTGTATGTAGACTTTTATCATAATTGATATTACTATCATTAATCACTATGGACACATATGTTGTGTGGCTCTTTGTAAATGGAAATTGATTCTATGCGCTTATTAATATTCACCATAGAGAAACCCATCCCACGTACCGTTTATTGCTTTTATTGTTAATATCAAAATTATGGTTGTCAAAAAAATGGAATCAGATCGTAAAAAATTGAAATTAACATTATTTCTTGACAAGTACAAAAGATTCAATACGCTAACCCATTTGCTTGGTATAAATGTATATAACCTCAAACCTAGTTCTTCATTTACTTTTGACTTTATATTAAATAAACCTGCTTTTGCATGGTTTTCAGTGTTTCAAACTTTTTTGTGTTTTGCAGTGTAAAGTCCATAACTTATTCTGAATCATTAATAGGATTTGTTTATAAATCAAACTTATACTCATACAGCCAGCAACTTGTTACACTCATAGGAATTTTGGTTATTTTGAGAATTGTGACTGATAATTACAGGAAACTTTCTTATTATCTCTTCATGACGTTTAAATTGGGTAATAGATTGTCGAAACTAGACTGCAATATAGATTTAAATGAAGAATCCAACGCCATGTTTTACTTTATACTGTCAGCGCAACTTTTATTGCGTGTATTTAGATTTGTCTATTACCAATTCATGCATTGAAATGTAAAGCTGCCTTACTACAAAAGTAACCACATTGCATACAATGTTTTTTTCATTAATTTTGATAAGATATCTGTTAATGTGCAGATATCTTACCCTGACGTTTAGATAGAAGTGCCCAAATAAGATTTTGCAAATTGCTCTCGACACATCTTCACTAAAAATTTCATGTGAAAATTACATACTAAATATACTAAAGGAATTGTACAATATTTTGGTGCTGCGTGATATAAATTTGCATTTTAATTGTATTTATGGTGGCATGTGTTTTTTAAATGTTCTAAATGCTTTTATTAAAATAGTTTTCAATATTTTTTATTAGATACATGTCAATATTTTTTATTAGATACATGTGTAAATTACAATGTTCAAGAAATAATGTATTCTGAGTATTTTCACTGTGATGATTAATTACAATGCAGTCAAAGAAGAAGTAAGTATTATGATATTTGTTTATTCCAAACTGTCTTTTCATTGTTAATTGTGAAACATAGGACATTATGCGAGTAGCACTTGTATTGTATCTAAAGAATAAAAATGAATGCGCTCACAAGTTATAAAAACGCAATCTTAAATGATCAGGTTCCTGAAGAATTATCCAAAAAGATCATTTTTAGTCACTCTTTAGAAACCTGATCATTTGAGAATATTTAGTATTTCGGCCCATTTGGGAAAGCACATTGATATAAAGGTGTTGAATAGAACTTGACATATAAAAGTTTTCGATATTTCTAGTATTTTAAATTCTTACCAAATTGCAAAATTCAAACTGATACATCTAAAATAGCCATCAAAAACTTATACCATCATTATTACATTCATAAATATGTACAATAATACTACGTAAACATCATTCTTGTTTTGTTAAGGTATTACCGCACAGAGAAGATTTTTAATTTTAATTTTTCTTTTTTTTGTTTTTAATTTATTATATTTTTTAAGAATTTCTTTATATTTTTTGCTGATCGCGAAATTATAAGCATTAGTTATAAATAAGCTAGTAACAATATATTACTATAGTTTAACGTGTTTTCATCAAAAGAAGCTAAATGAAATTATATATGCATTTTTCATTATGAATATAAAGCATGAATTTCAAAATTGTAAATTGAATTTGTAGGTATCGTAGAATTAATTATTAAGAATTTAAAAAAAAAATGCCCAAAGCTTTAATTTAGAATTTTCCATTCATTTACCAAGTTGTAAGGCGTGAGTCTATTTCTAGTATTTGAATCTTTCATATCTATAAAACGGATTCTAGACTCAACTTAAATTTTTTTCATGATATTGCTGTCATCATTAGCTTTTATTGGACTACAATTGAATTAACAATTTACAGTCCAGCAAAGGAGCCATTTTAGGGTCACTTTGATGTCATGCCACTAAAAATGCTATATCAAATTAAGTCACGTAAATATTCGAATCAGTTCAATCTGTTACTATCTGAAGTCACCTTACTTTCACTTCTATAATTAGCACAGATTGATAACAAGTCACAGTTTTTATGCAAATTCAGTCAATATACAATTCGGCTTTAAGTATAAAGAAATATAAAAAAAATATCTATACGCTTATATCGAAGGCTAAACTGCTTTTAACTTTAAATACGACCGACTAGTTTGTATCCAACAGCTATCACTGTATCCAATAACCAAATACACCAATCAAAATTCTATCTGCTAATTTCCGTTAATGTAGAAATGGGCTTAATAGTACACACTGCGTACTATGTATACTATTACTAATCATTCTCTACTGTCTATTTATAATTTTTTTATGAAGTTTGCTGTTTACATAATACATAATATAAAATGAACTGGGACATGGCATTAAAAGAATTTAGACTAAATCTTTTTTTTTTAAATTTTTTATTATTATTATCATATAACTGTATACTACATATATATATATATATATATATATATATATATATATATATATATATATATATATATATATATGTATATATATATATATACATACTTACATACATACAATGTAAAGTTTTATGTAACATGTGATACACTGTTGTAAAGAAGATTAAATGACGCAGTTTTTTCAAATATTAGAAATTTCTAAATTACTTTTGTTTTTTTTTGTGTTTATAGAAAGTCAATGTGTTAGATTTTTTTACATAATTTCATAATTTTAAAAGAGAATTACTTTTTTGTTTGATGTTACTAGAGACTTATAGGTTTGTTTTCAGGATCACATAACAGATTAGATAAAACCTAACTTATACTTAAAAAATATTACATAAAAAAAGTTCTAAAGTCAAAACCGTTGATTATTGGGAATTTTTGAAAAAAGTTAAAAAAAAGAAATAAAAAACCAGTGAGACTTAGACTAATAGTTTTTAAGATAAATATTTCCAAATGATCCCAACTACCTCCCATTTCCGTTAGTCGGACCATCCACCTAACATAACTGTATGTATGTATATATATAAATATATATATATATACATATATATATATATATACATATATATATATATACATACATATATATATATATATATATATATATATATATATGTGTGTATATTTATGGGCAAGTCGGGAACAGTGGTTCGGATTTATCAGGATATTTAAATTATGGAGCCAACCATTTGCTTTGAAGATGAGGACATAGAGCAAAATACACCAACTCAATATGAAGTGGAATTAGCAATGAAGAGTTTAAACAATAATAAGTCAGCTGAACCCGACAGCATCAAAGCTGAACTCTTTTAAATCAGCAAATAAAGAAAACAAATAGATATTGCTATCCTAATTTGAAATATCGGCATAAGCCATTGAACCCGACTGAGCCACCATTCCAGACTTATATATGTATAATAACAGACACAATTGACTAATTATACATACATACATATATATACTTTACACATATTCCTCCCATATCTGTCTTGTAGTGTAAATAAAACAAACCTGGATTTATATCTTTTGGCAAATGTGAAGAATTTTCACATATGTAACTTGTTTGAAATTGTTAATTTGCTTCATTTCTAAAGTCAAGTATAGGTTTTATTAGCAAAGATGACATTACACTCATGACTATACCGCTGTTCTTAAACTTGAATTTTCAATTTGAATACCACTATTTTACAATTAAGTCAGTTTTTAAACGGGATAAATATCATTTAAAAAAAATATGCTATACTATATGACATTTTCACTTCCAGTTTTATTGAATTTATTTAGACTTATAGCTTCATCAATGACTTTAACCGTTTTATTACCATGGTTTTTTACTCATATATACTTAAAAGTGCCAAAGAAATCTTTTGCTTTTGATGTCATTTACCCTTGTCTCGATAAAAAACTGTATCTCTTCCAAAAATTATCTAATTTTAATAATTTTTTCGGTGTTTTCTTAATAAAAACTTGTACAAGGATAATAAAATACAAAGAAAATTATGGAAATATGTATTGTGTCACATCGTATTTTCACAATCTGGTATATCCTCCGTATCAGCAAAATAATTGTTATCGTCACTATCACTCAAAATTTGCATTACGCCAAATTGTGAGTGCACCACAATGTCACTCCCACTATCACATTCTTCACAACTTGTCAAACGATCATTTTCACTTGAATTATTGGATCTGGATCCTTTTTACATTGTAATAACTAATAATATTAAAATTTGAACTTTATGTAACACGTAGAAAGATAAAAAATTAGCGATGCGTGCGAGCGACCTCCCCTACCGCACGCTATACAGGAACTGATTTCACAAGCACCATCGCACTCGTGGCAAATTTAGTAAGTATGCGCACGAGCGCGATGGGGCTTGTCGGCACTCAAACGGTTAATTTATGCCAAAGAGTCGCATGTTGCTCATGCACGCATGCATGCTCTCTTGTACACACGCACACACAAACAAGCACACGGGAATACTTTTTACAAACATAATTACACTGACACATGCACTCAGGCCCATGTGCATCCATTACCAATAATTAGAAATGGTATTTTTCAATTGACTTAAAATCCTTTTACCAAAATACTTGACGTTAGTTTTCAATAAATAATAACAAGAGTTTAATTTTTTCAAATATATTAAAATATTATTTTACTGAATATTTCTAACTATTTAACAACATAATTTATTGTGATGGATAAAACACGGTCTATAAGATCAATTAATCCAATTTCCTAACCACAACCCTTCCAATTTGTAACTCTATCTATTTAGAATGAATGTTACTTAACTAAAAAATGTAATTTATATCACTTAATTTGTTGCAGGCTGCAAAGACTCCCAGTTTAGTAAATGGAATAATTAATATGGACTTAAATCCTCAAGCTACGCAAAAGGTGATTTCCTAGCAAATAATGTTATATAAAGTAAATCGAATTCAAATGATCAATTTATAATTCGGTCTCTAAACTTTATATTTGGTGTTTATTAAGACCTTTAAGTTTCTGAATTATGATAAAATAGTATAAACATTCCTTTCTATTTCTGCGTCTAAAATTCGTAATGAAACAAGTAAAAATGGAATAGATTTTTATAAACTAAATAAACAAACGTCACTATAAATTTATGAAAATTGTACATTTTTGAAATTTCAGGCTGAACAATTATCGCTGCTGCTATTGCACTCGCCGCCACGATTCAGTGCTTGTGGAATGTTCACTCTGGATATACCGTTTTTGCTCAGTGTCAGTAATGAAACATTCATTTCAACACATTTATTCCTCATTAAAATTTAAATTTTGTTTTTAGACATTGGTATGAGATTGACCTTTCAATAGTTGACTATGAACTAATCTGAATTTGCTTGTATTTTAGTAATTACATAGTGCAGAATATGTTTAAAATAAAATTATAAAGTTACAATATTCAATTCAAACATAATAAATTGTGTGAGCCCTCACATGCTGAAATAACTTGGACACAAATAACAAAAACATTCTTTCATTACTAAAAGTTCAAGCATATTAACTGGTAAAAGGAAGAATTTATGAAATAAAAGTATGTTTCTTTTATTACATTTTTCAACATTTCACTTTTTAACGTTCAAATTTACAAAAAAAATATGTTCAACTTTTCACTAAGAAACCATTAAATGAAATATTTTTAGTTAAAATCTTCTTGATGTACTCAGAACTGAGGATCATAACGAACAGTTCTAAATACTAATAATTTACTTCCATTGCACTTTGTTAGCGGCACTGTCAAGACCTGTTGCTGCTTGACTGGGCGGCTTCTTCAATTTGATGGCTGTTTTGAATCTATGATTTGACTTGGGCACATTTGCTTCCCACGTTTTCTGCTCTTCATACGTATTGAAGTAGCAATGCGTCAATAGTTAAGCACTTGTTAACATCAAAGTGACAGACTGTTGTAGATTGTTAACTTTGAACAAATAATTAAATACGGTGACCCCTAAATACAGATTACATATTACTTTATATAGCTTACTGGGCATATTTTGAGAATAGAAAAAATTAGTAAACAGAGCGTCAGATTTTTTCTTCTTAAAATTTCATCCATTGAGTAATTCTAAACAAGACCTAAAGCTTCCATGCATATTTTAAATATGATGTGGTTACAGTTTCCACCAATTTCTAGGACAATATCAATAATACAGTAATTTGGCAGACACTCAATAGTTCATCCACTTCCAAGTTCCAATTGCATGTGAGACTTACTTCAATGAAATTATATTTGTATAGTGTTATAAGATATTGACTGTGCTATGTTTTATAAAAGCCATTACTGTAATATATTGATTTATAAGTAAAATGTGGCATTTCAAAACCATCCATAAGAACATTAGTCAAATATTCAATAACTACCTTTTCCATATTTCAGTTTATAGGATCTGTGACTACATACCTCATCGTTTTGCTGCAAATATCAGCTGTTCCAGGCAACGAAGCTCTTTTCTCCAGTAATGTAACTACAATGGGGTTGGCAACTATGTGTTAGATCTATACTTTACCTTGAACTTGTTATTGTAAGATTCTTAATAAAAGTTATTAAATGGTTGTAACGATGATATTTCATTTTATGGTGGGCACTAAGTGTTCAAATGCCTGAGGGCCCGATATCGGACCCGACACAAATTTATCCCGATATTGAGTCCAAAATGTATGCAAAGCTTGGTTAAGGTGTTCTGGGTCTAAATGATAATTAGCACCCGAGCGTTTGAAGGGCTAAAATAATGTTTAAAATATTTGTTAAACGTATTACGTAATTATTATTAGGTAAAAATCCTAACGTAAAAGTTGCATTGTATTATTTACACTAAATTGATTTTCATTCACGATATAAACTATTCAACATAAGTAATAACTAATGTATCATGTACTTTATTCATATTTGACTTTAATTATTTATTCCATTTACATTGTTTTGCTTCTGAGTTCACTTGAATATCATTGAAATAAGAACTTTTGGTTACATGTAAGTCAATATCGGGACAGTACATTAACCGTGGAGATTATGTTATAAATGAATATGAAGTTATATTTTTGGAGAACTAAACACTGTAATGTTTTTATGAATTATTAAAATGCTTTCATACAACATACAACACACGACACTTGACAGCAGTGGAACCAAAAGTTTTATTAATTTATTACTGGATGGCTCTGATAGATTAAATTGAAAGTTAAAAAAAAATGTTAATTTACTTTTTTTAACTATTATATTGCAATGCCAGATATATAACTGATTAGTTAAGTGCTTCATTTGATAAATTTTTTCGAGTGAATTCAGTATTGAGCCTGCTGGTACCTAAAAACCAAGAAATAATTTCTTTCCATAGCATCTAAATGGAATAGTTGAAATATGGCCAGCTGTAATAAATATAAGATCAATATTGTTCTGACAGACGTAATGACACGAAACAAATTTGGGCTGCTTTATGTTGGTGAGCAG
The DNA here is from genome assembly GCA_039881145.1 of Druceiella hillmani. Classification (NCBI taxonomy): domain Eukaryota; kingdom Metazoa; phylum Arthropoda; class Insecta; order Lepidoptera; family Hepialidae; genus Druceiella; species Druceiella hillmani. The sequence goes on along the minus strand of JAYKKI010000057.1, from coordinate 14,182,432 downwards.
GGCCATCAAGTCAAAGCACTCAAAATAAAACTATGCTATTATAAAAATAAAACTAAAAAAATGTTTACAAACAGTTTTTCTTATTTTGATCTGAAATATTCTAGATTTAAAATTAGTGCAAAAAAATTGGTACACTGAAAACTTTCTAATATTTAATTCTTATGAAAAAAATTCCTATTAAAAAAATTGCATATGTGCACCATAAAATCATTAATTATTAGAAAACTTACTCAAACATTTCGGAAAATAATTAACCTTTATAAAAATATAGGATTAAAATAACCACAAAATTATCAAATGTCACATAAGTTAAGAATTTCTCTTCAATAAAATTAACATTGTTTATTTAAATAAAAGAAACAAATGTTTTTTTTTTATATCTCTTTCTGTAGATTGCCAACATTTATGTCACTGAAGTAACTGTATCCCCCTACATAGAACTGGTATAACTTCATTATCAATAATATATTAGATATCTCCTTTATAATGAAGTGATACAATTTATATTTTTTCAGACCAATGAACTAAAAAGTTTTTCAATGAACCAATAAATTTTCTAAAGTTGAATCGCTCACCTGTATAAATTTCCACAAATATAATTTTTGAACATTTTATTCTCATCATGCTCCTCATAACTAAAGGTAACATCAATTGTAAGTTTTAATTAGACGTTTACTGCTTATGTGCTTCAACCGATGTTTTCTTTCATTTACATTATTTATTTATTTGTCTACTTTAATGTATCCAATTGATACATAAGGCGGACTTATTGCTATGAGAGCAATCTCTTGCAGCCAACCAGAACACCAGTCCAGCCCCGCTCAACGGGCGGACGGGAATCAAACCCGGGTCTCCGTGGTGCACCACGTAAGCAGAATTTATACATATTTAAGAAAGCTCCTGCTGGTGCATCAGCAACGACACAACTCATGTAAAAATCGCCTTATTATTATACCCTTCCTTTCCAAAAGAAATTTACAAATATGAACCTAAATATTTAGCCGTTAGTTTATTTAACCATGATTAATTATAAGTTTAGAAATGGAATATAGAATGGACATATATCTTTATGCTTTAACACTTTGTGTTTACTTATTATAAAATGATATGTAAACTTTTATCAAAAATCTTATCTAAACATTTTTTATAGACATTTACCGACTGTTTCCATCATTTCTTTACTTTGAATGGATAATAATTGGGTCAATTTCTACTATTTCAATACATTAGACACGTTAGGAAATTCCACTTGAAAAATAATGAATTATATTATTTTTCATAAATATTATTAATTTTCTCTATTTTAATTTGGACCTGATTAGAGTGCGTCACAATCAGCAGGACTGAGTTTATTTCTTGTGTGTTTTTATATACTCATTAAAAAAAAGTTTTGATGTTGATAAAAATGTTCTATTAATTTAGAAAATAAAATATAACGAATGTTGCATTATTTTTACAAACAAATCAAAATGTTACCCCAATCATTTTGATAATTAACAAAGACGTACAAAAAATAAAAACCTTTATTATAATTATAAAGTCCAATGAAATAATTAGTTGTGTAATGTAGTACCAACATTTTGGAAACACACGAAATCAAATCAAATAATTAATATTATGCACTTTAATATTTTTGCTTGTTTTTCATTACTTTTGCATTAATAATAACCAAAATTCAGTAATAATAACCAAAAATGTGACAAAACTAGAAATTTTTGTTAAACTTGTGAACAATTTTATGACAATTTACTAATAATAAATTTAACACATACATGTAAACAAATTGAAATAAATACTTCTGTTTTTAGATAAGAATATAAATTTACTATGTGAAACATGTAAGGAAATAGCAAATTGTGGTAAAATTTTAATTGGATCATTTTTTACTCTTTATAATTTATAACATTCATAAATTTCAAAACAAAAATATGTAATTTGTAAAATGGGTTTTTATTATTAATTACAACATTCCTAAATGAAAACAGCTGAGCTGTCCACGATGAGTAGTTGATATATAATAAAAAAATTTAATAGAATTGAAGTCATCTAAGTTGATTTCAGAAAAAAGTTTTGTATTCAAATCCTACAAATGTTTCAGTTGGAATCGCAAAAAATCAACACATCCATTTTTTTTAGTCCCTCTGAATATGCTACGTATTATATGAAGAACGTAGTAAATTTTGTTAATATTTTGATCCCATCGTAGTTTTGCTCTTTTAACAAAAATATACAATTTATAAAATGGGTATTTATTGTTTTTTACAATATTCCTGAGTAAAAAACAGCTGAGCACAATGAGTAATTGATATACTATAAAAAATTCAATAGGATCAAAGTCGCGTGGTGCGGTCTGTTTTAAAATGAAGCTGGAAGTTATGAAATGCTTGAGCATTTTTCGTAGAGCTATAAAATACAATATGATATATTTTATAAAACTGCAAAAAGTGCTAAAATACTTGTACTTTTGTAGTACTGTAGAATGCAATACAATACATTCCACACAATTGAAAAGAAGTGCTGATATATTTGAACTTTTGTATTGTTGTAGAATACAAAACAAAACATTTCACACATCTGTAAAAACTACTAAAATATTTGCACTTTTATTATACAATAGAATACAATACATTTTCTAAAAGAATGCAAAAAGTGGTGAAATATTTGCACATTTATAACAAGCTAATTGGTATAGTCATTATTGTAATTAGATTTTTTGCAAAAATGAACAGTGTTTTTAACTGTATAAACGGTAAAGCTACAAACCAATTTTCTCATGGTGACAAAATTTTAACTCATTAATGAAAATATACACAGAGAAGTGCTTTAAGACACATCATATGACATCTCCAGCATGATTGTCAATTGTCAAATAATGTTTATTATAATCTACAACACTCAAAAATGTCCCTTTGAAACGTAAATACAATAACAATAAATTGTAACTCTTTTATGCTCTAATATTTTAGTATAAAGTAATTTGTAAGCTTAATGTATTGGTACCTTAAATTAAACGTTTTTTGTTTTATTAATTTTCAACTTTTACCTACATTACAAATGTATTTGTATTCTGTATAGTATAGTATAATTTTCTGTTGTATATTTCTATGACTGAGTCATGAAAATAATATAAGCTGTCATGCTGAAAGTGCTGCATGACAGCTTCCATATTTATTTTTGTATTTTTTTCTTTGCACCCCATAAAAACTTGTGAATTTCTCATAACTCATATTTCTCACTTTGTCCTACTTAGCATTTGTTTAAACATTTGGTATATTAATTGAAGTTAGGTCTTTGAAATCAAAGCAAATTTTTGACAACATGCTCATCGGTAAATTATAATAAGCCATTAAATTTACTTTCTTTTTGCGCCTAATATTTTAAGATTTTTAGCAGGGTTAGAGAAAATATAACTTTTACATCAGTTCATCATATAATTTATGAGTATTTAACTTAGGATTGGTTCTACGGTATTGTACTTTCAAGTCTATCCTAATTGCTGTACGATCATATAGCTTGCTTGTGTGATGATTCTTAACAATCTATGATATAATACACCAGATTGGCTTACTTAACACATAGTGACGGAATTGAACAAGCTAGAGTTACTCGGCAGTCCAGTATCATCTAAATTTCCCGATGCTATCTGTAGAAGAATTATGAGGTAGCTTGCGATCGATCCAATAAACTGAAATAAAAATAGTTGTGTTGACATTTACATTGGAAATTAATATTTTATTGCAATTAATTTATAATCTTTCTTTCTTATTATCACAAACATATTGAATATATTTGGCGCTAATTTTGTAGAAATTCATTATTCACAATTAAATGAAACTACGTGATGTAGTATTATTTCTACTTTATTTAAGTTCTTTACCACAACCTAGGTTTCGTTGTATCACAACATCTTCAGGTGGGCTATTAGCAAAGAAAGCGTAGTCTTTGAAAGCGTAGGCAAGTAACCATATTGCATATTTGACATACCATGGAGTAATGTTAAGTTTTGCTTAATAATTAAGCAAAACTTAACTCAGACATATTGAATATCCTTTGGTTACCTGATATTAGTATATATATGGCAAGTAGACTCAACTTTGTGAGGTTTTAAAGTATTCCGTGCTAAAATTGGAAAAATGGAACACTTAGAAAACAAGCTATTTGGCACAGGCTTTTTTCAGGAGCTATTTGATATAATATAGTTGTTAGTATCAGCTCAAATACAAAGAAAAAGGTCTAAAATATTAATTCAATTCACTAGGGATAATTTTTATAGAGCTCGAATAGTGATCATAATGTTTCTTTTGGTTCCAAGATTGTGTGGGATATTACATGAAAAGCAATGAAATAAAAAAACATAACTGTAAAACTGACTTATTTAGTGTAAACTCGATTAAACAGAATTTTAAAAGAATTGGAAAAAGTTCTTGTCCTAACATTCTGTCTTAAAATAATTACAAGCTGGAAAAGTTGTGAATGTTTATAATTAATTTAATATTAGACATAAACGTTACAATAATATTGCACACAAGTTCATATGTAATGGTGGTTCATATGTGTGGCTAAGATCTTTTGTCTGGTGCCAGTAGTTCTCTTATATAAAAATCCTTCAGGCCTGGCACCGGCATTTTCCGAAAGACCATCAATTATCTTAATAAAATATGGAAACATGTTTTCAATCCTGTTTCCCCATTTTTTCAAAAATTTTGAAGATATATATATATATATATATATACATATACAATTAAATTTAAGATTTTTTCTTTTTCATCATCATGTTATGTCACCAGGATTTCTAGATATAATGCCAATGTGAATTTAATTCATTGCTCTGTCCGTAGATGCCGACGCAAGAACGCACTGCCGCTCCTGTCTTTATCTTCCGTTTCTATTATTGTAATTCTATTTACATTGCGATTTATGTAGGTAATGCTACAGTACCTGGCAGAATAAAGTTCAGGTAGAGAAGAAAAATGGGACTTACTTAACCTGATAACCAGTAATTTTACTTGAAATGAAGTAAATTGTGTATAATTTTGTCACAGAAAAGTGAAAGCCTTCAACATTAACATCATATCCAGCCTCTATCTATCCACAGCTGGATATAGATGCTCCAATATCCACAATCCCCCACTTTCTGCATCAAGTTAAATTCCATTAACTTTTACGTCGTTAGTCTATGGAGGAGACCATTTACTGCGCTTTGACGCCATAGTTTCCAATAGAGAACTCCTCTTCACCGTCATTTATAGGTTCTTCGACAATTATTACTTATCCATTACTACTTCATAGACTTTCTTCTAAGGTCTATTCAAATTATATACACAATTTAACTATATTCGTTAATTTACTCAAAACGGGAATTATTTCAGAACCTATCTGCATCTATGTCTATTTAGAAATAAGACATGTCTTTCTTAACATGAAGAAGTTACTTTTGGGGAATCATAGATGAAAAGGCGTACACATATTATTTATCTAAAATTATGTAAATGAGCTGTAGCCTGTGAGATATAAATTAGAATATAGATATAACAAAACAGAAAGAATTAAGTACAATGGAACATATATACACTTTCAATTGGATATATATATATGTATATACGCTATCAAAATTATCAAATTCAAGCATGTATCTTTAGGTACGTTCGAAGTGTAGTTGCAAAAAGCAATGCCCACCGGTTTCATCCATTTTTAAATTTTGCCCCCATCTGATGAATGTCAAAACACATGTTTTTATTTATTTTAACTTATGCAACATTTTGTTGATTAAACTCTATGGGTGAACTTGATTGCAGAAAAAAAGACAACAAATGAATAATAAAGTTGTGAGATAAATAAACTGTGCTGCACAAGATAGCTGAAATCTCATTTTGGTTTCTACAGAGATAAATGTTTTGACAGTTCACATTGTGAATATTGTTCTTGCAGTTGTTTCATTGCTTTCGATTTAGGTTTTAATCTGGTGTAATAAACTCTATGAAACCTTAGTTGTTATTGTGAGAACCCGATACTAGGTACTTAACACTATAACCTAAAGAATGATGTTATCAAAAAGATACTCCCAAAAATATAAAGTAGTGTTGTATATATTGTGTCTAAGAATATGTATTATTGTTTATTTATCTAATGAATAAAATATGGCTATGGTTCATATTGTATATATTTGCTATTATTTCTCATATAATTATTCATCACATCTGTCACAATAATCGCGATAATGACTTATTCTGAATTTATAAATAGACTAAAATTGCATAATTTGTTCTATATTTTAAGACTCTAATAAGTTATTAGTCAGTAAAGTTGATAAGTCTCATAACTTCTCTATAAATGTAACTGACATGTAATGACACGGAGCAAAAAAAACTAAAAAAAAAAAGAAAACACAAAAATTAATTATCAGTTTGGAATTAACATTGATGTAAAATTACAATTGTTTCCAGTGATAATATTCAGATTTCATGTTTCCCGTGAAGCAATGAATGTCATACAAGCATGGCATAAATGGTGTGTACCTACACATCGATTGACTGACTGTTACAACTTCATGTCTCATTTAGTTTCATTTCGTTAACTTTTCACTATTATTAAAAACTAAGTAATAAGATGTCTAATAAAAGCGTTATTCTCATCAAATATCATCCCGCAGCTCTCTCCAATTAAATTCTGTTACCAAATGTGATTTACTTACCGTTAGGACAAAAGGTGAGTTCAGTTTGAAGAAACCACAGGCTGTGAAATTAGGAATGTGGTGTGGGATCATCGCAGAAAATTGTTCCGCCTGAAACAGACATGAAATTTTAAATTAATTGAACTAAATACTTTCCTTCAACATGTTTCGACAAAAAAAAATACATGGCAAACAATGCACACTAATAGGTGAAAGAGAACACTATCAAAGTAAGTATATAGTTATATAAATCGAATACATCAGGTGAGCATAGTTATATAAGATAAATACATAATTATATATATTGGGAAAAAAATCCACAAAACTACAAGTACAATTAAAATACTAACTTTGTTTTTATTTAGTTTTACAGATAGATAACCAAAGCACTGGTGTAAGTACCATAAAGTACAGTATTTTCAAAGAAGAATTCAGTAAAATACTTGATTCGAGGATAGTTCGTAAGTTGCTGTTGTTATTTCTTCAGTAAGGTTATATAAGGGTAAGACATGTAAAAGCAATATTTATAGAGGCCTTTTTTATTACTAGAACAAGAAATTAATTAACTTCTAAAAACTATTTCTTTAATTCTATATTTCCTTTAATTCTATCTTTAAGCCAATGGTAAATTAATTTTGCCTATTATGTAAAAAACCAATTTAAAAAGCCACTTAAAAAAATACTATGTACATTTAATTGACTCATTATTACTTGATGGGTAAAAAAATTGGTAATGGTGGGTAATGAGTCAACTTCTTATGATAAGAAAGTTAGTTTAACAGAAGACTACAACTGATTTTGGTGAGATTAAACTAAAATAATTCAAAATTTATAAAATTGAAAGTAAATGTTATTGAAGAAATATAAAAAAAGATGACATAAAAACATTTATATGATAAAATTATTTATATTTGTAAAGGGAAAATATTTTAGATATTGACACACTTTGATTAAAGGAATGAAACATGACATTAAGGACAAATAGGATAGGATTACATTACAGTAGGAGTTCAGACGAGTCTTACAAAAATTCGTAGAAAAAATGAATTTCTGATGATTCCCGAATTTTTGCAACTTAGACAAAGATTTTTCACAAAAAACTACTGACATATTTTGAGAAAAAGGTTAGAAAAAACACAGTATGTTTTTAAAGTGTAACCTTGGACAATAAACATACAAGTACCTAACTGAATCTTTTTTTTTGAGAAAAATTGGTTAATTTGGTTTATTGAAAATACAGAAAATAAACATAAATATGACCTGATAACCTAAGTAGAGATTAGCTAATGTTCAATGTTACATATTCAAATTGAGAATTATAATTATGCGATGATGGGAAATGTCCGATCATTAATAGATAAAATTATAAAATGCCTGCTGTTTGTCAATAATTTCATTTCTGGGAATAAGCTTCAGTTTAATATAAACATGTCCACATTGGTAACTTATTCTCATTTTCAACTCGCGTTAGAGTATGCATTAGCAAGTTCTAGTTTCACATGTGTGTGACTTAGTATTGTTATGGGTAACTTCATCTCACTACCACACCACTGATATTTGTAAGATTACATTTAGGTGTTTATCATGGAGCATTACCAGGAACTTCTCGAAATCATTTATTCTAAAATTCTGTATGAAGCTTCTATTTATAGTACAAGATTCATGTAGATCAGGGTTTCCCAACCTTTTTTTGTTGAGGCTCCCCGGACAATAAATGATATGTTCATGCCCCCCCCATTACTTTTTCATGCCCCCCTTTGATTTAGTAAATTAAATAAAAATGGTAACTGAAGTTTGTAAATACACAAACTTACCTTTTAACAGTCAGACACAATAATTTTACACACTCAAACTGATTTCTCAACAAAAAAAGTACACCAAAATGTCAAATTTTTCGCAAGTTTGTGGTAATAATAGTCAATATGATATTTAATTTCATTAATTTTATGCATTTAAATTAAACATTACATTGTAATGTTACTTGTTAATGTTGTTAATATATTTTTTTATTTTTCTTTCTAAAATGCAAACGCTTTCCGCCCCCCTTGACATCTCTCTATGCCCCCTTGGGAGGCGTCCATTGAAAGGACAGCAATCGTGATATTATGGTTACTTTCCTTTCTATATCCTACCTGTCTCCTGCAGTTACCATATTTTGCAGCCCTGAAGATAAATTTCATTAACAAAATTTACGTTTTCAATGGAAAAATTTGTAGAAAAACTCTTCCTCTTTGTACCCAATAAATTACTGCTCTCGTGTAGTTGTCACCTTTTTTTTACCAGCATTTAATTATATTGGAATCTTACATTTTCCTATGGCATAAAATTGCTCAACCACCTAATCAAGGCTGCACTAGAGTGCAATTTTTGAAATTAGTTGTTCTTATGTATTGCAGGGTCATTGAATTAATCAATTGTCTTGTTATCATTATTGACACACATAAGTGTACAACTTTAAAACCTCTATAAGTGAATCTAAATAAATACAAATAACTAAAATAAAGCAAATAAGTTTTACGACCCACATAATTACCAATGGTAACAGAAGTGAAATGTAACATGAGAACTATTTGGAGTTCCATTACCACTCCTAAGTTATTTGAACTTTAGCCAATGGTTAAAAAATAGAAATGTCAAATAAGAACTTTTTTGAATTTCATTACCACTCCTAAGAGTTATTTGAATTTTAGGAATGGTAATAGAAATGAAATGTCAAATAAGAACTATTTGGAGTTCCATTACCACTCCTAAGAATTATTTGAATTTACACAGGCTGCCGTATTTGTAGATATTATACACCGTAGCTTTACTTTTTTTCTCTGTTATTAGATCTTATCTTTATCATCAATACCCATAAAAAAGCTTAATCTTAATTACAACAAAATCAATTGATTTAAATAGCACTAATGGACTGTGGGATGTGACATTTCCAAAATACCTAGATTTCACCAAGATTATTGAAAGTTTTAATGTCAAAATTTGATTATAACAGAAAATGTTTACCATAGAACTACAAATGTGAGTGCTTTATCACATTCCACCTGGAATGATGCGATTGAGCCTCTTTTTTTAAATGTTTTCATCAAATTTTTATTGAAGAACCCTATAGTTTATGACCAAAAAAATGTACAAAAATTCTGATTTTTTCAAGTCCAATACAATTAAAAGTGGGGAGTTACACTGTGTTTACTATTTAAGCTTAATATTTAATGAGCAGAGCTTAAAAAATAAGAATATTAATGAAAAAACTCAGTTCACAATTAAATGAAACTACGTGGTGTAGTATAATTTCTACTTTCTTTAAGTTCTTTACCACAACCTAGGCTTTGTTATATTTTGTTATATTAGATCTTTCTATCGATCTACTAGCAAAGATACTTTCTAATAGGTTGTGGTAAAAAACGAAAAGAAAGTAGAAATAATACTACATCACGTAGTTTCATTTAATTGTTAATAATTAATTTCTACAAAATTGACGCCAAATATATTCAAAACTCGACGAGTGTACAAAATAAATTTTGATTTCCCCTTTACATGTTCAAGAAAGACTAACAAAAATTGTTTGTTTCTAAATACTTTACTATTTATTATTTAAGATCCCTATATGAAGCATTCACTTTTATGAGCTTAAAATTTCCTATACATAGTTCTAAACTTTTAAAAACTATGGAACTGTGGCGTGTGTGTGGAAATTATAGCGGTTCCTTGCTTCACTGCGGAAGTTTAAAAGGAAGAAAAGAAAAGACTGGTCTATGGCTTGGTTTGCCTTATTGACATGCTTGACAAGTAAGTTTCAATTTTGCTTACTTCTTATAGATTGAACAGTACATTTTTACAAATAATCAGCTGTATAATTCAGTCAAACATATATTATAACAAATCAATTATTATGTAAAACTACGTAAGTTACAGTAACTCAATGTTAAGTATATCAACATACAAAGAATGAACCATAAATAAGCTATATTAATTTATGCTAGTCATAACCATTTTATATATAGTAAATATTTAAGCCAATATGTTAAAAAAATGTTTCACTTGTCTTACTGCTCTCTAAATAGAAAAAAGCATTATGTAAGTAAAATAGATTCACAAACCTTGCGAATAATTTCAACATTTAAATCCATGTTAACGATTTTACTTATAATATAATGAGTCTTCTTTGCCTGAAAATTTTAAATAACTTTTTTAATGATATTGTTGCATTAAGACGAAAAATGTATGTATAATTCTGAAAATATAAGCAAAATTTTAAACGCAATAAAACATTATGGTAGGTACCATAAATATGTTTCAATAAAATGATAAATATGTAATTACAGGATACAGATGAAAGCAAAGGAATTCCAAAAACATTTTTTTGCTCATTAATAGAATAGACTAGTATTAATAGAAAATGCATGATAAACTAGCATTAATTATTTATATCAATGATTATGAAAAAATTTTAAAATGAGTACTTTCATCTTTTTTATTTGTTTAACATTGTAAGAAAAAACAAATGTATTAAATAATAATAACCAATCATAACTTTTTTTTAACCACTTTGATTGCGCAAATACTTTCTTTTTAATAAATTAATAATCACTTTCTATTTCATAAAATAATCTATTGTAATTATCATTACGTTTATTGAATCAATATGTATATAAAACTCACCTCTGCCACAGTGTGGCTGCATGCATATGTAACAACCATCACACACAACAATCCCCCTATCACTTGAAGCGCTATGTAAATAACAAAAAAAGCCAATTTCTCTGTATTACTTATTTTACCAGTTGATAATACATGTATGGCATGAAACATGTTAAATATAACAAGAAGAAAACAAATCAAAACCAAGATAACAATTTGGACACCGACCCTTTTGACAATGCTGTTTGAAATGCTACTCAATTTGATATACAAATCGTAAAGCTCTTTGATCAAATCTTCTATCGGAAAGTCAGACATTCTTTCTCTACCCTCACAAGCATTGATCACTTCAAAGCTTTCAACTTTGCAATTATTATCCAAGCTATGTATACTCTTTAAAATATTGTTTATGCGCTTATATCTATGCATAATAATGTATAAAACAGAACAGAAGCGACTAACCAAAGCATCAGCGATCATAATTGTGAACACTGTATTTGCAATTTTGTATATGGGAGCATCAATATTCCAGTAAAGGAAAGGCAAATATAAGCCAAAAAAACGAGAGTATGATAAAATTGCATGTATAAGAAGATTGATTATGAGAATACTCTTAAGTCTACTATAGTTGAACTTTTCACCGAGAACCGTTAAACGTTGATCGACATGTTGAATTGAAATTATGAGCGCAGACGACTTTTTACGTGGCAAATATAGAGGTATCATCACAGAAAATATAAATATACATCCCAATATAACTTCCAAAAATTCGTTGTAAGTGTATATTTTGGAACGGTACATGAAACCGATCATAGTTTCTCTGCAATACATTGTTACGAAGCTGCTCCATAGGTATAGTAACAAGAGGACAACACTATAGACAGCGAAAAATTTATTCACTTTTACAATTACTTTATCACTTTCGCATTTGTATTGATAAATTCCAATACCCAAAAGATAGCCAAATTTAAAACATGGTGCACATGCCTCTGTCAGATTCTTCGCTACAAATAATTCCTTTATTCGTCGTAGCAACATCTTGGTGGTGTTGCCTCTTTCGAAATATGTGCCAACATTGGGTATTTGGGTCAAATAACGTCAATATTTTACCAATTTACTATTCTTGGATACAATTATAAACATTCATTTTAAATGGCCACTTTTGAATAGCCTTGCGTGAGGGTGGCACTAATATCAATTAAAGTAAGTTGTTAGGATCAATTTTCTTTTAGTACTTCTTAATCATCATCACTTCGACTATTTTAAGTGAAATTTAATGATGCATATTTATTTCCATGACATAATCCCCTTCAACCATTACACAATAGCAATAATTTTTAACTCTTACATAATCATATATATATATATATATAAATATATATATATATATATATATATATATATATATATAAATATTACAATTTCATGATTTTCCTCACACAATCTTTTCTGTGCTAAAAATGTACCACTCAGAACTGACAAACCATTTTAAAAATTAGCACTTATAATGCAAAAATTATAATATTAAAAATCTTTTTGCCTTCAACTTTAAAAAAAAATCTTCACCCTTACACATAGAAGGTACCCATTATGAGCAATTACCCTGTGTTTGAATTTTCATGTAAATGTATTTATCTTTAAATTTTTTTTCGTGAAAACTATTAAATACTCCTGAAAAACAATAAAAATAATTTAAAGTAAAAAAATATAAACAATTTCTTTAAAAAATAAAGTTTTCATTTGTGCGACATCAAAACAATAAAAGTAATTTAAGATTAGAAAAACATTTTTATCATGATTAAAAATTTTCAAAGATTTTTCAAAAGTTGTTGCCCTTTTGTATCATATCTTCTTAGTAAGAGGTACAATAGTATTCAACTACATTACGATAAAATTAACAATCAGATTTAATTTGTAGTCGTAGCACCCAAAAGATCAACCCAGAGTAGTGATTTCCACAAATTTTAAAAAAATGTCTATATCTCGAAAACTAAGAGATTTTTAAATATTGTATATATTTGGCGTTAATTTTGTAGAAATTCATTATTCACAATTAAATGAAATTACGTGATGTAGTATTATTTCTACTTTCTTTACCACGACCTAGGTTTCGTTGTATTACAACATCTTCAGGGGGGATATTAGCAAAGATCAAAGAAGAAGAGGTGGGATATTAACAAAGAATCTTTGCTAATATCCCACCTGAAGCTGTTGTAATACAACGAAACCTAGGTCGTGGTAAAGAAATTAAAGAAAGTAGAAATAATACTACATCACGTAGTTTCATTTAATTGTAAGAGATTTTTATTACGGTCAAATTTTGTTAGTAACTCACTCATAGCTTAGCCTATTTCCCCTTATCATTTTATATGTTCATTTCCTATCGTTCCTAAATTACCGAATAACAAATTCGAAGAAAATTATCATAAATCAGATATTAAAAATATTTGTAATAATGCGTATATATAGACTCGAGTTAGTCTAATTAATTTTCGCGCCATCTTCCAATTACAGCTCTCACACAACCGTAGCTAAACTTAAAACCATAAATAAAAGAATATATTACAGAAAAATTTTAAATTATTTAAAAATAATATACTGCCATTTAATATATTTTGTAATTAATCGACGTATATAAAACATTATATAGAGCTGTGTAGATTTGAAATAATGATATAATGCAGTGTTTAAAAAAAAATTTGTGAATTAAGTGAATTGTGGCAAATACATTATTGTTTTATGAATTAATTCGTTATTACCGTTGTAACACTTTAAAATTTATTTCATTTTTGACACTTCTATCAATTAATTTAAATATTTTATGAGATGTCGTATAGTCACTCATTATATATATGTACTTTAATTAATACTGTACGTCATTTTTATATATTTTCGTCTGGCCAGAAATTATCGATACTCGCATAATATCGTTTATGGCATCCCCAGAAACTGTCATTGTATATTTTGTCAAGTTATTGTTCATTACAATTTTTAGGTTAGATTCAAATACATTATAATCAAAATATGCCTTTCATGAAAGGACAAGCGCCCATAAGGCGCACAATCCAATATTTAAAAGCCGGCAAACTAGTGCTCAAGGAGAACGTGAAAATATTTTCAATAAACTACAACACTTATGGACAACATCACACAGGCGCTAAAGAATTTGTTTTCTGGTTCGTGCCCCAACTTCAGTATCAAAATCCTAACGTTCAGGTAGCCTTATTCAAAAATATGACACCGACTCCTTTCGTCCGATGTTATCTGGATGATGGCAAACAAGTTTTAATTGATATCGAAGGAAAACCGAAGGAAGATATCTTAGAACATTTGATCAAAATTGTTGGAAAATCTAAAGAGGCTCTGGAGATTGAATCGATAATAAAGGAAAAGAAGGATAACCCGGCTAATTTTGGCGTTGGCTGCGAAAGGCCGTGCATTTGTGAGATTCCTGGGCAAATTCCTTGTACAGGAGTGGTACAGTTACCTAACTTCATGAGAGGAAAATATAAATTTGCTAAGAAATTTTGAAGTGCGATTTTCGCATACAATTCCTTGTAAATTATAATATATGAATTAGTTATATTTAGTAATAACAATAAAAATTTTTACTACATTCTTATTTTATTTAGAATATTGTTTTAGTAAAGGTATCTTATATTTAATTCGTATATAAATAGTTTAGGTTATATTGGTACACCATACAAAAATATAAGATGGTAATAAAAGTAATTTGTAATACCACATAATCAGTTTTTAAATGTGTTTTGGTTTTGGTTAAATTAATAATTAAAAGAGTAACATGGATGGAAAATAAGTACTGTATAAATCATAATGAAAGTTAATGACTAAAAAAGTTATCGTCGTACACATTCACCGGGTTTTATATTCATGTGTAATAACAAAAAGAAAAAACAAGTAATTTAGTAACTTCCAAACAATTGTTTTTTTATTTAATAGAACAATTTTTTTAATCAGTGTAACAATCGTTTTTAAACGTTTAATTACTATTAAAACTTGCACCGTGTTACATTTTATTGATGAAAATATTCACTCAATAAGCTCACAATAACGTATAAATATCGAGATGTGCTACTTTCAAGTCACGTTACAAATTTTAATAATAGAAGGAACTTGCTATAGATCTTTTTAGTAGCATATTTCAAGAGATGCAATTTTGTTTTTGATAGTTTTCAAGAAATTAACAAAAAAACCCCTTTTGGAATTTTCTCAGCACTTATCTCCGAAGCCATAACTTGATGTAAAAAATATAGAAACAATTTTAAGAATTTTAAGAGGCACCATTTTTATATTTTGTAATTTTATAGCTTTCGAGAAAATCCTAAAATTTATTTATGTCCTCATAATAATCAATAATATCTATTTGTTACAAAAAAAAATTTTGTAAGAAAGTTTTATAAGTAAACTCACTTAAAGAGCAAACTAAAAGCAAAATGTTAACGGAATATAATAAATATGAGAACTCATTAGTTATTTTTGCCAATATTTATCTAAAGTGATTGTCCTATTTTTGAGAAAAACCTTTAAAATTTATTTAAAACAATTGAATACGAGAAAGTTATATATACTTAAATATAAATTGTCAATAATTACTTCTATAATAATTATAAATTCGAGTAACTTCTGTAGTCGTATAATTATCGAAATTCATAAAATTTTTAGGCTATTGCTTTATAGGGTTTTCTGGTGAAAAACTTACAATTTTGTTACATCCATCTGCCAAATTTTCTATAGTTTTAATACTATGTGCATGAAACTTTCCAAGTAGGAGCTTCAGATTGATGAAACTTTAAAAACAATTTTTTGTGTTTCTCCTCCTATACAGTTAAAACAGGAACGAACATTTTTTTTGCGCATTCCACCTCGTATCATTCGATCGCTCTTTTAAAATGAAACAGAGATAATATTTTATGTTTAACCTTTATTTGCAAAAATTAAGATTCCATATTACACGCAACATAAACAGATGATGGCCACCATCTCTGCTGCTACTATGAGCGTAAAATATAATTTACAACATAAAATTTCAGTGGATATTTATAAATATGTTATAAAAATAATTCTGGCCTAACTAAAATTGTTTCAGCATACTGTCATACTGTCACACCAGACCAAAGCCATGAGTACATTATGAAATTTAACCGTCGACACCCACCACTCATTGAAACTTTATCAATTCCATAAAACAAATGCTGTTCTGCTTGTTCTATTCTGTTGCGTATTACTATTTTATAATGAGGTTTGTCTCATATTACAAGATGTCTGCATAAAGGTTTGATAGTACTTTTTTCTGTTTCAAATAGCTAAATTAGAGGAATTTAAAGAAAGTAATATGATAATAACAACAATGAGATTTCCTGAATTTGACTCAGTATGAAACAAGTTGAATCATATCGAGATAGATCATAATAGTATTTAGAGTAATCTCTAGTTTATTACAAGTGAGAATTAGTAAATTTGAGTTAAAGGAACTGGCAGATGCTTATAGTGATAATAATAGTGAATTAAGTAGAATGCGTCAAAACTAAGTGCCCCTGCGCACTGACAACTTTAATCACTGGCAACTAAATGGTTAGTCATTAACTGCGGCGACTAAAAAGTTGTCCGTGCGCAGTGTCACATTCAATACCGTGTGTTTCATTTGAACTTCTTCAAAGCAATTAATTATGTACTTTGAAAAAGTTGACAGTGCCCAGGGGCAATAAACTTAGTTCAAACAAATTTCAAATAATTGAAAACACACATGGATATCAAAAAACTTTTTATTAAAACATACCAAACTAAATATAGCATTACAAACATTTGTTTAGAAAATATTGTCTTCTTTTTTGCTTTGTCGCACCTTTCGACATCTTAACAAAATTTAGATAATTGCAAAAATTTTACTTTGATCTAAGTATGTTTTTAATGACACTATATATGATACTCTAGTATTGATTTGTTTATACACAGATAAAAAATAAAAAAACACATTTAAGAATAAATAACTCCTTAATAAAGAAAAAATGAAGCAGACATTGTCATCTGTAATTTTAGGAAAAATACTACAATGTTCCCATTCTTTCTTCGAAATATAATTGATATAACCAAAGCGCCAGCTCAAGATTAAAATAGGTATAATTTGCTATTCAATAATGGAATTTATTTAATAGAATTAATTATTTGACAATATAACCACACAAAGATTCATGAGAAATTATTGAGTGGAAACTTATAAATTTGTCTATACTTCATAATGAA
This sequence comes from Druceiella hillmani, assembly GCA_039881145.1. Lineage (NCBI taxonomy): Eukaryota > Metazoa > Arthropoda > Insecta > Lepidoptera > Hepialidae > Druceiella > Druceiella hillmani. Next base: position 14,164,863 of record JAYKKI010000057.1, on the reverse strand, counting down.
TTTTAAATAATAAAAAATGATGAAATGTCTTGTTTTAGTCAATTTATTCTTGATATAATGAAAGATAGTTCGTGGCAATTGACGCTTTCAATTGTCAAGCATAAATCACGGTCCTCTATACACCAAGCACATTTTTTCTTCACGAAATACTGTTTCATTATAATAATTAAATATTATTTTGTGTGATGAAAAATCTAATTAAACTGATAACAAACATACCAATGTATAATAAAAAATTAGTTTTCGTTCTCACAAAATCTGTGTAGGTGGCTGACTGATCGTCGGTTTCAGTTTCTTGTATATAGGTACTTTAATCAGGTTAGTTCAGGTTTTTATACATAGGTACTTTAATCATTCCTTATACCTAAGTATACTGACCAATTCTTCCATAATTTTAATTCATATTCCATATTTATGGACATACAATATCGAAGAAAGAAAATTAGTGTAAATAAACAGATTTTGCAGTTTCATTTACAATTGTCTTTCTATCTTCCTTATTTTTTTTTCTACATGTAACTTGGACGTGATGAAACTTGATTATATTCGCATGATATAATCAAGTTATATTCGCTACATTTACTTTGCTTAATATCTGTTTATTATAACTTTTATAACAGAAATAATCACATCAGCTTTGCATTATTCTTTCCAGATTGCATTTATTCTCTCCAGCAATAATTTTTATCTTATTTCACAAGTTTATGTTACTAGCTTACCAATTGGTTAAGTGAGCCGTATTACACTTGGTCAATTTCTTTATAATTATTTTATTATTTTAACTTACGTGAGTAGAAAGAAATTAATACAGGTTCAAGTTAAACCCTTTTTGAAAAACAAAAGAAATCCTTAACTTTCTTTGGTCTTCATGACCAAAATTTGAGAAATTTTTTAAATCTATTGCTCAGTATTTGAATAAATTATGTTGATAGCCAGAATTGTCATTTTACATAAAACCAATATTTTAATGTTAATATAATTTACAAATAATTATAAAATTACAAATTTAAAAAAAAATTAAATTTGTAATTTTATAATTATGGTAATTTTACAAATTTAAAAAAAAATTCAAAGTAGCTTTATTTTGTTTTATGTTTAATGGAATATTAAAATGGAGCTTAATTTTAATCCTAAATGTTATTAAAGCTCGTCAAGACCAAAATAATTATTGTTAAAATATATTTTGAAACTTTACACTGATTGTTCAGAGTAGTCACACCCCCGACACTCCATACTAGCAAACAGATTTTATTGCCTACACTATTACATACATACTCATCTATCCGTATGTGTATGTGTGTAAATTAATGTAGGGCTGTTTGCAACGTGCAGGTAAAGAATGTTTACTATTACTACATCATATCGCTCTCGATCTCATCAGGTACTTATGCAACTCGTCGAATCTTATAATCCACGGAGCATTTGCTAGGTGCTTTAAGATGCCGTTTTGAGCTCTTTGAATCATAATAATGTTGGAGTCGCAGGCTGATCCCCAGAGTTGGATACCATAGGTCCATATAGGTTTGAGTACAGTCTTGTAATTAAACAACTTATTGTCTAATAACAGTCTTGAATTTCGGCTGAGCAACCAATTTAACCCTCTAAATTTTAGGTTTAGCTCATCCCTTTTAAGTGGCTAAGTGTTTCTTTTCATGACTAAGTGTTTCTTACAATTCAATCTGCGGTCCAAATGCATATCCAGGTATTTTACTGATTCCTGGTGGAGAAGTTACCATCCAGGGTCATTGGTGGGCAATTCTCTTTTTTTAACGTGAGTGTTACCTGCACAGACTTTGCTGCACTAGTTTTAATTTTCCATTTTTTGTCATTTTTTTATGTTGTTCAGGCTATGTTGCAGTGCTTTTGAGGGCTCTATGGGACATTTGTTGGTAGCAAGAACTGCTGTGTCATCTACAAAAGTGGCAATAGTCACTCCTGGGGTTTGTGGCAAGTCCAATGCGAATATTGTGTACAGTACAGGTCCAAAAACTGAACCTTGCGGTAATCCAGCTTGGATGGCATGGAATTTAGATGTAGAATCATCTTCCTTTACCTGGAATATCCTTTCTGATAGGTACGAATTCAATACACTATAGAAGGTGTGAAGCAACAGTTGTTTAATCTTGCACATAAGACCTTTGTGCTAAACCTTGTCAAATGCCTGTACATCAATGAAAGCTGAGGAACAGTATTGCTTTTTTTCCAGCGTTGTTCTGATAACATGACACACTCTGTGAATTTTCTCTATAGTAGCATGTTGTTGTCTGAATCCAAACTAATGGTCGGGGATAATTGTTTTTTCAGACAGGATACTAAACAGTTGTTGAAGTAGCACCTTTCCCAAGAGTTTAGATGTTACAGGCAGTAGGCTGGTCGGTCTGTATGATGTCACATCATGAGGTGGTTTGCCTGGCTTATGAATCATTATGATTTGGGATACCTTGCATAGTGCGGGGAAGTATCCAATTCTCCTGATCGCATTGGAGAGGATAGTTATATACATTATTCCTTTTTGTGGAATTTCGGGAGCCTTTTTTCCGTCCATGCTATTGATGTGCCTAGCTATCTCTTGTGGTGTTGCAACTCTCAGAGGCAAGTCTAGTTGAAAGATTTCTTCAATAGTTTTCATTGTTGTTGAGTGTGGATCTCTGTTCAGGTTGGTATCTTCAGCATTATGCCTTGCGGCTTCAGCATGGTTCATCTTATCTGCTCTCATAGACTTTCTGTCCTCAAGCTGTACTGGTTGTGGTGAGTCTTCTCTGTCAGTTCTCCTTTTGTTATTCTGAATTGTTCTCCTACTCCCTGTGAGTGACGGTTGTCTTAGGATGTTTGATTGATTATTTATTTTTCTGGATAGTATTTCATGATATACTTCACATCCTTTATAATTAACTGGGTGGGGCCCATGGCATAAGGCACAGAGAGCAGGTGTTTTTCTGTCTATTTTTGGACATTCTGATGTTTTATGTGAATTTGCACACTTTACACAGCGGTATGGCCTCATACAGTAGTTTTTGCAGTTGCCATACTGCTGGTATCTTTGGTATTGTACCACAGATTTTTTCTTCTTGGGATCTTCAATAGTGACTATTTGATGGTGTATGCATTTAATATCCTTGGCTAATTTTTTATTAGGCACAGAGTTGAGGTTTATGAAGAATGTTGATGTAGGTTTTTTTTCTGGACCATACTTAGAATTGACGATTTCGCCAATCACTGTATTTCCGGTGTTTTCAAAAGCTTCTTTTATAGCATTAATTGGTGTAGAGTGGTGGAGGTCTTTGATGACAAGTCGGAAAGGTCTTTCACTTTTGGTGTTGAAAGTGTGACCTATAAAATTATGTTCTCGTACCATTGAGATGAGTTTTTTGTATATTTTAACATCTGAGGAATTGATTCTTAGCTGGTTTCTATTAATAATCTTATAGGTGAACTGTGTTCTCTCAGCAGATGTTTCTAGGAGGGATGTCAATTTGTTAACATCCTCTACTCCATATAGCCACCACCATAATTGGTGGTGGTTTGCTAAACTTGTTTTTTTCTGCTGCTCTTGCTCTTCGTTAGTTAGGTCTATAGGTAGTCCACTAAATCTGTTAGTCGTTTCTATCTTGTCCGGAGAAGGTGTGGGTGACAATTTCCTTTTTTTATTCCTCTCAGTATTTGAGATGTGTCTGAGATTTGGTACTCTTTGCCAAGTCGGGGGACCAGCATTGTTTTCGTTTTCTATTTCTAGAGGATTTTTATCAATCTCTTGTATGATGCTATCCTTGTTGTTTTTCCTCAGGTTTCCCATAGACGAGCTCCTCTGTCTCGAGTTGAACAAACTAGGATGGAAAGCTTGTTGCACAAATTTTTTCTTCTCTTCTTTCTTCTTCTTGTTGTTACAATTACGCAAGTTAAATTCAACAAAAGATAACAAAATCGAATAAATCTGCGTGCAAGTAGTAAGCGGCAACCTAGGAACGCGTACTCGAGATCGTACCCAACATTTGCGCATGACATTAAATTGGCGGAGGGAGGTGAGTGTTGCTTCTTTACGCAGTAATAGCTACTATTCTTTTGTACAGTTATATATATTGTTATATATGCCTGTTAAATATCAGGTATATTTAAGATGAATAAAAGCTTATGTCAAAATATGTGAAAGTCATAAGCATTTGTAAAATATGTATTCTTATTATCTCAAAAAAATTGCTACTACTCAACACCGCCATAGACAATTATGAAAGATTGTTGCAAAAAAATATCCGTATTAAAGGGTTTTCAAAATAACATAAAAATATTGAGAAAATTATTATAAGGTTAATATACAGATCGCTGCTCTTAACAACTTTTTAAAACAAGAAAATTCCACCTCAATCATAGCACAGAAACATCCCCCACACTTGATTTGCATGGAGACTAAAGTAAGCGTGGATTGGTGAGATGGTTTTTGAACTATTTTTTGGATGTCCATGCATGTAGAGTGGTGACACCTTTACAAATCCATTAAAAATTAATGTTTTACGAGTTTAATATATATCATGATGGAGCAATTATGTATTTCTGTGTTCTAGCACTAAGGGCTCTCTATTATTATGTGCACAAGTCAGGGCAGGAATAAAGTAAAGCTTAGCATGACTAAGAATAACAGGGGAGGGAGCGCAGTCAAGTAATGTGTGAACTCATTATATTTCACTTAAATACAACAAAATTTTTAAAAACATCCTTTTTTTTTGCAAATGTAAAACATAAAAAAAAAGTAATTTGTATACAATGAGTAGGTATGTTTTAAGATGACTTTGGCCACGATTTTATAATCTTTACTTCTAGGTCATACACTACCTACCAGAACCACCAGACGGCTTATTGAGAGTAGTCACAATCTCTAACCCTGTTGGGTGGAAGCGCTTTATAGTAGGTACGAGACAATATTAAGTGGTTTTCGAAGGCCCTCTCTTGTATAGTACTATTAGGGTGGTGGCTTGGTAATAGTATAACATTCCCTATTGGGGGGAAGCACTTGATAGTTCATATGTGACACTATTAGGGGGTTCTTAGAATGTCCACTCTATTGTATGAGGGGGATCTTACACGTCTCTGAAGGGACCCTGGGACAGGCTGGACAGAAGGTGGGAACAGTCTAAACTTTATATGAATTATGCTCAAATAAAGTTGTTTCACGGTGTTCATTCTTTAAATTCATTTAAAATTTTATGTTTTCGATGTAAAATGGAGATGAGTGGAATTGAGGAGTGTATTAGGCTGTAATCTACTATAATAGGAGGAAGTTCAAAAAATTGCGATGGAGTGTAACAAGGGGGGGGAAAGTTAAAATTGGTGTAATATGGCTTATGAATAAGCCTTTTTTCTATAAAATATCAAGAGCCTCATAGCTAAATTTATAATTTCACTTTTTTACTGGCACAAGAGTACGAAAGTAAATAAAATTTCTTAACTAAACTAATTAAGAAATGTTTGCTTGGCTTTATTTAGGTAGAATTAGATTGTAGATAAATATATCATAGAAATAATGCTTTCAGTATGTCCTGGTGCTATTTCTATAAACACTAACAAATAAGTTCCCAGTAGCAACAAAATGATCAGGGTAAAGCAGTAATATTAAGCAAGCAATATTATTATACAGTCTGCTTTATATATTAAACACTTTGATATACATATAGTTTTTTTTATGCACAACTTTAGAAATAGATTAAAAAGGCGCAAATAATGGTCAAAGTATCTTCTCTTGAAAAAAATTATTTACTTCCTTTATATACAATAAACTAACCTAAAAGTAACTGGAAAAAAACTGAGCACTGCTGTTGATTTTTGTAGTATGCGGTTCTGCTGCCAAGAGTGTAGCCACTCCTCACAAGGTAGAATGCCAAACGGCATTACTGGGGAACATGATTGCTTCCCTTCTCTACTTTGTGCCAATTTTTCCTGGGTCTCCTAAATTTCTATTTTCTTTGTAAAGCAAAAGCGTAACACAAAAATGGAAACATTGCTTTACGTTGAAAAGATTTTCTTTTTTCGTATCTATGTGAAACTGTATTATATATTTAAATTAATTTTACTTTTGATCGTCTGATCGTATTATGCCATAGAGATTTATTTTTATTGTAATGTATCCAACAATTAAGTTTCCCCAAATAAGTAAATAATTTTCTATTAGGTTTCTGTAAATAAGTGTTAACTTTCTATGTGAATTTTTCTAGAATCTTTTTTGGATTTGTCTCTGACAAGACATGGTGGTGCATACACATTCGATGTAAATTTTGATTGCCACACTTTTGTACAAATTTTTTATTTATCCTTCTTAGTATACGAATGTGAGTTTTTCTGTGGAATTTTCTATGGTTGTGATTATATATTATATTCCTTTCTACTCTTTTAAAATTAGTGTGCAGATGAAAAAATGAAATCTGCAGTTTTTACAAAATTTTGTGCGTATTTCACAGAGTAATACATACTTATCATCTTTAATTGATGTTATATACAAATATTGATATAACTTCCCGAAATTCTAAGTAATTTAACCATTTTTAATATTACTTTGGTTTTGGTATAATTTTTTTATGTGAACATCTTCGTAAATTTGTGAATTGTTTTCTAATCATGTTTTGTCACTTCATATTAAAATTTTATGTGTTATTTTAATATTCTTAGAGAATTAGACTATACTTAATTTACTCTGAAAGTTGAAAAAGGATAATTTAGCCATAATCAAAAGATTATAAATTACTGAATTTTCAAACACGTCTCTTCATCAATATATGCATATTTGGTATTTATTTACTTCATCTTTAACACAACATTTATAAATAAAAAGTACTTATTATTGTCGACCATCAATATTTTCAATAACCATAACAATTAGTTTCGAGGTACTGGACTGCAGGATTTTATTATTGTTCATTGAGATGGGTTCCACACACTGATATTTGCTGTTTCATATGCACTGTCAATGCCCTGTAATTAATCACTTACCTGAAAATTTGAAGAGTATGTGCACCAAACTTCATTGACAAATTAAAAGAAATGACAAAGAAACAAATTAAGAAGTTATTTTATAAAAATTATTACTGCAAAGAAAGCTATTTTTTTTAATTAGTATATTTCAGTCTTCCTAACTTTTAAATTTTTAATTATATTTCTGAAAATTTATGTAACCACAGAGCTGCCATTGCACGTATCTGTATCTTTTTAATATAATTTTTTCAACATCTAGAATCTTGAAAATTTTGGCAATTACGAAATGTTTTATGAAAATTATTAAAAAACGAAAATCATCCTCGTGACAAATATCTAGTTTAAAGGTAGCCATACCTGTCACAACGTACTTGCGCAAGTTTAGACTTGCACAAATAATCGTCGTTCTGTAGTCGTCTCAAGTAGGCTTGAACAATACCATTTCCATGAAAGTGAGCACAATTTATTATAATTAAGTATTTATTACACTAATTTCTAGAAATTAGCGCAAAAATCTTCAAACACACGTTACTGTTTACTTATGCAAGTCTAAACTTGCACAAGTACACCGTTATGTGTATGGTTATCTTAAAATGTTTTTTTAGATTTAAAATTTTCTAGAATACCCCAAACTTTTTCAATAAATTTCTTAATATATTTTTTTTGAAATTATTACTATGGACACTACAATGAAAGTCATGTAATATATCCTTTTCTTAACCCACCCAGTTCATCAACTTCTTTTAAAAAATTTTTTGAATTGTCACAGTGAATCTGTATCCCATCCTTTTCTATTTTTACCTGACTACGATAAAGCCAGTAAGGAAGGGTTACGAAGTTAGCAGTCTATCAGCCCTAAGTTGTACCATTTACTTTACTTAACATATACGTTAACTAATACACGACAATAACAGCTGTCGTAAGATTCGCTACAAACAAAATCGGCATTTCGTATAAGCTCACCTTGCTTTGTTATCCTTGCTTTTATTGTTTGTTAACGTACCACATGCAAGCCTATTTTTTATCGGCTTAAGAGAAAAGAATAGCATCATATAATTTTACGAGCAGAAAGAAAAGGACGGAGCTATTTCGTCGACAATGACAATTTTGCACTTTCCACACTATATGTACGTATGGCAGGAGATGTATTTTTATGTTATTTTGTTTTGGTTGTGTATTAAGTAAGATTTCAAAGTATAAAATATAAATGATATAATCATGCACCACTGGTCGACCAGTGTAACTACAACTAGTCGAAATCACATAAACTTATTAGATACAGCAAATTACAAAAATTCATATGTCCTATTAGTTAAGCCTCGTTTAAAAGTAGTTTTTATATGTTACCTGTTTAGTAGCTGTAGAAGTAAAGCGATTTGTGTATTTCAGTAGTGAAGGAGCAGTTGGTTCCATACTGTGCTATGTCCCACAGAAATAGCACATACAAACATATATGTTATGTTTGCAAAAGTACACTTTGTTGAATGATATACTAGTGTTAAAAAAAAACTTATTGTGTCTTGCAAAATGTGTTTTTATATATTTTATTTAAAAAAAAAGTATAAAGTATATAATACAAACCTAAAATAAAAGAAAAAAAATCTTAATAAATATTCGCAGTCGAGTCTTAAACTAAAGATATAAACTAAAAAAAATTGCAAATCAACTATTTACATAAAATTCTTAGAAGAAAACTGAGGGAACTAATTTTTTTTATAGCACTCAAAACTTTTATTATAATCTATATTCAAAAATATTAAATTTGTTTATTAAACAGTCATCTTTTGACCTAATATAAATTCCTAGCGTATAATTTATTCATGTGTTGCGTGAATACTATGTGAATATTTCTATGAAAAACGAGAGTACAAAATAATATTTTTATGATAAAGATTTAATCACTTTCAAATACAAACGATCTTCTCAAAGAAACTCTTCATAAAAATATTTTAAATATTTAGCACAAAATTTCTTTTTCCTAATGTAATTTTTTATATCATTCCTATGTACACAATTTATACATTGTTATATAATTACATTAAATTGTATAGGTACTTTTACAACATATGAAAAATGTGTATAATTTAACTTAAAAATACGATATTGAGACAGATATGAGCACATTATACTTGCTTGCCAACGCAAAATAAATGCCAACGTTATAATGTTTAACCTAAAAACAGCAATCAATCAAAATCATTATTTTGCTCCAAAAATTTATATAGAAAGGTAAAAAAGAAACTAAATTTTGCAAGTAGCAACGATTGTAGATGTGACAGCTGTCATTGTCAAACACTTGACAGCTGTGTGTCAACCAGTGACTTGTTCTTCTCAACATTTTAATTCAAGACATTTACAATGTCTCGTTCATTAGATATAGAAAACGTTTTACATAAAAAAATAATTACATAAATCAATATCACTATTTTTTACTACCTATACCACTGTCCACTTTAGATGTTACGGACTTTCTATTTTCAAACTTCTGTTGTAAACTTGCTACGTTCGAAATACGAGCTGTCTTTTCCGCCTTTAGGGACGGATTCACCTTCGGCTGGGCACTAAGAATATTCACAGGTTTAGGCACCGTTTTGGGTTTACTTTTCTCTGGCACTTTATTATCGATCTTATCTTTGACACTACTTTTGATTGTCGTCGATTTATCTGCGGCAGCTTGTTTTTGATTAACAGAATTATTACTCGAAACAGTGTTAACGCTCTTCTGTGATGAATTTAATTTATTTGGAACATTCTTCTTATCGGACGGTGGTAAAGGAGCAGATTTTAACAACGGTTTTGTTGAATCTGAAACATTCTTCGGTGCTACAGCTGGTTTCAATGCATTTTTAGCAGTGTTCAATGACTTCTGATCAGTTTTTAATGTTAATGTGTTACTGTTATTATTGATAACATCTGGTGACTTTCCTGTTTTGGCCGTCTTCGTCACTGCACAACTAGAAACTAAATCAGGACTGTTCATGTACGGTTGTGTAGTTGATTTCGAATTCAATTTTGGCGAATGTGGAACACTGCGTAATGATGCATTATGCTGTAAATTTGGTGGCGTCGTCTGCCTGTTCAAACTCGGAGGTGTTACCTGACGTCCCACAGTGGGTATCTTTGAGTTTGTATTCAATTTCTGCTCACTGAGAATGCCTGTTTGAGGTTTAGAGAACGAATTGGAACTTGGTAAAACTTGTCTAGAATTATTTAAACTAGCAGATGCTAAATTATTAACATTAGTATTACTAGTCACCACGTCTTTATTATTATTATCCAAGGGTTTGATAGGCATTTTTGGTACATTTAAAGCAGATGGGTTCAAGTAACCGCTGCTCGTAGTTGAAGCAGCACTTGATATAGATTTTACGCCACTGCTAACATTGCTGTATTCACTACCGGGTGATTTATAGTGATCTGTATTGACATAGGTGCTGTCTGTTTCATCACCCGATAAAATGCTTGAAGCATTCTTTTCTCGTTCTTTTTTCTTACGTGCCAACGTCGACGTTGAGTATATTGAATCAAAATTACGATGCTGTATCTCTGATACAATCTCACCTAATAACCCTACGCTTTCAGCACTACCTGATGTGTTAGCGATAGGTTTTGGCATGTTATAGCCATCAGGTGCCGTATAAGGGCTTATCTTATTCAAAGGTGTTAAAGATGTAGAATTAGGTGGACTTTCTTCAATTACAGCATAAATATTATCGTTCGGAGATTCTTCACCAATATTTGACAGTGGTTCTTGTTTTTCTGATATACAATCGGCATATTCTGGAGTTTTCGTTTCAGATGCAAGTTGGTTTTTCATTTCTAATGGAGTACCATCATTTTCATTAGGTCTGGGTGGTGGCGGTGAAGATGGTCGGCTATTGAATATGGATGTTGGCCTCTTTACACCTGATGGCTGTCTCATTGAACCAAATGAAGGGATATTTGGTTTCTGAGCGACCACTGGACCTCTCATACTTTGAGCCCTTGCTACGAAACCAGGATTATCATCGTCCAAATCCTCGGAATCAGAAATGACAGGTACAGCACTGCTAGGCAACTCAATGTCCTTCTGCAGAATTGGATTCGATATCTGCATATTCCTTAAAGCAGCTTTATCAACCGTTTTGACAGCTTTGATTTGATTGTTTGCATTCTTCGGTAATGAGTGACTCCTTTCAGCTGGTTTCCTAACCTTCTCTTTCGGCTTATCCTGCTTAAGGAATGATGCTATTCGATTAAGAGAAATGCCTTCTTTACCCTTTTTAGAAGGTGGTTCTTCAGGTAAAGGTTTCATGAGCACATTCGCCACACTTAAGGGTCGCTTTGGAAATGTTGGTGAAGAGTTTTCACCTGGTGCTGATGGTGCAGGTCTGACTGGACCTAAAGTCTTCCAGCCTGGTGGTGGGGCATTTTGTAAAGGAGATATTAATTCTTTGGCTGTACAAGTAGATGCTTCAAGAATAGGATTAGATATTATAGGCCTGGCTGTGCTACCAGGATTGACGGGAGGTAAAGCAGGTACTGTCGATTCCGTCTTCTCTGTATTATTGATTAAAGCTTTTATCCTATTTTGAACTGAGTTTACTTTAACCAACTCTGTTTTGGGCTGTTCTGTTGGCGCAACAGATGGAACGCAGGGTACTGGTGGAGCTGATCTCAAACTAGGTTTCGCTTGAATAGTTGAATTAGCCACAAATGCTTGATTATTCGTCAAGGTTTTATGTACTGGCAAAATCTTTGCATTCTTTTTTGAGTTAAGAGTTTCTGCAATAGATTTTACGGAACCTAATTTGGGGCTAGCTTCTTTACCCTTTTGGTTTGCATTATTATATCCTCCGCTGATAACTGCGACAGGCTGATCGGGGTTATATCCTGGATTGCTTACATTAGATTTGTTGTTGGTCTCTACTTTTTCTAATGGTGTCAGTGTAAAACCTTTGAAGTGGCCGAAGAAACTGCCTGAGTTAATGTTGGTAGTTGCCGAAGGGCTGGTTGCATCTGAGTCGGAACGTAGGAGGCTGGAACTCATGTCATCAGAAGAAGTTAGAGTCGGAACTGGCACCAAATGGCTTTGAGTATTTTGTGGATTAGTCGACGTTTGAAAACCAGATGCAAATCTGATTGCCCCGCGAGATATTCGTCGTTGAAGTCCACCCTTGCCAGGTGACCTGCGTAAAGAAAACAGAAATGTTAGGATAAAACATATTCAAAAAAAATCAATTTAAAAACCCAGAACTTAAAGAATAATATTACGGATTTTGTTAACAAATTTAATTTTATATTTGAAACATTAAAAAAATGTTTGTTATCGAATTACAAAAAAATTAGTAGAAAACATATAGAAATTTTCATCTCTTTATTATATTAATGACAATGCATTTTTATGTTATTTTTACACTAAGCCAATAACATTTACATGTTACCTCTATGTACAAAAACTACCAAATGGACTTAAATGAAACAAAGTAGCTATCATAAGATTATGTCATGAGCATGGGACTAAATTAAGTATGTTTTTTGTCCAGGAGGTTGCTGGAAAATTTTACATTATCCACAATGGAATAAGTAGCAACTGCCAATATTAGACTACACCACTACTACTACATCTCTTTTATTTATAATTTTTCATTTGGATTACAAGAAAAACCTTATAGAATATAGTGCAAGTAATATCAGATATATAAATGTTAGTTTATGTCTTTTATAGATGAACATAGCATAAAAAATTATATGAAACTTAATTGAATTTTTTCTACTGTATTCACAGTACAATAGAAAAAATACACAGCCAATAGATTGAAGACTCTCCTAAAATTTGAGTCACTCCTAAAATATGAGGCGCTTCCACCCAACCCACTGATGCTCATTATCAAACATCTGAGTCCTTTCAGATTCCCCATCAATTGATCTTTTTGTATTATCATTACTTCATATGTTTATCATGCATATTTGGATATTTTTTAGATTTACATAATTTCCAGTTTGAACAGACATAGTACGTAAATAACTATTAAATATTGGAATTATAATAAATCTATTTGACAAAATTACATTTCTTCAAGCTAGTACCTTGATGTAGGCTGTACAACTGACTCCAACAAATTTACTTCGGTACGTAAACTTGTCCGTATCATGCAAGCTACCAGCAACACAATTAATTCATGGAATTATAAAGGAGAAATTAAATTATTTTTAGAATTAATGTCTATCTGTTTACTTTGCTATATCACATAAAACTATTGACTGAAGTGAAACTTGCTTGAGCGCGATGAGAGTAAAATATCAAGGTCACAACGTTCTTCATGTAATATTTTGCAATGTTTAATTGTAACGTTTGGGACATAACGAATGTATCCCAAGAAGGGTGGAAAATAGGCAGTTAGGTAACTACCGAGAGAGTTAGATAAACATGATAGAATAAGACAAGAAATGTACGCACATGCGAAAACAAACAAAAATGGCGCTTATTCCGTTATTAGCTGTTTTATATGGTATGTGTGTCAATAATAAACTGTCAAAATTTTGTCAAATTATCTATATATTGATGGATTTATTACTAATTTTGCATGTACCTCATCCATTACAAGACTAACAACATATAGACTTAATTTACTTATAAATCTGCAATGAAACCGCACATTAGTTATCGTAAATATAATTTATAACAGCAGCAATACATCCTGACTTCCTTCAGCCGTATTTAGCCTTGTTCTTATACCGACATGCAACTATTTTTTTAATTGACATCTGTCGATGTTAATCTATATTTTATTCTTATCATCCACATTAAATATTATTCTTAAATCCTATAAATAATAAACCTTTTAGAATTTTCTCCTATTTCTCTATCTGCCTTTACTATATAGCTATAAATCAAGGTTTAGATCACCAAAGAAATTTCACTTCTGTCACGTGTACTGAGTTGCATGTGAAATTGTTTTTAAACATCAAGATTTTCACTGCTATGTTGCTTGTAGCAAAGAAAAGAAACATTTTATATGAATAAAAATGTGGAAACGTACTGACAATCACATCATATTTAAATAATGACTAGTTATCTCTCTTGTAACTAACGATTAAGTAAACCGAAATCATAACTCAAACCTCATAAAAAAATCATCATAAAGATGTTTGCACTTGTCTTTATAGTTAAATTATGTATTATTGTTGTTCACATATAATACATAATTTATTATACACCCTGTGGGTGATTGGTTTATTATCAACTAGCGTACCAAACTTCAAGTTTTTACGATGGAGGTAAACATAACTTGGGTGAAAAACTCTAGATAATGATATAATTTTACAATTTTATAAAATATTTATATTGATTTAAATTTGCTTTTTAAAAATTATATGCATCTCCATCTATTGGTCTGCATGCATGTATGTACGAGGACATATTACAGGTCGCAATTTTTGATCGGTATTGGTGATTCGTTTTGTATCAAGTGGCTAAATATCAGAATAGAAGCCTATTGGTTTTCACAATGATTTGTGAAATAGTACAGAAAGTCCCTTTTTTATGCTCGACCATTGTTCTTGGCCTTTGTTTTGTGCAGATTTTATTTTTACAATTGTACATTTTAATTATAATGCTTATTGATAAGTACATTTATAATACTTGTCAAATTTTTAGAAAACCACATTATATATAAATGGGCACGTCTTGGCGAGGATCATCTTTGTGAGATGAAAGATCTGTAGTTCACACATGCTAATTTGCTGGCAAAAAATAAACCAACAAGTAAATAATATTTGTCTAAATAAAATAGAATTCAGACATAAAATAAATATAAGTATTCAGACTAAAAAAATCCGCAATAGTAGTTTAAACTTTTCTTAGTCCATGGTTGATGGTCTGCAGAAATATTCGCCAATATTTTACGATTTTATGATTAAAATTTACTAAAATCATAAAATTGAAAAAATTTAAAACCATTTCCTGTGTGAGACAATATTTTAATTATTTGTTTTCTTTTTTTGGAAGTTACAAGTGAACGTCGATTTAAATATATTGAAAAATATAATACATATTTTAGTGCTTTTTATGTTTACACTAATTTTCAGTACAAAAAATAAGTGCCAAATCAGCGACTGACAACTGAACACTTTTGTGGGACAAAGTCGGTGGCTGATTTTCCACGAACTTGCTAGTCAATATGTATGCGCTGCTCAATAAATGTCTTCCATCCCCATCAGTGCATATTCGGTAGTATATTCTATCCTTCTCCTTGTGAACATATTTTAAAATGCAATATTCAGATCAGTGATTCAGCCAGAGTTGGTAAAATTTTTCGATTTGCATTACAGTATTAAATGCATTATGTTCTATTTTCTCCAATTATTGGCGGTCTATCCGCATTGTATGTTAACCTCAAACAAAATTGTTTCAAAGATTTCGAAAGTGATAAAATTTACTTCTTATAATAAAATTCATTCCCAAACTGTCATAACTACCATTATTAAGGAAAAACCAACATGTTCACAAATTAAACCCTCAATACATTCAGTCAACAATTCCATGGCACTTATAAAATATGCAGTCTTCAACCAAAAAAAAGATGACAACATTACAAACAAAATCTACTCACAGTTTGCGTGGTTTCTTCCACCACAACACCACATTGTGTCGCGAGTAGTACGTTAGGAACATGATGACGAGAGCGGCAGGTATGATGCCCAGGAATATGACAAACATGGCCACCATGAAGTCCCGATGAGCTGCGTGGTAGATGCGAGTCAAACAATGAATTTAATGACACAAGGTGTTTTCATATTATTTTTCTATTGATTTTAATTAATTTATTTATTTACATACAGTTGCAGAAATCTGACTGTTATGAATTGTTTGTCTAAGTAATGATGAGAGTACTAATTAAATGAAATAACTTTTAAAATACTGTGACATTACCATAAATGATGGCGACACATGTCAAACAATTTAAATTCACTTATCTTAAACATATCACACTGTGACAGAACCATAATCAGATGCTGGAGTAGTTCAACTGCTTTTTTGGGAAATTTTGGGAAAATGGAAGCCCTATATAATTTGATTCTAGATGTATTGTAAAAAGTTGATACCTAAGTGATCACAGGACGTTAATGAGGAATGTGAGAGTCTTCTTAATATTACAGGTACAAAACCATTTCACTTAATAAACATTAAATAAATTATATAAGTTTCATATCTCTTCCAAGTCGCAAAGAATGGAAATTTAACATGCTTTGGAAGAAAATTGGTTGAAAATTTAAACGAAATGTAAACACAATGTCCATTTTTTTTTCAACACATTCTCTCATTAGATTGTATTCGATCTTGTATAGACTCTAAATATATGAGTTGACTTCTAACTTACCTGGCATGGCCCTAAATAGACAAATGCTAAGTCAATTTTGGAAGTCTTTAATATTAAGCAAAACAAATCCAAAATTGCAAAATTATTTTTTTGCTTCATTGTTTAAATACAGCTTTCCGCTGTATTAGCAACAACAGTATTCATAAAATCTTTAGATTGTAATTTTATCACATATAATCTGTAATGAATAAAATATATTCCAAAATAATCTCATGCCATATATCCATTCGTTTTACTGCAACCAGTAGCGACACCACTCTCATATGTTCAAACGTTCATGCACAGTGACTAATTCCCAATTTACATACGATGTGTGTGAGATTTGTGAGTGCTTACCGTTAGGATCGGAAGCCGGCCCTGAATCTAAGCTGCCGCCAGGTCCGGGTAACTCGCAGAGAGGCGGTGCAAAACCTTTCTCGCAGTGACAATGACCTGCGAGTTAAAAGAACATTGTTATTCGATTATAAAAAGCTAACGTGCTGTGTGACTCTTTGTAATATCAAATGTAACATAAAAGATTCTCAAAGATAAATAAATTAGCATTTATAAAATGGAAACAAGATATTATGTTAATGGAACTCGGTGAACAGCCATAATTAATTAGGCCCACTTTTATATATCAATGGACAATAATGGAAATGTAAATATTAATACTATAAAATACTTTATAAGCCATAAAAACGTTCTTTTTGGATTATTGGATAAACATAATATTTAACAAAATTCATCGAGTGTGAGTATGAAAGGAACAATAATTTTGATATAGAATTAACTGACAGATCATTGACAGTCCTCAAAATCTTTTTACTATTACAAGCCAAATTTTTGGCCAAATATATACGAGGCCAAATACATACGATACATTACGATTTCAATACATATAGTTATTAGATAAATAATATTAGTATTTCAAAATAAAAGTAGTCGCATTTTAAGTGATGGTATAACAAAGAACCAAATTTTTTTTCTTGTTTAAAAATAAGCTAAGGGATAAATGTTATTCATCATATGGTAAACCCCTGAGGGGTGTAAAGAAAATGTTTCCGATGCATTTACAAAGCAGTTATTGCATGAAATGTCACTTTCTGAAAAAATTATTTTAGCAGTGATTTAATTACCTTATGAATTTCAGATATGCCAAAAATATTATTAATATGATCAAGAAACAAACATTTTTTGGTGTATAAATCAATTCTCTCTGCTCTGGTGTAAAAAGTGAGCTGTTTTCATTGGCATTATATTTCTATATTTCCCTGGAACTACTAGGAACTGTTACGTTTATAATCCAAATTGCGCTTGACCGAATCAATAATTGTTTAATTACATCACTAAAAAAATAGACAAAATATTTAACTGTGAGGACTCTGACAAATCACATAAAACATTAAACACACATTGCCTTTTTGTTCCACATATATAAACAAAATGGTCAACACTAGGTTACATAAATGATGAACATTCATTCAAACAAAAAGATCTACTCAAAGCTTGCTTTATCCTGTTTGTGTTCGGCTAAAGATATATATATCTCTGACGTAATATTTGTGCCAGAAAAAATCTCAAAAACCAACGAACCCAGTGAATTACAAACGCCATGTCCGGAGCAATCTGAAGGGCAGACGACTGCTTCAGATGTCTTCGCATCTAACCTAAGTGCCTCCACAGACATACATCTTTGATTCACGCACATCTGAAATACAAAAATCGATAGTATAATCATTAAAGTAGTATAGTTGTGTATATATAATTAAGCCCTCACACTTGTTGCGTGCTAAAGCATCAAGTATTTAAGGAGTATGGCCCCTTTGAAATTTAAAAAGTCAATTTTTTTAATCATAATTATTTCAACTCTAAGGGTTGCAGCAATTATAAGAAATAGGTGAAGAAATTAAATTAAAAGTGTTTATGACCTTTACTTGTATTGTAAAGAATACACACCAGGTATGCTCTGGATGGTTCACAACAGTCATTTAACAACTTAACAGTGACTTAATATAAACAGAATTTTTATAACCTTTACCACCATTATAAAGAACGCAGTTCAGATATGTTCCCAACGGTTTAGACCAGTTAATTGACAAGTTAAAAGGAAACTATTGTAAGTGGAGTATTTATTACCTTTACCTGTATTATAAAGAGTGCACTTCAGATACGTTCCGAATGGTTCAGAGCAGTGGATCAATAAGTTAAAATGGACCTATTGTAAGTGGAGTATTTATGACCTTTACCTGTATTATAAAGAGTGCAATTCAGATATATTCCGAATGGTTCAGAGCAGTTGATCAACAAGTTAAAATGGACCTATTGTAAGTGGAGTATTTATAACCTTTACCTGTATCATAAAGAGTGCAATTCAGATATATTCCGAACAGGTCAGAGCAGTGGATCAACAAGTTAAAAGGGACCTATTGTAAGTGGAGTATTTATGACCTTTACCTGTATTATAAAGAGTGCACTTCAGATACGTTCCGAATGGTTCAGAGCAGTGGATCAATAAGTTAAAATGGACCTATTGTAAGTGGAGTATTTATGACCTTTACCTGTATTATAAAGAGTGCACTTCAGATATGTTCCGAACGGTTCAGAGCAGTGGATCAACAAGTTAAAAGGAACCTATTGTAAGTAGAGTATTTATGACCTTTACCTGTATCATAAAGAGTGTAATTCAGATATGTCCCGAATGGTTCAGAGCAGTGGATCAACAAGTTAAAATGGACCTATTATAAGTGGAGTATTTATGACCTTTACCTGTATTATAAAGAGTGCACTTCAGATATGTTCGGAACGGTTCAGAGCAGTGGATCAACAAGTTAAAAGGAACCTATTGTAAGTGGAGTATTTATGACCTTTACCTGTATAATAAAGAGTGCACTTCAGATATGTCCCGAATGGTTCAGAGCAGTGGATCAACAAGTTAAAATGGACCTATTGTAAGTGGAGTATTTATGACTTTTACCTGTGTTATAAAGAGTGCACTACAGATATGTTCCGAATGGTTCAGAGCAGTTGATCAACAAGTTAAAATGGATCCATTGTAAGTGGAGTATTTATGACCTTTACCTGTATTATAAAGAGTGCACTTCAGATATGTTCCGAACGGTTCAGAGCAGTGGATCAACAAGTTAAAAGGAACCTATTGTAAGTGGAGTATTTATGACCTTTACCTGTATCATAAAGAGTGTAATTCAGATATGTCCCGAATGGTTCAGAGCAGTGGATCAACAAGTTAAAATGGACCTATTGTAAGTGGAGTATTTATGACCTTTACCTGTATTATAAAGAGTGCACTTCAGATATGTTCCGAACGGTTCAGAGCAGTGGATCAACAAGTTAAAAGGAACCTATTGTAAGTGGAGTATTTATGACCTTTACCTGTATAATAAAGAGTGCACTTCAGATATGTCCCGAATGGTTCAGAGCAGTGGATCAACAAGTTAAAATGGACCTATTGTAAGTGGAGTATTTATGACTTTTACCTGTGTTATAAAGAGTGCACTACAGATATGTTCCGAATGGTTCAGAGCAGTTGATCAACAAGTTAAAATGGATCCATTGTAAGTGGAGTATTTATGACCTTTACCTGTATTATAAAGAGTGCACTTCAGATATGTTCCGAACGGTTCAGAGCAGTGGATCAACAAGTTAAAAGGAACCTATTGTAAGTGGAGTATTTATGACCTTTACCTGTATCATAAAGAGTGTAATTCAGATATGTCCCGAATGGTTCAGAGCAGTGGATCAACAAGTTAAAATGGACCTATTGTAAGTGGAGTATTTATGACCTTTACCTGTATTATAAAGAGTGCACTTCAGATATGTTCCGAACGGTTCAGAGCAGTGGATCAACAAGTTAAAAGGAACCTATTGTAAGTGGAGTATTTATGACCTTTACCTGTATAATAAAGAGTGCACTTCAGATATGTCCCGAATGGTTCAGAGCAGTGGATCAACAAGTTAAAATGGACCTATTGTAAGTGGAGTATTTATGACTTTTACCTGTGTTATAAAGAGTGCACTACAGATATGTTCCGAATGGTTCAGAGCAGTTGATCAACAAGTTAAAATGGACCCATTATAAGTGGAGTATTTATAACCTTTACCTGTATCATAAAGAGTGCAATTCAGATATATTCCGAACAGGTCAGAGCAGTGGATCAACAAGTTAAAAGGGACCTATTGTAAGTGGAGTATTTATGACCTTTACCTGTATTATAAAGAGTGCACTTCAGATATGTTCCGAACGGTTCAGAGCAGTGGATCAACAAGTTAAAAGGAACCTATTGTAAGTGGAGTATTTATGACCTTTACCTGTATAATAAAGAGTGCACTTCAGATATGTCCCGAATGGTTCAGAGCAGTGGATCAACAAGTTAAAATGGACCTATTGTAAGTGGAGTATTTATGACTTTTACCTGTGTTATAAAGAGTGCACTACAGATATGTTCCGAATGGTTCAGAGCAGTTGATCAACAAGTTAAAATGGATCCATTGTAAGTGGAGTATTTATGACCTTTACCTGTATTATAAAGAGTGCACTTCAGATATGTTCCGAACGGTTCAGAGCAGTGGATCAACAAGTTAAAAGGAACCTATTGTAAGTGGAGTATTTATGACCTTTACCTGTATCATAAAGAGTGTAATTCAGATATGTCCCGAATGGTTCAGAGCAGTGGATCAACAAGTTAAAATGGACCTATTGTAAGTGGAGTATTTATGACCTTTACCTGTATTATAAAGAGTGCACTTCAGATATGTTCCGAACGGTTCAGAGCAGTGGATCAACAAGTTAAAAGGAACCTATTGTAAGTGGAGTATTTATGACCTTTACCTGTATAATAAAGAGTGCACTTCAGATATGTCCCGAATGGTTCAGAGCAGTGGATCAACAAGTTAAAATGGACCTATTGTAAGTGGAGTATTTATGACTTTTACCTGTGTTATAAAGAGTGCACTACAGATATGTTCCGAATGGTTCAGAGCAGTTGATCAACAAGTTAAAATGGACCCATTATAAGTGGAGTATTTATAACCTTTACCTGTATCATAAAGAGTGCAATTCAGATATATTCCGAACAGGTCAGAGCAGTGGATCAACAAGTTAAAAGGGACCTATTGTAAGTGGAGTATTTATGACCTTTACCTGTATTATAAAGAGTGCACTTCAGATATGTTCCGAACGGTTCAGAGCAGTGGATCAACAAGTTAAAAGGAACCTATTGTAAGTGGAGTATTTATGACCTTTACCTGTATAATAAAGAGTGCACTTCAGATATGTCCCGAATGGTTCAGAGCAGTGGATCAACAAGTTAAAATGGACCTATTGTAAGTGGAGTATTTATGACTTTTACCTGTGTTATAAAGAGTGCACTACAGATATGTTCCGAATGGTTCAGAGCAGTTGATCAACAAGTTAAAATGGACCCATTGTAAGTGGAGTATTTATAACCTTTACCTGTATCATAAAGAGTGCAATTCAGATATATTCCGAACAGGTCAGAGCAGTGGATCAACAAGTTAAAATGGACCTATTGTAAGTGGAGTATTTATGACCTTTACCTGTATTATAAAGAGTGCACTTCAGATATGTTCCGAACGGTTCAGAGCAGTGGATCAACAAGTTAAAAGGAACCTATTGTAAGTGGAGTATTTATGACCTTTACCTGTATTATAAAGAGTGCACTTCAGATATGTCCCGAATGGTTCAGAGCAGTGGATCAACAAGTTAAAATGGACCTATTGTAAGTGGAGTATTTATGACTTTTACCTGTGTTATAAAGAGTGCACTACAGATATGTTCCGAATGGTTCAGAGCAGTTGATCAACAAGTTAAAATGGACCCATTGTAAGTGGAGTATTTATAACCTTTACCTGTATCATAAAGAGTGCAATTCAGATATATTCCGAACAGGTCAGAGCAGTGGATCAACAAGTTAAAAGGGACCTGTTGCAAGTAGAGTATTTACAACCTTTACCTGTATTATAAAGAGCATACGCCAAGTATGGTTGAATGGTTCGGAGCAGTCAATCGACATGTTTAATTTTCTTTCGATATTGCAGTTTGCGTTTTCAAGGATGGCACGACTAGCGTTATGGAAGTTAAGCAATTATTGTGCATGTTAGTAGCTATAATTACTCTAATATATGCAAAGAAGTAGACGAATAATGCATTAAGAGAAGATCCACACATGCATTAAGAGCTCCCTCGCAGATGAAGTAAAAGAGATTTTATGCTATTAAAATTGGTCAGAAAAAGCAGGAGTGTGATTCCAATTTGCAGAGACAGCTTTATTATGCAGAAATTGTAGATTAACGGTAATATTGGCGTTCCTTATTTTATATACTGAAAATCATTAATTCAAACCTAAACGTGTTTTTCTCAAAATCAATTTTTTCAAATTGATGTGCAGCATAAAAATTATAGTTTTCAACTTGAAATTTTTAGGAAAACTTCTTTTTTCTATTATCTAAAAAAATGTGGAGGGATTGTGTGAAAAAAAATTCTATTTTTATATAGAATTGCTGAGGTAAGAAATTACATCTTTAGTTAATGTATCATAACTTTTCAAAATTTTAACACTGAGATACTCCATTTCTTTAGTGATACCATGTAGGAAATATATATACTTGTTTCTTTTTTGTTCCAGGCACAATTATTTGCAAGAAATCGTACACACTGTTTGGGGTCTCCGTGAAAAACGTTGCTAATTTTCTTTAAAAAAATTTTAAAATTAATCTCCATTTAAGATTTTAAATTGGCCATACTCCTTAAAATATATTGTATATTATGTAAGAAGGCAGATTGTGAATACGATCCAGGAAAAGTATTACAGAAGGAAAACATCATCAGACGAGCTTTGAGTATGGTTATTGACATGTTCTGGATATAAGTTTCCACTGTGAAGAAATATTTATAGGAGGAGGTATCATGTTTGAAGTAAAAAGTAAGGGAATTTTCAGGGTAAAATTAAAGGCCCATGCGCGTTTAAGACTGAAAATCATCTAACTCTGTAATAAAACAAGTTTGGGTAATATGTCACAAAGAAGTTAAATAATATATTTGTAGATTGCATAGGTTGCATATTGCCAATATACAAAAAACATCTTGATCACATTTCCTGAAGGTGAAAATGTAGCTAATATACACCGAAAGACTCAAACATACTGTATGTAAGAATTGCTGTATATCAAAATGATTAAAGTCCTTTTAGAAATAAATCTCCTCAAACCAGCATATCTAAACCCATCATAATAAAAAAGGTCGCTACTCACCTTCCCCTCTCCACATTTGGCGCCATCCGGTACCAATCCAGGGTCCATCTGATTTAATCCTAGATCCACGATGGCTGTACGACAGGGTATTATAGAATCTGAAAATAAATCAAAGTTCTTTACTATGAGAAGCAAACACCTATCCACTAAGCTTAAATGATAAGAGAATTTATTTAACAATTGAAGGGAGTATTATTATTTTTGCTTGTTATAGTCTAAGAATAATTGATGTGTCAAAGTTTGACATTTAACATTTTTCTCTATGGCACATTTTATTGATTCAAGATGACTTTTATCACATTTTGACTCAAAATTTCAACATTTCTCCTAAATAAATTTTGCAAAAATTATTATTATATATATGAATAAAAAATGTAATTCTGAATGTGAAAAAAATGTGATGAACGCTCGTGTCGGCGGATAATTTTCCCTAGAAATCAAGAGAAATTTGACAACACAACAGTACCAAAATAATTTTTTTTATCATTAGACTATGTGTTCCACAATGTTGCCATAATAGTTTTCATATTTTTGATAATTATATAAATTTTTTATTATCGCTTAAGACAGCCCACAAGGTTGCTATAATAGTTTTCATATTTTTGAAAATTATTTAAATTTTTTATTATTGCTTACGACAGTAGACCTATAGAATTTTTTCCCAAGGTATTCTTTTTTATTGTTTCAAAAATTTTTTTTAATGAATGCAGCGACCCGACATATAAAATGAAATTTATTACATGAATTATCTTCCTGCAACTTGTAAAACACACATTTGTATCTCAAATTAATTGTTAATCATTATTCTTATCAATAATTAATATCTAACATTTATTAACTGTTTGAGTGCCGGTGAGCCCCATCGTGTTCGTGCGCGCTAACTAAATCTGCCACGAGCGCGATGGTGCTCGCGAAATCAGTTGCTGTTTAGCATGCGGTAGGGGAGGTCCCTCGCACGTATCGTTAATTGTTTATCTTTCTACGTGTTACATAAAGTTCAAATTATAATATTATTAGTAATTACAATATAAAAAGGATCCAGGAAAAGAAAATTTTCAACCCATAATGTCGGAATACGAAAATAATTCGAGTGAAAATTATCGTTTTTAAGTTGCAAAGAAAGTGATAGTGGGAGTGATATTGTGGTACGCTCACAATTAGGCGTAATCCAAATTTTGAGGGATAGTGATAATAGTGACGATAACAATTATTTTGCTGATACGGAAGATGTACCAGACTGCGAAAATACGATGTGACCTTGATTTCAGTTTTTGTTATAATTTTAGTTCACAATATATATTTCCATAATTTTCGTTGTATTTTATTATCCTTGTACAAGTTTTTATTAAGAAAACACCGAAAAAATTATTAAAATTGGTTTATTTTTGGAAGAGATACAGTTTTTTTTCGAGACAAGCGTAAATGACATCAAAAACATAACATTTCTTTGGCATTTTTAAGCATATATGAGTAAAAAACCATGGCACTACGGTTAAATCGTTTTTCTTGCCGTAGAATTTTTATTGAGTGTCGGTTAGAAGTGCCCAGGAGCAACATTTTTAAATTTCTTAAAAATTGACATATAAGTAGCAAAAAAAATGTATTCTTTTAGGTTGAACAGACCAGGGAAAAATAATTATTGGCATGCATAAAATTTGGTGAAATTATTGACATTATTGATTCTATTTTGGTAGGTTTGATGGGACGTAGTTTAAATGGAGAGTGATGTATTCAGATATTCTGTTTCAGCCCATTATCCTTTAAGTACCCTTTCATTTTTTAGCAATATTAACATAAGACAGATATAACATCCCATACATTCAGATGAACATCATTTCACTCGTTACCATTCACCGTACTATATACTACTGATCGCTATAATCTAAAATGTTAGCTCCTAAATAAATATGAATAAAAAAGTATACTGACCAGCGTAGTTGATAAAGGAGTGCGAGAGTATAGCAACAGACTCCATGCCAAACTCGAGTCGCTCGTTGAGATGCTGGCAGTGCAGCATCCCGCACAGAACGTCCTCAGCAGAGCACGGCAAGAAATGTTGCTTTAAACGGTTGTAGCCGCAATTGCCATTCCTGTACAGGAAATATGCAAGCCATTAGAAAATTAAATAAAAACATTATCACTGCTAAAATGTACGTACGCTGCTAGAAGTGCATGAATGATGTCACATTTTTATTACTCTTTCTCAGTCTATGCTGCTTTATTTACTATTTTACATTGCTGACTTGTTTATTTATAAAAAAAACCCATGTCCAAATAACAGATCATCCCAAAGCGTTGGACTTATATTATTTACATTACACACAATAACATAAACGCTAATTTATAAAACATCCATAATCACACTCCTAAAATGATCAATGGAGTAAAAAAATATCACGATTTGACGCCTCTCGTCATACCTCGTTGATTAATAAAAGTGCATGAAAAACTGGTGAACAATGCAGGATCTTCATGTGCGCTCTAGACAGATGAAATGAGCTAAGAGAGGATAGAGTCCTCTCACAGCATAAAGCATGACCAAAAAATCAGGAGCATAAAGCATCACCAAACCCAAGGCAGAGGGGTGCAACTCTGATGGGGAATGCATGATTAAAAGCATTTCCCATCAGAGTTGATGGAAATTACATTCAACCAAGTCCATTATAAAATCTGAAGGAAACAAATGAGGATAGTACCCATTTTTTCATATAATAATCATCAACTTTTTTAATACTTTCTCCAATGTAATGTAAGTTAGTTCATGTGAAGACCAGATAACTGCATTGGTTTCAAGGACACTGCGGACTAAAGAATTAAACAGGGTCATAATACACACACTGACATGGAAATCGTGAGTATATCGTACGGCAAATTTTAGCACCCTGTAGGTTTTCTAATAGGTTTCAATGATATGATCATGAAATGTTAGATGGTTATCTGTAATTACACCGATACCCTGCACAGATCATACCCTTTCAAGCACCTTCCATTTAACTCGTAATATTGATAAATATCTACACATAAAATAAAATAGTAAAAAATGTTTAGTGGTTTTTTTTAAAGAAACAACCTTCCACATAAACTGGAACAAATAGCCCTCTATTGATGAGCTAGTGAATAAAAAAAAAATTCTGTTACTACATTATTTGAAATATTCCACAATATGTCTTTACAATGATATTTCATTGTTTCTAGAAAAATACTCAAACATTTATGGTTTCGATGTGACATCCAGATGTATGTACAGTCTCAAAGAGATATCCAAGTGCAATAATAGAGAAACCAATCAATAAGAAACAAGAACGAAGTTGATATTATTTATATTAATAATTAAAATCATTACAATTAATTAAAAAATACAAATATATTATGTAAAAGTACATTGATCCATTTTTATCACAGATAGATCTACGAAAAAAATAGTTAGATGTAAGATAATGCATAAATGATAATGAAGATATTGGCAAAAACAAAAAAATTTTATGTAGCCAATATAGTTTGGCGATGCAAGTATTAAAGATGAGCGCAACAACCAACATACTTACTTAGATCCTTTCTTGTTTTTCTCATAGCATAAATGCTGTGAGCTCTCTCCCGAGGGCCCCCACAGCAGCTGACACTGATCCGTGCGAGTACGACAAGACCCATGATAGCAGAACGCCTATGATCAAAAAATTTACTTTTAATTTTATATTCGACACGTCTCTGCATACAATCATATATACGTACATATATTATGGTGCAGAATATTTATAGTGAAACTTACCAGACCTTTTTTCAGAGTTTTGTGTTCAGAGTTGAGTATATCTTAAATTGCAAAATATAGTACACTGACTCAGAAAAATCAATTCAATAAGTAAATAGTAAAGATTGTAGGAAAGCATTTTGACTCTTGTAAAAATAATTTGGTAAAAAAGTAAATTGCTAGCAGCCATTTGTAAAATTTCATTATTAAAAGAGACAAATAACACTCGACAAATTTTAGATTTACTTTTAGTAATTAATTTTATGTTTGTCATACCATCTGACTCTAAGGGCTACCTCTCTCTCTTTTCTTATATATACATCCAATTTACACAGTTAATGGAAAGTTGAAACGTACCTTCCCCTTATCGCAGACCTCGGTGTCCATCTTGAATATATCATCGGGACAAAACTCTGATTGTCCAGTGCAGTACTCGGGAAGGTCGCACTCGTGTTCGGCTGATCTGCACATAGTGCCTGCCTTCGACGGACCGCACGCCTGAAACAATGAGAATAATTAAAAACGAGACCAGTACATTTGGTACTTCAATTTGTAGCTTTATGAAATTTTAACCACTTTTTCTAAGTGATAACATAAAACTATAAGTCTTAAACTCCAAGTTATAAAACTTAAAAAAAATACATTAAACTATAAGTCTTAAACTCCAAGTTATAAAATAAATAATTGTAATATATACGAAAAAAAGAAGTACAAAAAATACATTAAAATTAACAACAGCTGACATGACATTTGACAGTTAAATTTAATTGTATCATAATTTTTACTGTTGTAAGTATACATTAGCATAAATTAAAAATAGTACCAATCAATTATTAAATTTTCATCTGATCTTAGCGACGGAGACTTCTTAGTGCGACGACAAGGTAATGAATTGGCAACCCTACATAAAATCAAAGGTAGTCCACTTTTAAGGCAGCCTCTTTATACCCAATTTTATATTTCCTCTACACAATCTGTCTTCCGATGAGAGAAAACATGGTCTCAGGAACATTACCGAACAACAAGAACAATAATTCAGGAACAACCAAGGATACAGTACTTTTTTGAAGCCTCTGACAAATTACAGATCAGACCTGTTAATACGAAGACCAGTAAAATCAAATCTGGGCAAGTTATATGTAGCATGGAAACATGACTCTTGGCCTTCTGTTGAACTAAACTGAGTAAAAATTTCACAGCTGGTACTTGGGAATGTATCTGGAAGATATCTTTACAAAATGTCTAGCACTGGACTAACAATTTGACAAATTATACTGGCTAATAAACAATAAATAACAGCTTACAATGCAAAATAAATTGTTAGTCTATAAAACTATATAGAAGCCAAATTTCACAGCTGGTACTTGAAAATCTATCTGGACTGATGACTAACATGGAAGATGCATATATTTACAAAATGTCTAGCACTGGACTAATTATAACAACTTACAATGCAAAATAAATTGTTAGTCTATAAAACTATATAGAAGCCAAATTTCACAGCTGGTACTTGGAAATCTATCTGGACTGATGACTAACATGGAAGATGCATATATTTACAAAATGTCTAGCACTGGACTAATTATAACAACTTACAATGCAAAATAAATTGTTAGTCTATAAAACTATATAGAAGCCAAATTTCACAGCTGGTACTTGAAAATCTATCTGGACTGATGACTAACATGGAAGATGCATATATTTACAAAATGTCTAGCACTGGACTAATTATAACAACTTACAATGCAAAATAAATTGTTAGTCTATAAAACTATATAGAAGCCAAATTTCACAGCTGGTACTTGGAAATCTATCTGGACTGATGACTAACATGGAAGATGCATATATTTACAAAATGTCTAGCACTGGACTAACAATTTCACAAATTATACTGGCTAATAAACAATAAATAACAGTTTACAATGCAAAATAAATTGTTAGTCTATAAAACTATATTGAAGCCAAATTTTCACAGCTAGTACTTGGAAATCTATCTGGACCGACGACTAACATGGAAGATGCGTATATTTACAAAATGTCTAGCACTGGACCAACATTTACTATAAGGTCACAATTCGTTCATCTTGACCTCTTGCCTCAAGGATGTGAATTTTAAAGGGACGCAAGTACAACACCTACCTTCAAATCGCAGCAGTGTCCAGTGGCACAAGTAGCATTGCTGCGCAGCATGCACGTTTCTGTAATGCAACAGGAGGCGCATGCAGCGTTACTCTCACCAGCGCCACAATCACACTGCTCTCCCTCCTCCACGAACCCGTTGCCGCAAGTTGGAGAATCGTAAAGATGAGTCGGTTTATTCCTGCAGCCAAGGTATGTATTTTGAATGTTAAGCAATTTTTACACATCCTGGAAAAAATATGTTAGATGCAACTTAAACTTACCATCACACTGCACTATGAGATATGGGCAGTAAATTTAGGACGAGTCTAGCTTTTATTTCAGCTAAATGAATCAAAAGGAACTTAAACAAATGTCTATATTCCCTATATAGCCACTTGGACTCATAGTAGGACGTAGCAAACGTCTTATTCGGCTAGGTATATAAAGAGATAGCGAGTTTTATTTCGCAGAAAGGAAGATTGATTTTATTAGTAATACAGTGTTTTTCTTAATTTTTTTCAAGGAACTTCTGTTTATGATATTGAAATATTTAAATATAAATACGATATAGAAAATGTTGAAAATGAAAAACGGTTTATTTTTTCAAATTATTTATTTCTCAGTAATGAAAACCAAACTGAAATATGTAGATTATTGTTGTCTTGTCCTTTTGAGAATTCTAGAAAAATGTTTGCTATATGAATTAGCTTGTATAGACAAGGTCAAGGTGAAAAGTTATCGGCTTAGCCCATAGATGGCACTGCTACAAATGAAATTACTGCTTTGCTATGTTGGCACACTTATAAAAGTAAATACTAAATGTCAATTTGATCAGACTAATAGTTTGTTTTAAAGGGATGTTTAAAGTGTGTTTTGTGTTTTAGACAAAATGACAACACTTAAATATCGTTCTGTAATAAATTATATATAATAATAATTTTTCGTTTATTGTTAACGTTGTTGAAAGTGTGTGAGAAGTCTTCACTTTCATTATCAACAGTAAAAAAAGGGCTTAAAACTGAGTTTAAATGTGGTCGTATATAGATTGAAGATCCACATAAAGGATGGCCAAAAACACAAATGTATTTACAAAATCTACACTGTGTTGGTGTCACGTGATAGCTATCGGACAAATCTCACTGATATTAAATAATAATAAATTTTACATTTAGTTACATATATCTTTGAAATCTTGTAAAAACGAAACAATAGATTTAACTATTGAGATTTTCAAGTTGCAAGCTTTGTGATCTCTTGAAAAATGCTAGCAAAAGGTATGTTTTACACGAGATCTACTAATAACAGTTTTAAGACACATTGGAAACTTTAAATATATCTGGATTTACATTAAATTTTTGAAGAAAAATATTTGTGTTAAAAATGTTACTTTCTTGAACTAAGTTTATGTTTTCCTAAACAGATTCTACCTACTTCTGTGGTAGATGCTGAAGAGGTTTGTTTGGCGTTACTGGCCCTAGGAGCAGTAACGAACATTACCATCCAACGCCTTTGCAAAATACTTTACTTTATCAACAATTTTCCAAATACTTTTAGAGCCTATCGCTAAGGTGCTTACTTATATCTTAGACAGTGTGTAAAGTGCGACAGTTACAATACATTCTTCATATTCTATATTATTCCCATATAGGCCTGCAATCTTTTGAGCAATCTCTAACAGATATAAGAGCATATCATAAAATTAATGTAATAAAAGGAAATTTTGCCTGTATTCTATCAATTCATGATATAAAATAGAACTATCACTAACCTCAAGCAGTAATCCATACCATGCTGGAAGGCCAGGGCGAGATACTCGAGACTGCAAGAGGACCAATGGGTAGGACTGGTTGATGTGCTGGACGGACTCATTATGCAGCGAGAATCGGGACACTGACAGTCGTCTGTATCATGCTCCATTCCTAGCCGCAAAGAAACAATTTCTAATTTTTTTTAACAGGTAATAATTTCATTGCTTAAATTAACTAAGAAATGAAAATTCGAACACCGAAGGTGCTGTTTATATTTTAATGTACCTGTTTTAATATAAATTAAATAGTATTATACCCCCCACCAGTCCAGCACCGCTCTACTCTAAGTCATGAGGTCCTCTAATTACCTAACTCCTTGATGACCAGCGGCCGGGAATAGAACCCGGGACTCCGTAGTGCAACGTCAAAGGCCGTAAACCTGTGATCGACGCAACATGCCAGAGCCGACTGGTCATCAAGGACTTAGGTAATTAGAGGACCTCATGACTTGGAGTCGAGCGGGGCTGGACTGATGGGGGGTATAAATACTATTTAATTTATATTAAAACAGGTACATTAAAATTTCATTGCTCTTAATAGGTCGCAAATTTGCACTTTATAAAAAAAAGAAACAGACCAGACACATCACCAGACAATTGTATTAACTATACAAGTTGTAATATTCATAGAGATGTCTATTATTCATGCAGATAATTCTGTGCATCAAACTAAAAATATTTGAAGTGTGTATTTCCAAAAAAATATAAATTTTTTTTATGGCAACCACAACTTTGACAGTGATTTTTTCTGAAAAGGTTGAGAATTATCATAATTTCTCAAAAATTTCCATTCAGTTTGATATACGGAACCATCTGTGTGAATAATAGGCATCCTCTTTGTTACATATTAACGAATGTATATCAACACATGATGGTTGCAAATCATAACTTGACAATGATATTATTTTGGTATATTAAAGTGATTAACAATATTTAAATTAATTTAAACTGACAAGATCTATCAGAAATAATAAGAAAACCATATCATTTGAGACTGTACCAGGACAGAGGGAGAATTGTAATGTAAGATAAAAATTATGTAATTTGGGTTACTTACCTATAGATTCATGTACACATCATACTAGATAAACATATTAGACTATTCACTGGCTATTTGTTACCATAAAGACGATAAATTTTAGGAGTATGTAATAAAGTGATTAATGACTGTTAATAAATAAATTGACAAACCAAGGATCACCAGACTGAAGAAATATCAAAAAAATGTTAGCATAATGACGTTTTAATATGGCTTCCAACTAACTCTGATAGATGGCGCTAGGTGTAAAATAACTTGCAATATTGAAATCATGCTTTATATTAACACAGATGAAATTGTGGGCAAAAAATATAAATATTTTACTTTATCATTCCAGCTCATTTAGATACTTTAGATTAAAACCTAAAATATCAATTACACGTCGAAATTAAAAATCAAATCAATTCAAATAAACAACCAGTATCATTAACATTGCTTTAACTGTATTCAAGCAGAAAACTTACCAAAATTATGTCCCATTTCGTGCGCTATGGTGGTCGCCACGAGACCGACAACGGGGGAATGGTCCATGGCAACACCGCCGGAAAATTGGTATGTACAGATGGGACCTTTAAGTGCCTTGCCTACCACACCTCCCGTGAATTGTGTTTTGCTGCAGAGAAAATGATGAAAATTATCCTTGCTAATAGCTAACCCAATAATTTAGTGGTACAACAAACGTGAATAAGTTTATATTACAATGTTTTAATTAAAGCTAACATTTGCCCTCGGCTTCATTCACATGGAACACGAAAATGGGTTAACGAATTTGTTGTTTATACTCCTTTCCCTTCTATTTGTTTTTGTTTACATTTTGTTTTAACATTTTTTACTTTTTAATGTTTTTTCTAAATTCTGAGAAGTTCTCCACACACTATATTTATTGTTTTATTATTTTGTGGCAGTAACTACAGTTCTCTCTCTAGACACACTACTGTCTTCTATTATACTAGTATGCTGTCAACTTTACACAATGTTGTAGTGAAGTAATTGATTTTGATGTTAATAGCACTAATGTTAGAGACGAGAGAGTGTGAAAAAATAAATAGATCAAAACTTCGATAAACCAAAGTTGCATATATCTTATAAAATTTTCGTAGATTTATTTATACGAGTGATACAATTAAGCTATTAACGTGCCGATAAATCAATTTGGATAATTGATAGTTTTCCATGGGCCAGAAAAAAAATAAGATACGTACAAAACAAAAGTAATGTTGATAAAGAATGAATTTATTATGTCAGTGGCAAACCAAAATAATTTGCCGTGTCAGTTGTGTCACCAACGTCTATAATGTATAACAAATGATTTTTTGTTGTTGCATTCAGACGAATATTCACATATACTGTAATAATTTATTTTACTAACATATCAAGGTGGCTACTAAAATTACTCCCTGTTTTTATAGTGAAGTTACAGCCTTTTTTATAGTGAAGTTACAGCCTTTTTGATATAGCACTATTTCTAAACATTGTTAGGATATAATGCTATAAAACATTTTGTTTTCTTTTTTTACCAAAATATTATATAATTATATTTGTGTTTCGGTAATGATTCTCACTGAAATTGAATTCTAAGGTATATTGTTTCTGTAAATTCTGGTGGAAAGTCATTATTTTCTATTATTTATAGCGTTATCTTTTTCTTTTATGTCCTTCAAATAAACTATTAATTTTTCTAATTGCTCATTTTGATTTTATCTCATTACAACCCCAAAATATATGACTCACGTCAACAATTGCGCATTGTCATTAGGAATCTCCAGCACGAGTCTCTCCTTGCGGTAAACCAGGAAATTGGTCAGCGTCGTATCGCCATTCTCGGACAGTGTGATCTCATCTACCTCTGACCAAACAATAACGCCAACTAGCGCAATGAAAATATTAAGCGGTGCGTACAGCTGGAAAGGTAAATACAAAAAGGGTTAATTTAATTTTGTTATTACGTATATTTCAATTTTATTTTTGTTTACGTACATATAGTAAGAATAAGGATACGAGCAAAACTTGACAAAAACTGAAAAAGGGACACAAATTATATGTTTTGTTTAGGTTACGAAAAAGACGCGAGGCTCTATTTTAAGCCCGTAGCAGTAGATTAATAAACAATAATGTTTAAGTTATACATTTTCTGAAGGTGACTTTTTGATATCAACAGAAAGATCTTTGATATCCCATCTAGTTGTGATATAAATTTATTAAAAAAAATACACTGATAGTGGGAAAAAGTGTTTTTATTGATGATACCGCTTAGTTGCAAAATATGGTATTTTTTATTCAATTATATTTAAATACTTATTGTAAATAATGTAAAAAACAAGAACTATAACTACTATACTTTTCCATGGTTTGTTCTTCATGCTTTTGGAAGTGTAAGTTATCTGTATTAACACACACACACATAATATATATATATATATATATATATATATATATATATATATATATATACCTTTAGTTCGCTACGGCATTATGGTTTATGAACTTACAATACAATTCAATGTTCTTACTAAGGTGAATAGTTAAACAATCAACTACGACATCTTCAAATGGTCATAAAGAAGGAGACACTCAACACTCACCGCATTAATAATATTGGAGATATCCTTGCAGTGCCTCTGCACAGATGCCAAATTCTCACCGAACTTCTTGTACTCCTCGTGGTCGACCACCAGCACTAACTCCACGTAACGAGAAAGCCGATTCGCATTGTACGGCCCACGAAGCGTTCGTTCCGGTGCTGAGCGTTTGTACTGCAAAAGTTTATTAGTTATATAAAAAGGAATTGACCATAGATAAAATAAGAATAATATAATAGACATATATATTTTTTGGCATTCATGTAGTAGAAAATCTACATGAACATGATTACGTCAATTTGAATCCAAATTTGGTGCGCTTGGTGCGATGCCAAATTAGGCAGCGCTTCATTGCTTGGTTGCAGGATTATTAGGTAACAAATAAAAAATAAAACGTTGTCACAATTATATTAGTAGCTGGGGCTAGTTCTTGCTTTGATCTTCACAAAGTTGAGTTTTGATTAATAATATGGAGTTTTTCTCTAACAAAAGTATCCTTATCTGGAATGAAAGTAACTCAAATATTAGATTGGATTTAAGCTCAATTATCGTGACAATGTCAACAAATTCTATTAGACCATTTTCATAGCTGCACATTCAGTTTTTAATGCGCAACTGCTTATAACTGGATTTCGAGACACTCAGAGAAAGCTTAATTGGAAAAAAAAAGATTGTTTCAGAAGCTATTGCGTTATACTCTGCATACAAACAGATAAACAGAAAAACGGACAGACAAAAAGGACCTTATTGTATATTGAGTTCAAAGCAAAAGTAGAGTAGTGAAGGAGGAAAGAGTAGATAAAAATTGTAAAAAGTTCTCCCTATGAAAGAAAAAGTTTAACATACAAACTCCCATTTCTCCACTTCAACAAATTTAAAAAAAACGTCATTTCTATATTTGTAGACTGAGATATAGAAAAGAATAATACTATAAGGTGTTCTCGTGCGGCCTTCTGTTCAAGTAGTGTTTATTGGCAAGTGCTAGCATTTGAAATATGATTAGGAGCAATAATTATGTATTCTAATCATTTCTAACTTCAAATTAAAAATATACCCTCTAATTAAAATTTAGATCATTCACATCAAGAGTTGTAAAACCGTTAAAAATCGCTAAAAGATGAAACAAAACACGGGTTGTTTCACTATAAATACAGCCACAGGTAAGCTGCCGAATGATTTCTCTCTATAAAGCAGCTGCTTGAAATGCTGTAATCAATTTTAGTTTCTAATAGAAAACTTTTTAAGATATTGCTTGTAATTTGATACTTCACGAGATAGGAATGACGCTTGTACATTTCATCTAAAATCACATGCACTCATAGCGTTCGGTTTGTGCGTTCCGGCTACAGATCATATACTAAATTGTGACCTTCACTTGAATACCATAAATTAAATATGTTTAACCGTTAGAATGCCGACGAGCGTCATCGTGCTCTTGTGCTTACTAACTAAATTTACCACGAGCGCGATGGTGCTTGCAAAATCAGTTGCTGTTTAGTTGGCAGTAGGGGAGCTCACTCGCACTCATTGCTAATTTTTTATCTTTCTACGTGTTACATAAAGTTCAAATTATAATATTATTAGTAATTACAATATAAAAAGGATCAAGGAAAAGAAAATTTTTTAACCCATAATGTCGGAATACGAAAATAATTCGAGTGAAAATGATCGTTTTTCAAGTTGCGAAGAAAGTGATAGTGGGAGTGACATTATGGTGCGCTCACAATTTGGTGTAATGCAAATTTTGAGTGACAGTGATAATAGTGACGATAACAATTATTTTGCTGATACGTAGGATGTACCAGACTGCGAAAATACGATGTGACCTTGATTTCAGTTTTTGTTATAATTTTAGTTCACAATATATATTTCCATAATTTTCTTTGTATTTTATTATCTTTGTATAAGTTTTTATTAAGAAAACACCGAAAAAATAATTAAAATTATTTAATTTTTGGAAGAGATACAGTTTTTTTCGAGACAAGCGTAAATGACATCAAAAACAAGATTGCTTTGGCACTTTTAAGTATATATGAGTAAAAAACAATGGCATTAAAACGGTTAAATATTTATAAATATGTGATGTGTAAGTCAGATGTTCAGGGCAAACTACATGTAATAGCTTATAAGGCACTACGTACTGTTGGTCACCAATGATAGAATTTAGCTATTTGTATGTGATGGCCTCTTGTGATAACCTTATCTTAATTCATACTAATATATAAAGTGGAAAAATTTGTACATTTATTTATTTGTTCACGCTAATTTCTAGAACCACAGGTCCAATTTCTTAAATTCTTTTGTTGTTAAAAGCCC
Source organism: Druceiella hillmani (assembly GCA_039881145.1). Taxonomy (NCBI): domain Eukaryota; kingdom Metazoa; phylum Arthropoda; class Insecta; order Lepidoptera; family Hepialidae; genus Druceiella; species Druceiella hillmani. Next base: position 14,127,671 of record JAYKKI010000057.1, on the reverse strand, counting down.
GTACTTTGAAGAAAATGGTATGCTAGTATTATTAGATTACGTTAGAAGCAGACCAGTGATAAAAATACAATAAATGTCGGGGAACGCCGCTTAAATGAAGAAATATCGAGAGGCCGACTTGTTTATTGACTAATCACCCTGAGTATTCCTATCAATATACCTCCAGCCCCGATAACCAATATCATTTGGTGAATAGAGCAGAGGCCTTAAGTGATTGCTGGGGCCCAGCTAGTCAGTATTACAGATACTAAAATATATCTGTTTGTAAATCAATCAATCTAAAATATATCAGTTATTTGGTTACAAAATAACCAAAATTTTCCATCAGGTAGTTACAGCCTTTCTTGCAAAAACCATTTAATGTATGAAGTTGTTATTTGGCATAGCAAAGGAAGTTATTGTGAACGGACGTTAAATATTGTATTTTGCTTTTAGTTATTCGTCAATTTATAGCCGAATTTACCCTCAATATCCTGTTGACTTCCTGATGTTTGCCCATGTTATACATCTCACTGTAAGTGCTATCGTATTCCGTGTTGTTGGTAATGCCCCCTTCGTATCCACAGTGCAACTCCTTAGTGAGATCCTCATGCTTGTAGACAAAATGTGGAGAGTCCAGCCCCCCATCTGGAATTGGTTAAATATATGTGTAATAAATTTTCATATTTTTTTATAACACGGTTAAATATTTACAAGTAATAAAATGATCTAGGAATTCCATTTGTATAGCAATTTTACTATACATAGTAATTTGGGGTCAATATATATTAGAGCTGAAACATCTTGTTTGTTTATTATTCTGCCTGTAACAACATAATGAAAAAATTTCCAAACCGATTTCGATAACCTTTTCATTATTGTATGGATTAAAGTCTGAGGAAGAAACTGAAATATATACTTATATTAAGAAATATATGTTTATCTCTTTGATCAAAAAAAAATTTACCTACTAAACTGAATTATGTTTTATCGATAACAACAAGAATTTAAAATTTTTCATGAAACTATAATTTTCGTAAGCCATAATGTCGTAAATATACATCAAAACTTATATCATCCCAATGTAATGTCCAGACGCTGATGAAAAATAGAAAAATATGTAGAATTAAGAAGTAAAAATTAAATTGCGGCCAATTATTATTTAAATAAAATCTAAACTTTTTTATCACATTTTTAAATTTAAGAAAATTACAAATACAACACAAATTTTGAATACTCGTGTCAATTAATACATATATAGTTTGGGTAATGTTGTACTTTATAAGACATGCAAACAGATGACACAAAATACAAAACAATTCACACCATCGAAACGCTCAATGCTAATTGCCATAAGTATTAGTCTCGTTGGCCATGTAATTTATGGACCGTCTCATTTTAGACTCATTAGCAACAAATTTTTAAAACATCTGCACTACCTTCTTCTCAGTCATAGCTCGAAAAAAATGATCCAGCGTCATTATCACTGGTCATAAGAATTAAACTTATCCATTTATTAACAGATCAAATCAATGAATTTGCACGCGAAGACTATTTCATAAAGTTCATTTACTTCGTGCATAGGCACATCAAATCTTATTAGAGTACTAATATATATTTTTGTAATTAAAATCATAATTACCCACTCATATTTTTACATAACAGGCAAGAGACCATAAAAAGATAGTTTACTGCTATGTATAGAAAACAATACATTTCGTGTTATTTTTCACCCTTTTATTTCAATCAAAATTAATAAGATATTGGATAAAATAATGAACAGTATAGCTACGCTACACATGCTTTCCTGCCAAGCATAAGTCTGTGTATATGTTTTTTGTATTGTATGTCTACGTTTTTGGTCATGTTTTTTATAATAAATGTGCATTTTAGGACTCATAAAGCTCTAATGATGGCTGTGCTTTGCATCTTGTTTGCGTTACGAATGCGTACAATTTATTTAAATTTGGGAGTTACCGTCATAGCTATTCCCAAGGGAAATGAGTAGATGCATATAATTTGCCTCATAAAGTACTGACAATGTGGAAAGTTTAAAAAAAATCAAACAACTTTGTAATAAAATTGAATTTATGGCAGTTTTGCGCCTCAAGATGAAAAAACAGAGCCATTATAAGATAACTCACGTCTCTATCTGTGACAGCTGTTTTTTTCAGAAATGTAGAAACTTGAATTTTGATACAACGATAAAGCATACCAATCCGCATGCATATAGTTTAATACGTAAATATTCAAAAATACTTATACAGAAATTTTAGAGGCAGCAAACAAAGTAACAGCAATGAAAAAGCAAGTTATAAGAATTTCAAAAGTTATTCTTTTTTTAAAGTATTATAACATTTTGAATTATCTTATTAGATCGTGAGATATTTTTATATCTCACGATCTATATTTTTAGAGTAACCTTAACTTTTCATATAATTGTATTTGGAACACCCCTAATGCTAGTTCCATTCTCAGTTAACAAACATATTTCTATGTAAATACCCTAAATGTAGAAGTTAAAAATTCACGGTCACGGTCCATTCATTCAAATACATATAATGTAAATTTTTTCTTTTGGATTCTATTAATGTAGCATAATCAATTTCCATGAAAAATACAAAACTATATTCTTGGACAATTACAATAGGCAATTCCCTTGTGTTTACCGAAATTAAAAATTGTGAGGGGGAGACGGACAATGATAGCAGTTATCTTCAAATAAAGAAGACAGACTATGATAGTAGTTATTTTCAAATAAAAAAAGACAAACAAATATAGCAGTTATTTTCAAATAAAAAAGGCAAACTATGATAGTGATTACGTTCAATTAAAGAAGGCAAACTATGATAGCAATTACTTTGAATTAAAGAAGGCAAACTATGACTGCAGTTATTTTCAAATAAAGAAGACAAATTACAATAGCACTTATTTTCAAATAAAGAAGATAGCTTATAATAGCAGTTATTTTCAAGAAAAGAAAACAAACTACGATAACAATTATTTTCAAATAAAGAAGACAGACTATGGTATTATTAAGAAATATTACAGTTGTTATTAAGAAAATAAAAATTATAGTTGTTATTAAGAAAATAATGTTTCCTGAATGTAGTTTTGAGAGCACAATTGTAGCGTATTAACGAATGAGTTTGATTATGTCGCTCATAAAATTTCCATTTAATACTTATAAAATGCTAATATTTATATTTATTGTTAACAGACCACACTTTGGAACAATTGTCGGGAGTTTATTGACTAATTGAATATTTTAGGAAATAGAATAATTTCCATATAATTCGCTTTTAGGCAAATTGTTTGAACCATTGCCGTGCTATGAAGTCGAAAATTTAAATTAAACTCTTCCTTCTAAAAATCGCATTAAACATTTCATATAAGTAAATTTCCTCCAAAGAATGGAATTCAATATGCCCAAAGAAAATTACTCGCAAACAAAAATGTACAAATAGTGCAGGAACATTCTTATATGCATGTTCTAACATCTGTTTGTACTTGGCTTTATATGGACTCTACATAATGGAGGCCATATTCTGATTTGTGTTGTACTAATAAAGTATACAGTGGATTACAGACAACACACATTACTACACATAACGAAGCCTATATCTCAGTATGCATGACAATATATATATATATATATATATATATATATATATATATATATATATATATATATATATATATATATATATATATATATATATATATATATATATATATATATATATATATATATATATATATATATATATATATATATATATATATATATATATATATATATATATATATATATATATATATATATATATATATATATATATATATATATATATATATATATATATATATATATATATATATATATATATATATATATATATATATATATATATATATATATATATATATATATATATATATATATATATATATATATATATATATATATATATATATATATATATATATATATATATATATATATATATATATATATATATATATATATATATATATATATATATATATATATATATTATATATATATATATATATATATATATATATATATATATATATATATATATATATATATATATATATATATATATATATATGTACATATATATATATATATATATACACAAGCACACACATACACACATGTATGTCCAAATGTATCTTATCACATATTTAATAGATTCAAGCTGAAGAACAGTACAAGAAGAAACAAACTGGTCAAGCGCATGTTGAACATGTGTAACGGAGCATTCGATAGTTGTCTATATCTCCTTAAATCATTAACGAAAATTCTAATAAGATTCTAGTATATAGAATTTTTTCACATTTTTCAAACCTATTATTGGAGAACCAGAGGAGGGTGCCACATTGTTATTTTGTAACATATTTCTTTACAAATGTTACTTAAAAATGAAAAATTATTGGTAAAACAAAAAGTGAAAAGGCAGAACAGAGAGCAGAGTAAAGAGCAAGGAAATCTGCACAAAATGGACACTGAGAATAGTGACGAAGCATGAAGAAAGGGAGTTTTTATTGAAACACGGTCTGACAGATAGGCCGTTTTGAATGTAGCAAGGTTGAATAATCTTGTCATAAATAAGAGGTACTTATTGTTATACATTTAGAACAGTGTTTATTCATTTGTAACATGTTTGAATACTTTCGCAGCTGAACAAACAGAATATGATAAAATATACAGTTTTTACATACAAGCCAGTCTAAAATGGAGTCAGACAGCGCTTTCAATTTATCCACCTATTTAGATCGTAATGGTTTCCCTCTCTATGATAGATAGGCAGAGAAGGTGTATATATAGATTCAAAAAATCAGCATGGCTTTGAAATGCTTTTTGAAAACACGTGTATATTCCTGACACGTCAGTGTAGAACAGAAATGAATAAATATAATACTCTTTATCTATTCTGTAAGATATTGAATATATTTGGCGTTAATTTTGTAGAAATTCATTATTCACAATTAAATGAAACTACATGATGTAGTATTATTTCTTTACCACGACCTAGGTTTCGTTGTATTACAACGAAACCTAGGTCGTTGTGAAGAAATTAAAGAAAGTAGAAATAATACTGCATCACGTAGTTTCATTTAATTGTGTATTCTGTAAGAGTAAAAACGGCTATAAATTAAGGATATATATAATAATAAAAACCATTTGGAGACTACAAATAAACTATGGAATGTCAAACATGAATACGAGTAGAACATACAAAAATTTTAACATTAAATATTATATAGGTGTTCTTATTAAACTATCTACAGATTTAATGTTACTTTATACCATATTAACATATTGCCTAGTGTATTTTTCACAGGCTTGATGATATTGGAGATTATTAAAAATACTTTGTTTTTTTAACTACACCTTTTTTAATATATTCCATTTAGTCATTTGTTACTTAAATATAGTATGTGAGAAATATTACAGCCAAATTACAGCTTCTTAGCAATAGAAGGAAGGAGAGAAAATGATCACACTTAAGAAGAAGAAAATAAAATAATCACGCTTATATAAATGATAATATATAAAAGAAAGTATTTCCAGCCTTTTTACTTCCCCCTTACATCCGTGGCACAACATCAAGAAGAATCTGAGGAATAGTGTTTGTTTATTTGTAATTATTTTATGTAAAACTGGTTGTGTCCTGTGATTTCTACACGAAGCATATCTTAATGATCAGCTCTACCCTCGTGGTTACTAAAAGCCTGCACTCCGTTCGCCAAACAATAATGATATGGGAGTCGGGGGTATATCAGAACAAATACTTGGTATTATCACTCAATAAATAGGCTGGTCTCTCTCTACCTTGAACCGTTTAAAAAAGTACTCAAATTTCTGGTAGATTTCTTTATCACTGCTCTGCCCTCTATCAATCGTAGCATGATGATATATAAATTATTAAGTTCAGAAAATATGGAAACCCATATTTTGAACAGAAAAAGAACTTTTGAACCACATGTACAATATGTGGTTTTAGAGAATATATCATTAATTATGCATTTTTGTGGTTTTAGAGAATATATCATTAATTATGATTTACAGGAAATAGTAATAAAAAAATGTAAACGAGAACAGCTTATTTATTCCAAGTATTCCCACCCATATACCCCCCACTCCAATTATCAATGTTATCTAGCCAATAGAGCGAAAGCTAGCACATTTGGCGAGGAATGGGGTGGGGGCAAAATCAACATAATTAAGATAAGTCTACACAGGTGAAACCATAGGTGACAGCTCATATGAAACAAATTAATTTAAGACATGAGAAAGAATATTAGAATTAAAATAATTCTGAAGATAATTTACTCTTTGTAAATAAACCTACAAGTCTAATTTTTTAAAATATTTCCGTTATTACAAAGTAAAGGTGACAATTAGTGATGGAATAGATTTGGTTTGGCCTCTTTATGACACAGACAATCATATAAACCTTAAACACTAAATAAAGAAATGAAAGGCTTACAGACAGACAACCTTTCGTTGGGGTATTGTACCGTAATCTGTACATTCGTCATCCGTAAACAAAATATGAATGAATAAAGAGTCACATCACATTGAAATTTAGAGATGAAAAATGTTAATATTATTAAAAATATTTAACGATGCTCATACCAATTCTATCCATAAATATATTAACCATTTAAAATAGTTATAAAATATTTTTACCTGCTGTATCTTAAGACTTGTTTTATGCGCTGCTCTACTAAATAAACAATTTACATATTTTTTTATTAAAATATTTCTGTATAATGTTATCATATTGACTATTATAAATCATTAATGTTGCCATTAAGGCAACATTAATGATACAATTATGCTCTCCTGACTAGAATCCAGAGCAGTTAAATTTGATACTAAATTAATATACTTCCTTTTTGAATTCAAAACATTTTTAAAATGTCTTAAAAATCTTCTTTTTTTAATTATTTTATTCTGGTAATTTTAAAGTTTGTGTTTTAAGTGTTACAATTAATTAAGTAAATAATAACAATTTTTGTTTGCTACAGATTTGCATTCAGAGACCATTCTCCTTTGAGATAATCATTCAAACAGAAATACCTTCATATTTTTATTAAATATAGTTATTCTTACATTACATTTTAATCTGTTACTAATACTGTTATGTTTCTAGTCATTTTTAATTAATTCTGTTTTTATCTGCACAATTACACATTCACCATAAACATTAGATCGTGCATCGAAAATAATGTTTTAGGTCACACCGTAGACACACTTTTAAAAATCCACCGTTATTAAAATGCATGACATTCATTTTCTCTAGAGTTATTTCATGCATTCTTTTATTAACACTTTCCAGCATATATATACACTTTTTGTCTAGTTGTTCACTGTTAATTTGTTCCACATGTCCAAATACTTACCACCGCCATTTTCTATGTATCTGGTGTCCTTGCCATCGAAAAACATTCCTCGCATTCCATCACAGGTGGAAACGGCCGCCCATGAATCCTTTAGTCCTTTGATCTTGCCTATGTAGTGGCAGAGCTCCGCATCCTGAAAGGATAAGTCATTTTATGGATAAAAACTTCTACTATTTATATTAATATTGTGAAGTGGGTTGTTTGTGTGTATCTGAAGTCAATCGCGATTGGGGGATACAATCAATTCCGGAATTGTTGTCACTGTTGGAAAATGTATAATCCCTTTGAATGAAAGCTATCATAGCTTTAATTTTTAGCATATATTCCATTTTTAAAAAACTTTTGTGCGTCTTAGCACGTAAGTATTAATTAGCGGAGATGGTTTCTATTATAGCAATAGGTTCACCTTAAACATCATTTATATATATGAGATGTTTACATTGACATAATAACATCTTCAAAAACTAAAGCCACAAGTAACTTTTATATTTGAATTAGTTTTGACTCTCAATGTTTATATTGATATAATAATCAAAGAAGTCCAAAATCTAAGAAAGTAAATTCTTCAATAATGTCAAAGCTATGAAAAATTTTTCACTATATTCGAAAATTATATTTAAAGGTTGTAAGTGAATAATTGAATTAGTTTTGACTCTCAATGTTTAAATTCGCATAATAATCAAAGAAGTCCAAAATCTAAGAAAATAAATTCTTCAACAATGTCAAAGCCATGAATAATTTTTCACTATATTCGAAAATTATGTTTAAACGTTGTAAGTGAATAATTGAATTAGTTTTGAATCTCAATGTTTATATTGACATAATAATCAAAAAAGTCCAAAATCTAAGAAAGTAAATTCTTCAATAATGTCAAAGCTATGAATAATTTTTCACTATATTCATAAATAAATAAATACATGAATTAGTTTTGACTCTCAGTGTTGATATAATTATCGAAGAAGTCAAAAATCTAAGAAAATAGATTCTACAATAACGTCAAAGCCACCAATAATATATCACTCTATTCGAATATTATTATTTGTGAATATTTTGCCTCAAATAGTTTCTGCAAAGACATCAAAAGGTATTATTATGTAATAAGAAAACTGGTGTATTTATTTTTCTTTTTGTACAACAGTTTCTTCACGTATTGATGTAACGTAATTATTTTAACACATTTGTAATGCGTTTATATTTTATATTAATAGCTTTACTAGCCGTCCTGTTTGAATGAACAAGATTCCAAGTAATTACCTTGATCGGTAAATTTAATTACACCAAAAAATATTTAGTATCAGTCAATCTTTCAATAAAATAAATTCGAAGAGTTTCATATGATGAAGATGCAAACAAAACAGGCAAAAGAATACACTTACTCTTAAAATAATTTTTTTTAGATTTTATACTTTTTACAAAATACTCAAAACACTAAGTTTTTGATATCTTTTCATTAAATAATAATTATTCATTAAAAAACGTTTTCAAAAAATTTTAAATTTGCATGATTTCCTTTGATCAATAATATATTTCATTAAACTAATGACCTAAATATAATACTTCGTATTCAAAAATTAATAACATAAAACAAAACTTTGTGATAACAATTTGTTAGTTACTTTTAATTCTGGAGCGTTTTGTTAATTAAACTTTATATTCAAAAATTTAATTTATTCAAAAAGGATTTATAGTGACTGGAAGGGTGATATACAATGTATCACCCTTCCAGTCACTATAAATCCTTTTTAGATAACTTTGTGATAAAAGTAAATATTAACGAAAGTACTCCATACCTCCTTCTTTGGTTTAAAGTCGACTTTCTTTCCATCTTTCTGGTATTTCATCAGATGATTATCAGGTAGCAGGCCCTTGTTCAGCCTCAAATCGAGAACATGGTCTACTGAGTCTATAGTCAGTGTCACCGACAGCGACTCTGCATGAGTGTTGTCCTGCAACAAAACAATTTTATTTTTAAACCAAGAATAAAGACATTATGTCTCTTCATTAAAGAAAACTATTTTGTCTCTCTTACAATTATTTCGTCCTAAGTCACTATACGTATTTAGTTACGAAATATGAAATTTTTTAAAAAGTTTGCTTTATTAAATCGTAAAGAAATAGGGCGACTAATTAATATATGCATGGTGACACAGTCTAACAAAATAGTTTTGTGATCTTAACAATAGTTTATGCCAGCAGCAAAGCATGGAGGAATAGTTGTAATGATCCACAGTTTATTAAAGATTGAATATTTTTCTTGCTAGAAAAGTTTTTCTTACATAAGATAGCACTAACAATTTAAAAAACATTGTTTGTGTGACCTACAGTTCTGCAACGGCTATGTAATTGGTGATGCAATTTTTTAACGGCTAAATATTTACAAAGTCATTTTTTTCTTAAAGTAAGCATCCGAGATATCCCTCAATTCTTGAGGAATTTATCTAAGAAATTAACATTTAACATTTTACATTTACAATGCTGAAATGAACTAGCTCCGTGAAAATATATCGTAAAGAAAAATACACCTGTGCATGTAATTTATATATATATATTATATATATATATATATATATATATTATATATATATATATATATATATATATATATATATATATATATATATATATATATATATATATATATATATATATATATATATATATATATATATATATATATATATATATATATATATATACACATGAGTGTGTGTGTGTGTTATATATATGTAACCGATTAGGTGTCTGGTGTTCAATATTGGTGGTCATGTAACAAAATTTCGCTATTCAAAGGATTTCAAAAGTGAAGAGATATTGATTGAAAAGTTTATAGTATTTCTACAATGGAGAGTTTAACATTCAATATAATATAAGAAGGTTGATCCAAAAACCTGCAGAACGGAAGGGTTGCAAGTGAAATAAAATAATGAAACTATTTATCTTATTCTATATAATCTCCCTTCCTCCTTCGTCAATACATTTATTAGATCTTGAAATTAATTTTTCCAAACCAAGAAAAAATATTTTTGTCTTTGCCCTAAAAATGAGCTGAAATTGCCTCCTTCACCTCACTGTCATCCTTAAATTTTCTTCCTCGGAGCTCTTTTTTCAGGTTTGGGAACAAGTATAAATGGCTGGAAACTAGGTCGGGGCTATAGGGTGGGTGAATCAGCGATTCAAAACCCAGTTCATGAACAGCACCCATCACAACTTTACTTTTATGAACTGACATGTTGTCTTACAAAAGCAGCACACCCATAGACAGTTTCCCACGTCTTTTCCTTGATAGCTTCCTTCAGTTTATCCAATTTGGTAGCATAGTACTCTTAAGTGATAGTGACACCTTTCTCTTTATAATCGATCAATAAAATCCCTTCACAATACCAAAAAATGGTTGCCATCAATTTTCCAGCCGATTCCGAGACCATAAATTTCTTGGGGAGTGGAGTGCCCTTTTGTGCCATTGTATCGACTTTTGCTTAGACTCGAGTTCAAAGTGATGAACCAAAGTTTCATTGCCAGAATTCTCCAAAATCGGCGTAAGTTCGTCAGCACACAGTTGCAAAAACTCCTTAGACATTCCAACTCATTGTCACTTGCGGTGGCGTGACCATTCTCAGGACCCATCTTGCACTGACTTTAGTCATGTGAAGATGATAGTGTAGAATTCTCAAAATTATTGTATCTAATACACCAGCTAATGCAGAATGTTGTCTCTACTTCAGGTGAGCATCTTCCAATACAACTTTTTCAGCAATATCCAACGAGGTGGCCTCAACCGGCCATGACGACCTTGTTCAAACAGACCATTCTACATGGTTTTACCAACGATCTCCATAAACAACTCCCGTCTCACACATGATGATTTGAGGAGTTTTTCCTTACTTGATGAGGAATTTAATCAAAGCGTATAGTTTGATTTGCTCTATGTCAGAAATCCAGTTATGGGAATAGTTTTAACACTGGTTATGATTCACACACTTGAGCTCAAGTGTGTGAGTCAAGTAATTATTTATTTAACATCTGGTGTACTTTTCACTTAAAATTAATGATACAGACACAATAGCATACTGGCCAGTATTTTTAAATATGTAATTAGTTTTAAACATCAATCTTGCGATCTTCAAGCACATAATATCCTAGAATGCTTATGAATAGTAGTCACTATCATATTTTGTTCGACTGTAGTGAGCACGATGATGGCCGCAGACTTATAGAAAGCATGCATTAACATAGCAGTAAAGTAGAATCAGGTGAACCTTTAGGATGAGGTGTCTTTTTCCACCGTGTCTTGGTTGAGAGCGGAACGATCTTTGAGGTATTTGAAGGTTTCGTAAAAAGTGTATAGAAAAAATAGAAAAATTAAATATCTAAACAGTCTCTAAACCTGTTAGAACGAAGTACTCAAAAATAGATATGGGACACTATAAGGGCCTTTCGAAGGTCGCCTCTTTTTTATGAGGCAGGTTGTTATAGTCTCTGGAGGGTCTCAGATATGACTCAGGTAGGTCGCTATCATTACTAATTATACTCTGGCAAATATCGGGATATGCTTGTATTAGGTTTTTGGTTTGAATGGCTAAAAGAATCTCTAGATGTTTCAATAGTTATTTAGATATCTGCTCAAAAGTGAATAGAGGTTTTTCTTGAAATTTCGTGTTTATGGGTGGCTAGAAACTGAGTTGAGTTATTGGATTTCAATTAGGCGCCAATGGAAGCCACTCCTAGATTCGGAAATTGTTTTTGAGTTTTCATGTGTTGCACAGATAGCTCCGTTTGGGATCATCATCATCCTGTAATAACAAATTATTGTTATTTGCAGTCCAAACCGCCTCCTGGCAGACTAACAATTACTTTCGGCAGATTGTTGTTGTAGTTTTCCTTCCATAGCCAGTGACAACCTTTCAATGCTTAATGGCAATGTACATGCTTACGTAATCTTATGTAAGATGATTCTTGGAAAGTTCTATGGTTACTTTATTGTACTTGACGTCTGTTGCATCTATAAGATTGTCCACATATTGGTTTCTTTTGGTTTTCGTCTCCTGGGATGTGCGGCAATACACTGCCCAGATCAATTCAAATATTCAGCACAATAATTTTATGAATTTTCTAAATATTTCAAAAACTGAGCAATGATTTATTATCCCTAAATAATACTTTATAAAAAATAATACTTTATAATAATTAATACTTTATAATAATTATATACATCAATTACTTTCATAAACTACGGTTGAAGGAGACCGGTTAAAGTTTGTATATTTGAAGAATGAAAAAAAAATTGCCTCATAAAAGTTTTATTTAAATTGTCAATCAGACTAATGAAAAATCTTGTATTTTTTTATGAAAAACCGAATAATTTTTCGCAACAGTTTGCAGACGCTATTTTTAAGGAATTTTTTGAACCAGCGAGAGGAAATAAAGTGCAGATTTTATCCCTAATTATATCCTTCATAAACAGATGTGCTAATTCCATGAAACTTACAGGCATAATCGTTGAAAAAATCCATATAAAACCTGAAAAATGCAAGATAACAGTGTATTTACGAGGTGGTGTTTTTAAGTTCGCGGAATGGAGGGTAAGAAGCGAGAACAAAAATACAAATTATTTTTTTTTTACAATATATTCACCTGCTACCCTAATACATATTTCCGATCTTTCAATTAGCTTATAAAAAAATGTTTTATCTTTGCCCGAAAAATAAGCTGAAACTGCGTCCTTCACTTCTTCATAGCTTGGAAATTTCTTCCCATGAAGTCCTTAGGGAATAGATAATAATCACTGGGAGCCAAGTCAGGACTGTAGGGTGGATGATCCAAAATAAAATAGAGTTCTGTTTTTTTGGTTCATAATGATGAACCCACGTTTTGTCCCCAGTAACAATTCAACTCAATAGTTTATCCTTGTCTTCACTACAGAGGTCCAAAAACGCGAGAACACTCCACACGGTGTTCTTTTGGAGGTGGAGTAAGCATTTTCGGCACCTACCTTGCGCTGATCTCACCCCAAGATGATTGTGAAGAATTTCAAAAATGGTTGTATCCGATACTCCAACCATTTCTTCGAGCTGTTTCTGCCTTAGTCTAGCATCTTCCGAAATTAATTTATCGACTTTTTGAATGATTTCCGGAGTAGTCACTTCGATTGGCAGTCCGGGCCATGGGTTGTCTTCAAGTCCCTGCCTTGTTTAAAGATACTATGCTACTTATAAATAATAGTCTACTTATAAATCTCTTCCAGTATGAAAAAATATGTTTTAGCATGTAATTTTTATGTTGCCAATAATAACGAATGAACAACTATGATAAATATATATATTATATATATATATATATATATATATATATATATATATATATATATATATATATATATATAAGCTAAGCTAAAATTAATTAAATAAGAATTATTCCAAATAATACACTCGCCATCACTTTCAGCTTTCAATATAAATTGAAGTAAAGTTAAGTTAGATTATGAAAGGATATTTTTTTTACAAATGTTTATATGTAATATTTTATAAATCACTTGTAGCCAAGTGATACCAATTGCCTCGAAAAAAATTTATACTTGTTTAGCTGACTGCGCAACGAATCTAGAGGGAGCGGGGGCATGTCAATCGTTTGCCCGTCTTCTAGAAATTCAGTCGCTATAGAGCGTTTCTCAGGAGCGGACCGCACCCCGAGTGCGTGTATTTTACAAAAACGGTGATTCGGTGACTATAGCACGGAGAAAATTCTGGAGTCATCGTAGATTGCGTAACTTAAATGATGAGTCAAATGCTCCCTTCATTCGAAAATGGGTCGAAAAGTTTGAAGAAACCAGTTCAACACTGGATAGACCGAAATTCGGGTGACCGAGGTCATAACGAAAGGACGAATCCGTGGATAGAGTAAATCAGTATGTTCGTGACGAACCTTTCCATTCGGAAGGGCGCATGGGCTTTAAACGTGCATAGCCCTACAAAATCCAATTGGTGCAAGAATTAAAGCCTCAGGATTCCAGTCACAAGCTTCAATTCGTTAACCAAATAACTGAGAACTTTTCAACATTTGGTTAACGAATATATATATATATTATATTTCACATATCTTGTTTTCGAACGAGAATTTCGAATTTTCGAGGGCATGTAAACATGAAGAATTTCCATTACTGGAGTGCAACGAATCTGAAACGCAAGCATCAGAAACTCCCACATTCGCCTAAAGTGACTGCATGGGCTACGATGTTGGGGCGAGAAATAATTGGCCTGTATTTTTTGAAGACGAAAGGGGACACGCAGTTATAGCGTTATTTATAATTCAGAATGTTATGTGAAAATGCTAGATGCTAGATATTTGGTATTTGAACTGCAAAACTTTTCTGGTTATAACCAAAGAATATGGTGAACTTTCGGTTCAGCAGAACGGAGCCACGTCACGCACGTCTAATACATCTCTGCCCTGGCAAATGAATCTCCAGGAGATGTGATTTGAGCCCTATGTACTTTTTATTATGGGGATATCTAAAATCTAAGGTGTATATCAATAATCCAACTTCTCTGGCGCAATTGATAGAAAATATCCGTTACGAAATAGCAGCCGCAAAGGGGGCAAGCTGAGCTGTCATAGGAAATTTTGCTGTTCGTTTAAATGAGTGCAATGAGAGTGATGGTTTACATTTAGATGACTTCATTTTTAAGAAGTGAATTCCTAAACTGAGTACTTCAATAATTAATAAATATTTTATCGACAGACATCAACCGTCCTCTTATATTGCCACATCAAATATAAACTTTATTTTGGGGCACCTCGTATTAAGTCATCATTTTAAGAACAATTGATACACAATTTGAAGTCTCATATCGTTAGTAAAAAAATTTAGCTTTGGCATAAACTAGCCTAATTTACTGGTATTTAAATAGGGCTTTTTCAACAATTCCTTCAAAACTCGATAAGCTATTGTCGATTCAGTACTTTTTATCTCATCCAAATTTTGTTCGGAAATTTATTTTTATGTCTTTTGAATGCGATTAATATTCAATGCCGCATTTAATACTTGGGTACAAACTCAGCGATAATATTTTGACCTTTTTTCATAATAAAATTTATCAAAATACTTGTTTGGCTATTACACAACCTAGAAATTACTTACGTCTTCTCTCGTTGATGATATTCGCCTTTTCTCTCTTCCATGGTGCACGAGTGGTCGCACTATTTGGTGACTACTGAAATCTTTGGTTGGATGATCTGAAATGAAAAAAAAATTCATATCACATGATTGTCTATAACAACGGTAATTCTGACTACTGCAGCCGTCAATGATCCTGAAAAATTTTTAATAATTTTTCCAAGTGAATATGTATACCTTATAAACTCACTTTCTATCAAGTGGATTTTTATACAATGGCATCCTTCAAAAAGAACGTTATAAATGATTACTGGTTTTTCACATATGGAAATCTGCTTTCAAGATCCTTCTCAATTTCCTGGTAAGATTAGTGTTCTATATTCCAGTACATAATGCCGATTAAAAAAGTGATAGAAAATAAAATATACACAACCGTCACGCAAGGATGAATTGATATACTTTTTTTGTGGTAACACGTTAGATACGAAATAAAAAATGAGAAGTGTCTTTTGACGTCATATATTATAAAATGCACTAGACTTACAAATGTAACAACATTTTAATATTATGCTGTTTTTACTTAAAACATGTATTATTTATTTTATAGAAGCAAAGATGACAGAGTTATATAGTCAGCATATATTGTGACTTATTATATTCTGCAACTGCATTCGTCAAATATGATCCGGTCACATGTACACATATATAACATGATGAAAAATTGCAAAATGTGGTAAACGAAATTTCACCCCCCACTGAATTAGTAATTAACAACTTATTAACATTCGTTTGCAATTACGCTCACATATCTTTTTAAAATTATATTAACACATTCAGTGCGTATATCAACATGTTGTCTATATACTAAGAACAGTTAAAAAGTAAAACAAATAAAGGCCACAGAAGAAAAAAAAATTAGTCAACGTTAAAACTTGATTCACATCCCTCGTTGCGGCATAGCACTTCCAAAATCATTTCCCACATTTAGCGAGCTAATCAGATCAACTTAAACACATTCACATAAAAAAATCTTTAGAGAATCATAAAAAAATCTTCTGAAAACTCAAATCATAAAAACATTATAATTTAATTCACTCAATGGGACAAATTGCATAACACAGAACGAATATTAACATTGGACATGTTTACGGAGACGCGATTATATAATCAAATTATTTGGGTCCTTCTAGTTGAGTTGAGAAGTTGAAACTTGGTATTTGGATAGAACATGAGTTGCAAATGTTTAGAAGATCTGACTTTACCAAATTTTTACCTAATTATCACAAAGAATTTAAACATATGTAAAAGTATGTGGTAAGTGCCTTTATTTCGTCACTTCTCTCGGTAAGTCATCGGCGCAGCGCTATACTGTTAGATTCATATCTCAGCATTTTTTCTTTGACTAAAATAAAACAACAATGTTAAATATAGCTAAAAAAGAAAATGTTGATGTTTTTCTTTAAACTATTCAATAAGTAGGTAAGTACAGGAACATAATTATTCCACAATTTCTTGTATAGTCAATCGGTGTAATATTAACCTAATTTGAGACATGTCTTACATTAACGTGGAGGACTATTTACTAAATTAAGATGGATATTATGTAATTACGTATACAAAACGTAATAAGAGTACAAGTAATTTGTGTGTGTTTGTTGATTTCCTTTTCACAGTGTCCTAATTTTCGCTAAGGATTCTCATTTCTATGAATGTTTATGAATAGATGATTACTCTAATGATTTAGCATAATCGGATGAGGTTATGATTCAAAAAAAGATTTTTATATACCTATTTAGTTAGAAAAATAATAAACAAATACAAAATATTTGAAAATAGACACTGTCTTTGTCAAATGTAGAAACAGATGTGCAAATAAGTGAGAAAATGCCACTGAATGGGATGAATGGTCGCATTGATTTAATGGTTGAAAGATATGTCAGTCATTTTCCATCTCGTATAGATACTCTACTTAAGACGTGTACTAATTCTTTTTTATTAGGATTCCGTAACAAAGAAGAAATAGCACATGTATTAAATGGTGGACCTTATTGTTACAGCACCGAGTCTGTCTGTCCGTCCACATGTCTGGCTGCCACAGGCTTCTATCTTCTAAACGTAATAAGACAGGTACAATACAAAGACAATAACAAATGTCATAACCTCACAAAGTGAACATCTTCGAAGGTACAACGTTTCACAATGTGCACTTCATCAAACTTAATTCAACTACCTATTTGAAATCACTTTTCGCTGATGGATTTCAGAAAACATCGTTTGAAAGAAATTAATTTAAACGAATTCCAATGCAATAATGGTCGAAAACCGTGTGAAAGGAATTAATTTAAACGAATACCAATGCAGTAATGATCGAAAACTGAATAAAAATGGTTGAAAACCATTTATAATTTTTGTCCGTATTCATCATTTATGACATATTTTTTTTATCATTTATCATATATTACGTTTTATACACAGAACAGATACGTTTTAAACTCATTTAAATTATTTATGATTTTCTTACTTTTCCAATGCTCGAGGAAACTTCTCGAAACCGAGACGAAAAAATAAAATATTCACCGAAATCAGTCAATCCTTTCTCAATATATAATCAAAAAAGACGCTCCATACAAAATTTATGAGAAAATGAATTTTCTTCATAACATTTTTTTCGTCAATTTTTCCAATGTTTTAATACTTATTATCCTATTCCCGACGAAGACAAATTCAAAAAACAAAAAATTAAAAAAATTGGTCCAGCCGTTCTTGAGTTATAAACGGTGTAACTAACACGACTTTGTTATTTATATATATATATATATATATATATATATATATATGTATATATATATATATATATGTATATATATATATATATATATATATATATATATATATATATATATATATATATATATATATATATATATATATATATATATATATATATATATATATAGATAATATCCAAACCTAGAAATGGCATTTAAAATTATATTTCGTTTGCAAAATATTTCTCCACAGTAGGCATTTTTTTCCCTAAAAATAATAACTTGATGGACCATCAAACATTTTTTGACTTATTGAAGTAAAACTTCTTTACGCACGCTTGACTTGTGGAGTAAGCTAGTAAATGCGTGACGAGAGCGTTACGAAAAGTGTGATCGTGCGAGGCGAACGGAAGTTGAGAGGGAGATACAAGTTAGTGAAGACAAAAAGAGAGAGAGAGTTTCGTTTCGTATATTACAGTAGGGACAAGAGAGAGAGAGACATTTTCTTTCTCACACATTTTCTTTCTCTCTTTCTCTCATAGCCAGTACATGAAATATATATATATATATATATATATATATATATATATATATATATATAATTATATATGCAAGTTTGCTAGCGTTACGCGAATGGTGATTTTTTTATTATTTTGTAATTTCATTTCGTTCTTGAACAATTTTATAAATTATTATTTTGTTCAATACATTAAATATTCTACGTTTAAACTGAATAAAATTGTAAATTCATTTTAAAGTTCATATTTTGTGAATTTGAAATTTTACTTCAGTCGTGTGGTCTAAAGCACACTCGTTTTTTTTTTGTTACTAGATCTATCTCAAAAACGCCATTACGTGGGCTGTACTTCGAATCCATTATAATTCTATATTTAAATTTTTTAGGATTCCATATTTAAAAAACAAATAGGAGCTAAATATAAATTAGTAAAAAGTTAGGAGTAATAAAACTAATGTATTTTTTAATTATTAAATGATAATGATTGTAATTCTAGATAAAAAGATCAAATTTTTTTAAATGCTTTGTATGAGAAAATAAATTTCAATTTTTAAAAAATAATTTTTTGATTGAATTTAAATCTTTTTCCTTTCATTATTTTATTTCCATTAATTATTTGCGTACTAAATAAAGTTATTCATGTATTATGCCAAAGAAGTATAACTTCTAACGTGTATACATAAGTATACACGCAATTTTTTTTGGAGAAATTTAGAATACTTTAGTTTGTGTGCTTTATTTATTGACTGTTACGAACCTTGAGTTTTGAAGATAAAAATTATAATAATTTTACTAGTAATAAACTTTCAAATATACATTTTTGGAAAGAGATCTTTCCGTAAAAAAATACAAAAATGACATTCATTTCCGTCCGTTGGTCTGTCTGTACGTATACACAAAGCAGGACTTATAAATACGTACATTTCTTACTCGTAAATGAGGACATACTTCATGCTACAATACTTGACCGATTTCGGTAATTCTTTTTTCTATCCACTTTTTATCTATCAGAATAGAAGCCTATTTCAGCATGGTTTGACAAATAGTTTAATTTCTATAAATAATTTTCTACAAAAGCTCCTCTTATCGTTCTCGGGAACTATTTTCGGCCTCCGTTTAGTGCGAATATTCTTGCCTCTTCTCCCTGAATCCTACTGTTTTTAACTTTTTTTTCACTTTTTTACAATTCTTTATTTCATAAACGATTAAAAAGACACGTGCTTTTACCAACAATTTGATAATAGTTTTATAAAAACTTTGTACCCACCAAGTGTGTACGGAACTCTTTCGTGAGTTTAAATATATCGATCAAAAATATTGAGGGCGCGCGCTGAGAAAGCTATATTGAAAATTATAAGCCCCCATAACCGCGTCTAATTCGGGCCCTAACCGAAAGCGTCGCCAGCCGCCGATGACGGATTGCCACACGGACGCATATTTCACGACAAAATCATCTCGCGCGAGCGAGCGTGAAGCCGGAGCGGCCCCGACTCCGCGCCCGCGTCCGCGCCGCGGCGGAAGTGGCAAGACGTTACTCGAGTATAAAGTCACGTACAACTTTTGACACGGTAGACGCACGATTTAAACGCGTGCACAGATGTTATGTTAAATAAATATTATATTATACAGATGTTATGCTATACAAATGTTACGTTAAATAAATATTATATTATACAGATGTTATGTTAGACAAATGTTACGCTAAATAAATATTATATTATACAGACGTTATGCTATACAAATGTTACGTTAAATAAATATTATATCATACAGATGTTATGTTAGACAAATGTTACGCTAAATAAATATTATATTATACAGACGTTATGCTATACAAACGTTACGTTAAATAAATATTATATCATACAGATGTTATGTTAGACAAATGTTACGTTAAATATTATATTATGCAGATGTTGTGTTATGTATACAAATTTATACAGCAATACGGCTTCTATTGGTACCTGGGAAACCAAATTGCTATGTAAATTTGGAACATTGAGACAATTATTTTTGTGATGAGACTTTATTCACATGTCCCAAGAAGGGGAGAGGAATGCGGACAATGGCACGTCAGCTTGAAGCTTAAATTTTCATAAACTGGGCTTAAAAATGAAATAATTTTTAAATATATTTTTTTTTTTAAAACGTGGTAACGTTTTTAAATTGAACTAAAAAATTTAATATAAATCTTTTAGTTCAATTAAAACGCCCCATAAACATTTATAACCCTACACAGATTATAATCACATACATATTGTTCTGGACATTTGTACTTGTAAATTTTTAACAGCTATGAAAACACTTGCAAGATCTAAAACCAAAAAACGTGGTGCAACAAACAAATAGACAGATAAGATAAACAGATAGACAAGAAAGCGAATTATATTTAATATTGCATTGTCATCCTGTTCTGAGCTATGTTTAAAGTTTCAAGAATAAGAAGAAAAGCTTAATGGGAAGTTAGTTTAAAACCGTTTGCAAATTTGTATGGGTCAAAGAAACAAACAAACAAGAAAGCAAGCTAATAAATACGTGTTAAAAATACAATCTCAATTTCCTTACAAAAGAATTTTATCCATTGATGATATGTTTCACCCCCACTCTTCTTTTATGAGGGAAGGGGGACTACCTTAATTTTTTTACCAGTCCATGAATATCTGCATGAAGAGC
The DNA here is from genome assembly GCA_039881145.1 of Druceiella hillmani. NCBI lineage: Eukaryota > Metazoa > Arthropoda > Insecta > Lepidoptera > Hepialidae > Druceiella > Druceiella hillmani. The sequence goes on along the minus strand of JAYKKI010000057.1, from coordinate 14,106,181 downwards.
ATACACTTGCAAAACTTCAATCACGTAGGTCAAAAACTGTAGACACTGTAAGGCTGTGAAAGAGCAGGTTCCTTAAAATTTAAGGAAGGGATCTTACAATTTGTGCTTGAGTAAATTTCATAAAAATTTACAGATGATCCTTAATTTATTTTTAATATTTTGCTACATATTAATAGATATCTGCAGCAGGAGCATACACTTCCAAACTTCATTCACATAGGTCAAAAACTGTACACTGTAAGGCTGTGATAGAGCAGATTCCTTAAAATTTAGGGGAGGGATCTTAAAATTTGTGCTTGAGCAGAGTTCCTCAAAATTTACAAAAGTTACTTTAATTTGTTTTTAATATTTTGCTACATATTAATTGATACCTGCAGAAGGAGCATACACTTGCAAAACTTGAATCACATAGGTCATAAGCTGTAGACATTGCGAAGCTGTGAAATTTAGGGGAGGGATCTTGAAATTTATATCTGAGAAGATTTCCTCAAAATGTATAGAATATACCTTATTTTCTTACTATTTTACTACATTTTAATTGCGATCTGCAGAAGGAGCATACACTTGCAAAGCTTCAATCACATAGGTCAAAAACGGTGGAAGCTATGAGGTTGTGATAGAGCACGTTCCTTAAATTTTAGGTTTTTTTTAAAAAACTCGTTCCCGTTCCCGTTTTTATAAAAACTCGGTCCCGTAATTTTAGGGTAGTTTTTAAAAAATCTAAAATGTAGATTTTTAAAAACTACCCTAAAATTTTAATAAAGTACCTTAAATTTTCTTATTAATTTTGCTACATGTTATTTGAAATTTCCAAATGAAATGCATGCTTGCAAAATTTAAAGCACATAGGTCGAAAACTGAGAACCTTCATTTGATTCTTTGATTCCAGATTGTTTCAGTGTAACAAATAATGGATCGATTGGGACTTGCGTTGCGTTAACTCAATGGCTCATTGACTCGCTCGGCATTCACCATATTAAAATGATTCTTTATTCTTTAGTACGCATTCATTTTTCCTATTCGGTTTCCCTTTCTATTCCATAAGGAAGCGCCAAGAGGGAGCGAAAAATACCTAATTCTGTACTTTTAAATATGGAATATTATCACACAAACACGTATATGTGTTTGGTTGACAGTACAATCAGTTACAACAAATTTTTCAACCCAATAACATAACTATACAGGACATAATGCAAGAGCCATTCGATTCAGAATAAAATGAATTGCAGTGTATCACGATCGATACAGTTCTACTGATTTACTGGAGTTATTGAGTAGTTAAGGTGGATCGATTCTTTCTACTGATTCAGATTCAGTAAGTCATTTCATTTAGGTCATTAAGGTGGATCAATTCTTACTATTGATTCCGAGTAAGTAAGTCATTTCACTTAGATCATTAAGATGGATCGATTATTTCTTCTTATTCAGTCAGTAAATAATTTCACTTAGGTCATTAAGATGGGTCGATTCTTTCTACTGATTCAGATTCAGTAAGTAATTTCACTTCAATATCAATACAGCGGACGACTAACTGGGAGACGGAGTGATATAGATAAAAAATATAGATTACTTTTGCCATTTGTGATGGTTCGCCATCTTGCAGAGCAATATTGGGGTCAGTATCCACCACACGCTGCGGTTTTTTACGTAACCGCCGCATTATTTAAGTGGTCCATCGAGCTGTGAACACGAAACAGATGTTGCTTTTTTCAACGCAGAAAACACGTCCGACATGTGCGAGTGTGCGCCGCAGAAACGAATAAAAACAACTTTAGGCACAATTGCAGAACTAGTTCGAGGATCCCAGATTGTCGAGGGATTTGGGGACTGACAATAACGATTGTACGCAATAAACTTAAATACTCTAGAACAAAAGAGCGTGCGTGGCAGTCGCGCGCTGCCGAAAGTGGATCTCCTCCGTATAAAATTATGCTGAAGATGAACACGGCAATATTACAGTAATCGTGTAATAAAAACAATGTTATTCGTTTCAAAGTAAAGTACCAACAAAAACTTGTCAAGTACAGTTAGAACTCTATGAGGGTTCGGACACATTTTGGCACGTAATTGTATTTAACTATCTACAAAAAATAATTGTTCATACGGTAAATGTATTTTCTACTGTATTTTGAAGACATAAAACATGGTGCATGAAAATATGGTGGATGTAGTCAAATACATCGGAATTCAGAGAATAAATGGGTAGGGCACTTGACAGTCAGGCAATAAAAACAATATTCTCAGCTAGACCACTGGGCTCCCGTAAAAGAAGAAGACCTAAAGTTAGATGGCTCGACTGCCTGAGGAAGTGTCTTTCACAGACAATAAATATACGTTTTAAATACAAACTTATTTTTGCAATTGATTTAAGTCACTTGTATGGAGTTTTTATGAAATGTTTACAGACCTAACTGCATGTTATAACTTGGTCGACTATTACAAATAAACAAGTAGCCTACTTAGCTATGGTCGTTTTCCTTTTAAATTCGTTATATACGCGTATATTAGCTTTTGTGAATACTTTCAGATATTCAAAAATAGCGCTTTAGATGGTAGGGAGCGGGGACTCGTAACTATAACAAAAACTAACACTTCAAAACTTAATATTTTGCAAATGGATCCTTGTATCGGAATAGTGTCCAAGACACCCAAATATTTTTGAAAAGGCTACAATAATGGGATAATCTACAATAATGGGATCTGCAAAAAACTCACATCGCTGTCGCTGTCGTGGCGAAATAACTTACTGCCGTGGCAAAAGTAGCGCCAGTCAGAGGTTTTTTCAGTCAAAAGTGTTCCAAACCAAGGGTGAAAATGTAATACTAATAGTCTTGTTTCGGTGTCTGTCCGTTCGGTCGGTTGAAATCTTCCAAAATCCTAATCATCCAAATTAGAAAAATAAAATTTGACGTAGTAATAAAGTTCCATGACCCAAAACTATTCTAGGGACAAAAAATTATAATATTATATTTATAAATATCTTTAAAAAATGTTTTTTCAAAAAACAAAAATTCTTGAACAAAAATATTTCCAAAATGCCTAAAATAGGTTGTCCCCGTTATCTGCTAAAGTGTTAATTGGAAAAGCCTGAAAAATATACACTTTCCTAACATTATAAGAAATGTTACAATTTTCTACCATATTACCATCATTTGTCAAGCTGTTGTTAAAATAACAAGCTTACAAGTTGGTACTAGTACAATGCATATAAGTTGGTACGTGAACCTGAAATTAAACATAATTTTAGTCCCTCCTCGCTTTCGTGTTCCTCATTACTGAGAGTCGTGACTCCTCCTTTGAATCACCTCTCTGATGCTTCATCTGCCTGTCCTTAGCGTCATTTAGCGCATCGTGACGTTTGGTGGCGAGAGGCGTGCGGATTTGTTCGATTTATCTTTAGGGAGTGCGACCTCTTGGTGGTTTTCCGTCGACCTAGCCGGTAACCATCTTTTGTTCGAGCTGTCATTAGCCAGCATCACCTGTGACGTGGCCGTCTTTCCTGGTTATGCAAACAAAGAACTCTAACATTCCAGGGACACGTATGGCGTATAGTCTGGTCTTTACGTTCAGTGGGCGCAGAATTGACTCATTGGTGTGAAGGGCTATCCTGGAAATTTGTAACATTTTTCTCCAGTACAATTCAGTACTTCAGCACACTTGAGCAATTTCAGAAATATAAAACAAAACTACAATTCCTAATTTTGGCTCTGGATACTCATTGCGGGAGGTTCGAATTACCTCACATTAGCATTATCCACATATGATGATGGAAAAAGGAAACCATGAACACCAGGAGATATCTCTTGGCCTTCATGGTTTCCTTTTCACACACTTTCGACTTGATGAAGCTATCTCAATGTTCCTTACTTTATCTTCACGCTCACCTTATTTGCCACACCACAGGACGTAAGGTTTTCCGCATATTTTCTGCAATTATTTCGCACTAGCTGCACTTACCCCGTTTTAGATTTTTACTATTATTTTTTACAATATTTTCATGTTGTACTTCGCTTCCACTTCCTCTTATTCAACGTACGCTTCTCTTTCTTTTCCTGTTCCTTTCCTCCTTGCTCTCTTTTTCCTTTGCGATTTTGTTAGAAATTGTATAACACTCTCTTACGTTTTGGAATTTTACCGACAAAAATTACAAAACACAAAAATAATGTAAAAAAAATAAAAAACAAAAAAATCATTTTAGACTTTCGTTTTTTATTCTCTGCAATCATCGAAACGAAAAGGAACACCTTTTCGTTGCTTAAGCAATACTAAACATAATAAACGCATGAAATTCGTTTCATATGCCTCCGAAGATCAAAATTTCCAAAACATAGCATGTACAATTTCCAGTTCAGATCATTTTTTAAAACATGCGCGCCAAAATCCGTTTTATATACCTTCGAGGATTGAAATTTTTAGAACAGAACGTACACAATTTCCAGTTCAAAACATTCTTTAACATTCAGATCGATTCGGTATCTATTGACGAGGGATGGGGATGAGGGGGGGAGGGCAGGTGTCGATTGGGGTGATAAAGACGGACGTTTCAGGTGATAAAGGCGGACGTTAACGTTCCAGGACATTGTGAAACCTTCTAGAACATTTTGAAACTTTCTATAAAAAAAACTAGACGTGCTTAGTAACAGTTTCAGTAACGTCACACATTTTTGCAATCCACGTATAGCCACAGCTTTCTAACTCTCTTAGTATCGATGTAGATTAGATTAGTATCGACCAAGGGCTATCTCTACCATCATAAACACGCGTGGAAGGTTATAGGCGCTTGGAGAGAAAACTAAGCGGATACGAACTATATTTATGTATGTGAATTTATGTATATGTGTGATATTTTTGTACTTTCATAATAGTAAAGAGTACCAGACATCTCGCCAAACAATTACGTTACCAATTGTTTTATATTAAGTGATATTATATTAATCACCTCTCAGTGCATTACCGCCATGCGGTAAATTGAATAAGTGATTAGAAAATCGTAAATATTTGGGCATTTATAAACATTTAATGGTACATAATATTCCTATTAAACTATTTACTATTAAATTGAATAAGTGATTAGAAAATCGTAAACATTTGGGCATTTATAAACATTTAATGTTACATAATATTCCTATTAAACTATTTACTATTAAATTGAATAAGTGATTAGAAAATCGTAAACATTTGGGCATTTATAAACATTTAATGGTACATAATATTCCTATTAAACTATTTACTATTAAATTGAATAAGTGATTAGAAAATCGTAAACATTTGGGCATTTATAAACATTTAATGGTACATAATATTCCTATTAAACTATTTACTATTAAATTGAATAAGTGATTAGAAAATCGTAAACATTTGGGCATTTATAAACATTTAATGGTACATAATATTTCTATTAAACTATTTACTAAATTTTTAATTTTTTAGAATTATTGCTTCCTTTATCTTACACAAAAAATATTTTTCATGCGATATAACTACAAATCAACGATTTTCCAATAATTTCATTTACTCGTGCTGCAAGACCTTGCCTTTTGCCAAATTTCATGATTCTAGGTCAACGGGAAGTAACTTATAGGTTTTGATTTATTTGAGAGTGTCAAAATACGCGGTATAAATGGTACTATTTTTATTGCGTTGACTTAGAAGCTTGATTTTTTTATAGCTTCAAGGGACTGTAAACCTAAGTATTTGGTAATTCCAACTTGATACATCCACGAGTTCTTGAGTTTTGATAGATATATGGACAACGAAGTGATCCTATAAGGGTTCCTTTTTTTCTTTTGAGATACGGAACCTTAAAAACGCATTTATTATGTAACTACTTACAAAGATACGAAGAGAAAGTTTGCAAAAAAACAAACAAGAGAGAGGACGAGAGAAATACGTTAAATTTCTTAGCTAACCGCTATCTTTAGAAATGACGCTAGTAAATAAAAGAAAAAAAATAAACGAGTGTGCTTTAGACCACACGACTGAAGTAAAACTTCAAATTCCCAAAATATGAACTTAAAAATGAATTTACAATTTTATTCACTTTAAACATAGAATATCTAATGTATTGAACAAAATAATATTTTATAAAATTGTTCAAGAACGAAATGAAATTACAAAATAATCAAAAAATCACCGTTCGCGTAACGCTAGCAAACTCGCATATATATATATATATATATAGAAGAGAGAAAGAAAATATGTGCGCGCACTGCTCTCTCTTGCTCCTATAGTGTGATACAGACAATAAGTTTGCACTATGTCTTAGATATACGAAACATAACTGGCTTGAGAGAAAGAAAGAAAATGTGTGCTCGCACCTCTCTCTCTTGTCCCTACAGTAATATACGAAACGTAACTCTCTCTCTTTCTATCTTCACTAACTTATATCTCCCTCTCAACTTCCGATCGCCTCGCCCGATCACACTTTTCGTAACGCATTCACCAGCTTACTCCCCAAGTCAAGCGTGCGTAAAGAAGTTTTACTTCAAAAATATATGCCTGCGCGTGCATATGTATAATTAACTGCCGAAGTGAAATGTCAGTTTCATGTAGAGTCACAATATACAATTTGAAAAAAAAATAACATTTGGCGCTTGGTTTAAAAACAAATTCTTTTCGTTTTCTAATACAAAAAGGTAGGTGATAATGATACAAGATGTAAACAATTTTTTTCATACTATATGTTTCACCCAAAAACAGAAAAAAATAACAAAATTCTAATTCTTCATTATTTCCAAAAGTAATGGCTAAAACACTTTCACATATAATAAAAAACAAAGACAAAAATAAACACTAAAGAAATTATGTGCACGCATAATTTCTTAGTATACATAATTTTCTTAGTGAAATTAAAAAAAAAAAAAATAAATTCGGCTTTATGATTAAACTATAGAGAAAAAGAAGAAATAAAACAACGGTCTAACATTTTTGTAATTTATTCACTTTTTTTGTACGTAGGCGCTCATGGAAAAACTTATTGATGCATTTGGAACGGGGTTTCGCTGTCATTTCATTTAGAGCCTTTACTTGGAAGTTTAGTTGTCAATCCGTCTGTAACCATATTTCATTATATAACTTGTTTGCTTTTAAAACCTAATATCTAAATTTAAGTTATGTTTTTTTGACCTATTTAGTAGAGTCCAGAAAACAAAATTATATGTAGCATAAAGCATCAGAAACTTGAGAAATAAACGGAAAAAAACGGGCCTTCTAACAGCAGACATTATTATTCATAGACCGTATTACTATACTACTTGCTGCCTCTAATAAAATGAACTAAGCAGGCCAAAGTTACTTTATAGGACCTACAGAAGCGACTCAAATTCGGCTTTTGGCTTTGACCAGTTTTTACTAAAATAGCAACACCGTGATCGAATCTGTACTTTATAATTAATTTTAGAATAGAAATAACACATATCACTTTCCTGCAATTCGTTAAGAGAGGATAAAATACCTCAACGATTTACACAACTTATAATGATAGCAACACCGCGATTAAATCTGCCAGCTGGCTTATTTACAACAAAATGTTCATGCAACTCCCAAGAATTCAACGAAGACATTAAATACATTTTATAAAACGAAGACATTAAACACCTTTTAAAAAACGAAGATATTAAATACCTTTTAAAAAACGAAGACATTAAATACCTTTTAATAACGATTCCCACGTAAAAGCTCAACCACCCGCCAGTTCAATGACATATAAAGAACGTTTTATCGATAACGACAAGAATCGGACGTCACTACTTACATTATCTCATATCGCAAACAGAAGCGAACCCATCTAAAATGAGTATCACGAAAAATGACTATTCAATTACCAAGACGATTGTTTACCAGAAAACGAAACACCAATTTGCAGTCACGGTTGTGAGTAATAGCAAAAGTTAGTAAAAAATAATTGGAACAAAAAACTGCCAAAGGTGGACAATTTTTAAGATTTCCGTAAATACATTACAAATATGTTATAAAACTGACATTACACATATGTTATAAAACTGACAATGTACATTGACTGAACGTACAGTTTCTATTTTTTTTTACTGTTTGAAATAAAGAAACCTGTCGAATACATACGTAGATATATGTAAAAGTTTAAATATTTAAGTACAAAGTGATTTTATTGAACTATTTATAAATGTTAATATTATTTTTTATCGTATATACATACAGGTTGTTCAGTAAAGAGTGGAGATGTTTTATCGTATATACAGCATGTTCACTAAATGTTGGTGATAGAGGTGGTTACTACAAATACGAAACAATAAATTTAGAGGACCTGGATATGCCAATAAGTGCGGCAATATACCAAGCCGCCTAACGTGACCGAAAAAGGGGGTAAGTGATAGTGTGAGGGGAGAGGAAGAGAAATATAAATACTACGTAATCTTAAATGACTAAACTTTCATATGCACTTTACTGTCTATGTACTTAAGCCTCTTAGAGTAAGTTTCACTAGTATTTAACAAGTTTATTATATTTAATATACTTATATAAATGTCAAACGGAGTCTAGAGAAAAACGCACTATGCACGTATAGGTACAGACGATCAAGGTGCTACACTCTTAGCGGCGACGAGCGGTAGGCAGCGCGAGTGACTCACGAACAGCTGAGCGGGCGCCGTCTGACTCAACGACCCGAGCGGTGACAGTGGCGCCGTTCAGACACCGCGTGGACACAATTTTCTTTTCAACAACTTTTTGCACCACACGCGGCTTCTGATCGAATTCGACACGCTATAAAGTGAATTACTAGCTGTGATATTGGAGATCGATGTCGGTGAAAATATATTTGTTATTTTTTTTTAAATTTCGTTTCCAAACTTTCACGTTACGCATTTATATTTATTTATTCTTTCTTTTTGGTTATAGAAAGACTGTAAATAAATTGGCATTATGAGCACTGAATAAATTGTTAAATAATTGCAAGATTCTAAAAAAACATCATCTAATTAAAAAGCGTTCGCAGAAACCCGTGCGTTTGAAGTGAAACTTGTTTATTTTGAAAGAGCTATAAATATACAAGGTTTTACCAGCAACTTCGCTCGCATGGCAATTGCGATGGTGAAATTTAGTGATAGAATGGAAGTTCCATACGTTCCACTCACCCTGTCCTGCCGCTCTGTCTTCGCGATTCATAGCGCTTTCGCTTGCACGCAAACTGGAACACGCCTAATAAATATTACCACAACTCCGACACATAAACACCTACATTAAGGTTTTACACACAAAACTCCTCTAGACTAAACAACCTACACGATGGCGAACTCGCATCAAAATCAATCCAGTAGAACTCAAGTTATAAGGAAACAGACAGGCAGACATTGCATTTTACACATCATCTATATGTATTTTGTATATATTATGTATATTTGTATAATTTAATTATACATATATTTTTTTGGAAAATAATGAGTATTACTTATCTATGTACCGACTTTACTCACGGAATCTTAAATGCAAAGGTTATTTGTGCCAAATATATAAAAATAATATCAGAACTTATTATTTTCAGCATATTAGTTGACAGAATTATTGCTTTAATTGTAAGATTGTTTTGATTGTTTTAATTGTAATTTTTTTGGAAAATAATGAGTATTACTTATTTATGTACAGGCTTTACTCACGGGATCTTAAATGCAAATATTATTTGTCCAAATATACAAAAATAATACCTGCACTTATTATTATTCAAGATATTAGTTGACAGAATTATTGCTTTAATTGTAAGATTGTTTTGATTGTTTTAATTGTAATTTTTTTGGAAAATAATGAGTATTACTTATCTATGTACAGGCTTTACTCACGGGATCTTAAATGCAAATATTATTTGTCCAAATATACAAAAATAATACCTGCACTTATTATTATTCAAGATATTAGTTGACAGAATTATTGCTTTAATTGTAAGATTGTTTTGGTTGTTTTAATTGTAATTTTTTTGGAAAATAATGAGTATTACTTATTTATGTACAGGCTTTACTCACGGGATCTTAAATGCAAATATTATTTGTCCAAATATACAAAAATAATACCTGCACTTATTATTATTCAAGATATTAGTTGACAGAATTATTGCTTTAATTGTAAGATTGTTTTGATTGTTTTAATTGTAATTTTTTTGGAAAATAATGAGTATTACTTATTTATGTACAGGCTTTACTCACGGGATCTTAAATGCAAATATTATTTGTCCAAATATACAAAAATAATACCTGCACCTATTATTATTCAGGATATTAGTTGACAAAATTATTGTTTTAATTGTATAAGATTGTTTTGATTGTTTTAATTGTAATTTTTTTGGAAAATAATCAATATTACTTATCTATGTACAGACTTTACTCACGGGATCTTAAATGCAAATATTATTTGTCCAAATATACAAAAATAATACCAGCATTTATTATTACTCAGGATAGTTAACAAAATTATTGTTTTAATTGTAAAAGTAATACAGAGTGCCATCTGTAGTTTTTTCGACATTCACTTCAATAAATATCATAGCTAGTTTATGGGAATCCCTACTAATATTACAAAAATTAAACATTGCCTGTTATCTGTTTTTTTCTCTTTCTTTTAAGTTTATACGACTCAACGGGATTTTAATGAAATTTTTAAATAATATACTTAATTAATTATTTTTTGTACCGCGCCGAATTTACATGGATCGAAAAATATTAAAGTCAAACTCAGGATACAAATGTCGCATACCATAAATAAAATTAATTAGTTTTTAGAACTTAAGGCGACTTAAAAGTACTTATTCCGCGAGTATTCCTTAAGATAATTTCATTAATTATTCAAAACTCAACAAGGTAAATTTTAAATTAGTTTTCGTAGAATGAAGTAGCAGATGTCGGGGATTAAACAGGGCGAGGAAGCTTCTAGAACCTAATTCGCTAACATCATGAATAAATAAGGCAGTAAAGCCTAGGACCTGAGGTTAAAATAAATTAAAATTATTTATAGCATTAACTATGATACCTTGTATCGAAGGTAAAAAAAATACTTATGGTCATAGTGTTTCTCAGATGGTCCGTCACAGCCTTTTAAACCATAAATCGTGTAAATTTAAACGCTAATACTTAACATAATCATTTACTTGGATGATTAAAAACTATTTGGAAAAAAATAATAATTCTCTATTTTCAAACGTGTTCAAAGAGTAACCCCGGTACTTAACTTATGATATAACAGGTTATGTAACGTTAAATTTAATTATGTGTGAAAAAAAATAATGCAAAAATAATCGTTTAATTAAAACAAGCTCACAAAACGTATGCTGCACGTGTCCTGCACTCTCGTCTCATAAAGTATTGTTAGAAAAATTGTAAGAAACTATCACAAGTGTATATATAATAAAGCAAACATCGACGGCACACTATAGGTAATCTTCTAAATTTCACCAATACGTATTATAAACAATACTCACTTCCACGTAGCGTAATGCCGTTTCCTTTCAAACGGGATCCGCTTTCTAACCTAAAGAATTTGGCTTGGATGCTGGTTTTTAAACAAAGTGACTGTCATCTTACCTTCCCAATTCATCGGGGAAACCGAATCTTTTTGGAATAGATTTTTATTACGAATGTTACCTAATAACAACAGTCGGAATCAACGGCTTAACGATCCTTCCGAAGCACGGACGATCTCGTGTGATTGATGTTCGCCCATCCAAACACCGACCGCATGCATATGCGTTGCTTAACCGCATTGATCGATTGAAATCAACGAGAAAAAATACGAGCCCTATTTCGATTTAAACAATTATTATATTTTTACAAAGTTCGTTGTAAATAATATAATCATTAATTAAATCGAAATTATAATTAAAATATGTGTATCGATGTTATGTGGCGGGACGTCGTTGTACGGCCGTCTGTCTATGTAACACGGCTGTTTTCCTAGACACTACACATATCATCGTCTCAAAAGTTGACTTAGTTATATAATTTGCCTTCTCAAACCTAAAGAAGAAAATAATGTGTCGAAATATCAAAAATATTATTTTCTTCTTTTTGAACAGCAAAAATTGGAGTAAGCGAGAGCATGGGAGAATTTCAACCAATTTCATTTTCTTTAACAGATCGAGAGACATCATAAGAAAAGGAATTCTAAAGACATTCTAAAACCAGGTATTTTATTTTAATTTCAGCTGACAGTTTTTTTATATATTAGCAAATTGTAAAAAAATAAATGCTCTCCTCAGCTATCTCTGATATCTGAGGACTAAGTGTTTTCAAAATTGTTTATATACATAATACTTTAAAGATTACAGGAAAAATAACTAATAGTTATGGCATTTTTTGTTAGCGAACTGCAAAATTATATTTGTTATTTAATTATCAAACATACCGACACAGTTTTTTATATATTAGTAAAATTTTAAGAAAGTGAATGCCCTCCTCTGCTATCTCTGAAATTTGAGGACCAAGTATTTTGGAATTGTTTAAATACATAATACTTTAAATATTACAGAAAAAATAAATGAAAAAGTAATGATTTTTTTTTGTTAGTGAACTGCAAACTTATTTGTCCTAATTAATGATCAAAAGTACGAAACATGCATGTATCCAACTCGCATTTTTCGGCTTTTTATAATTTAAGTATTTATCAAATTATTACAAATTAACGTAACACAGCATCTTATTAAAATGTTATGTACTCAAATCTTGCACGAGTGTTACAAGTGGTTGGCACGGCGACTACATAACAATAACACGTAAAAAAAGCTGAATAACACGTAGTTTAAAAAAATGTTCCAAATCTATATTTATATACTTGCAACACTTGTTGGACGTGTTTCGACCAGAACCTGGCTCAATTTTCAATAAATTCTGACATCCCTTACTTGTAACTATCTTTCAAAATGTATAACTTAGCAACACTGCTTTCTTTATTTTTAAACTTTTAATGAAATCACAAAATTTTCGAGCAAATTGTAATTCTTTAACACATGAACAAACTTGGAGAAAAACGAGGATCTAGGGAAGAGTTATAAGACTACACATTTCTAATGGTTTCTAATAAACGAACAGACGTCGTAATCAATAAATGAAATATTGATAGAGCAATTGATTAAAGATTAGTAGAGTTAAGCCATAATCTCGATGATTTCTTTTGCAGATATTAACCAGACTTCTAAAACGTAAAACTGTAATTTTTAAAGAATTCATTCAATAGTTTATGCAGGAGGCGACCACAACACGACCTTAGATGTCACTCTTTTATTATGCGGAAATTGGATGTGTTACATTAGTTCTTGCGTGATTTACGTACAAAGAAACAGGAGGACATACAAACGTTTAAAAAACTAGGAAGAATATTAAAAGAGTCAAAATATTACAAAAAAAAACAAGAGGAAAATTTAAAAAATACTTCATTTTTATTACAAAATTAGCGTTATTACTTATTGCAAATAATCTTATTATTTGCTCGCAACTAAGATAAACGATGAATTTTTAAGCTACCTTTTACTGTGTATACGGATTTGACAGTGGGTCTGCCAAAAAGTTTAAAAAAAATTTCTTCGAAAATAACAAAAATCGAAATTAACATCAGTCCACTCTGTCGCGCTGACTGCGCCACTGGTACGACCTGAGTCACCGTCCTATGCCGGTGCTAGAGAGAGATAAAGCTAGCGACGACGGTGCATTGTACTTCCACCTACTGCGGGAGGCGATTCAAAAAAAATACCGTCCGTTACGGCCCGGTGAATACTAATCAAGTGTTTTGAGTCCGCCTCTAATATTATTTTTAGGTATGCTCCGCGGAAATACGCCGGCTGGGGGTTATGCTCGTATATTTTCATACTTGCGTATTCGTAAAATATAATATCTATTAAGATTTAAATCTTCCCTTCGATTTCCTACGTATAAACTGCTAAAATATGGACATTTTTTTTTGATCAATAAAAAGGTAAAAAATATAAGGTTAAAACATACTACTAGAAAAAGTGAATAATTAAAGAAACTATGTCTTGACTTTTTCTTAAATAACAATGATTACATTAATTTTAAATGGCTTAAGTAATTTTAATTTTTCATTTATGAGTTTCATACTATAATTAAATAAAAAAAAATGATAATTTTAGGCGGGCGGATTAAAACATCTAAAAACTGGTAAGAAAATGATTTACAAAATTACATCGTCAAAGACGGGTAAATATTTACGATTTTAGCATGGTAAAAAAGTAATTTTTGTCTGTCATTCGAGAAACGAAGATTAATATTGCAATTATTTAATTTTTTTCCGTCACTTGAAAAAATTAATTTCCAAAGTTAAAAATAATGAACATAAATCATTTGTGTATATGACAGTGACACAATGTTTTGGCACAAATAACTTATGTTTCACGTAACAAAGAACGTGTCTATTATTCATACAGGTGATGATAACTGTACATCAACTGACTCTATATTTGAAGCGTGTTTCTGTAAAAAATGTAATTCTTTTTTGTGTAATGAAACGGTTTTGAATTTTCACGTACAAATTGGGCTGTATGAATAGTAGACATATTTTTCTTGTTGTATACGTGTATACGTATATACATATATACAGACCGTAACAACGACATGTCCCTATTCATACAGGTGATTCTGTGCTTCAAACTGAGTATATTTGAAATTTGTTTGTTAAAAATATTTTTTTTTCCGTTGGAGTAATAACTAATCGCTCGAATCGCAAAATTTGACCGCAATTTTTTTGGAAATTTTGTTAAAATTTTGGTTGAGATTTATCCTGTAGTTCCTTAACATTTTCTATTCAATTTAATGTACATAATCATTGTTTAAGTAACAAATATGTTGTTGTTACACTGGTATACATGTATACAGATTGTAACAACGAACGTGTCTATTATTTATACATAGATACTGTTGCATCAAAATAAATATACTTATTTGAAGCGCGTTTCTGTAAAAAAAATTAAATTTTTTTATTACAATCGTAACTTTAACTGTGATTTTTGCGAAAATACTTGAGAATTTTTGTATAGTTCCCTAACATTTTCTAGTAAGTTTGATGCACAGAATCACCTGTGTGAATAATAGGCAAATTCTTGTTAAACCGGCACACATGCATACAGATTGTAACAACGAACGTGTCTATTATTTATACAGATGATGCTGTGCGTCAAAGTGAATATATTTATTTGAAGCGTGTTTCTGTAAAAGGAATTTAAATTTTTTCGTTACAATCGTAAGTTTAACTGTGATTTTTGTGGAAATGGTTGAGAATTTTTGTATAGTTCCCTGAAATTTTCTAGTAAATTTGATGCACAGAAATATCTGTTTGAATAATAAATAGAACGTTCTATTTTACACTATGTGTATGATATTTATACTTTTTTCGCTTTATTGAAACTTACTTCTTTTGATAAGGTTTTCTAAATCTGAATTACCGTATGAAAACTAAATGGCTTACGGATCCAGTTAATACTGATGGCGCTAACGATCCGGGTCTCCTTATTAAAAAGAAAATGAAAAATATATGTTTGTGGCCATTTCTTCAAAAGACTACTCGCTCTAGTTAAACATTTTTAGTTATTGAAACTAAAGTCCAAATTTGTCAAAGCCTTGACGTGCTTCTAGAGTTTATCGAGTTACACATATAGTAATTGAAATGCTACCAAATTCTGTCGCAATTCAAAGATTCGTGATTAACGCCACCTGCATTTGCTTACATTTCTCCTCAATATTTTTCAACAAAACAGTACTTTATAAACAACATACACTTTTTGTTACTTTGTTACTTTTCTATACTAAGTGAGTGTAATGTTTTGTCCTGAATTTCCATACATATATATTCAACTCCACAGACCCAGACGGAACAATCTCGCGATAAAATCTCGCAATTACAACTGTCCCTCACTCGGTCCGATTACGTTACCCCGGATATTAACAGTCGACAGCTGCACCGACAACGAGAGCACACACGCACGTCGCTAATTTTCGCAATTAACTCCATTACTAAATGCTCGTGGGCGTCCTTGGCCTGTTCTACCGTTACAAGCACTCCACGACCACTATCCAAAAGGACATTTATAATTTGCACGACAATTTTCAATTATAAACCATTTATAACTATAATTTGCAGATCATTTTTCAGTGTTCTACTGTTATAAGCACTGCACGTCCACCATCTAAGGGGACCATTATAATTTGCACGATCATTTTTCAATATTCTACTGTTACAAGCACTGTACGACCACTATCTAAAGGGACAATTATATTTGCGCGACCATTTTTCAGAGTTGTACTATTACAAACATTGCACGATCACTACCTAAAGGGGCAATTATAATTTGCACGACTGTTTCAATGTTCTACTGTTACAAGCACCGTACGATCACTATCTAAAGGGACAATTATATTGGCGCGACCATTTTTCGGAGTTGTACTATTAAAACATTGCACGATAACTACCTAAAGGGGCAATTATAATTTGCACGTCTATTTCAGTGTTCTACTGTTACAAGCACCGTACGACCACTATCTAAAGGGACAATTATATTTGCGCGATCATTTTTCAGAGTTGCACTATTACAAACATTGCACGAACACTACCTAAAGGGGCAATTATAATTTGCACGACTTTTTTTCAGTGTTCTTCTGTTAAAAGCACCATACGATCACTATCTAAAGGGGCAATTATAATTTGCACGACCATTTTCAGGTTTTTATGACTTTTTTTCTTTATTAACTTCCACAATTACAGTATTGCTAGACTGTGGAAAGAAAACATTTCTTGTTTATTTCCAGGTACAATAAGACATATTATAATGACATATGTATCATATTCACGCGTGTCCACGTGTGCAGAATGATTGGTTGATAGAGCACGACTTTTTCGAATTACCTGTATATTATACAATATTTATTTCTTCGAAGTGTATTGCTCAAAGCAACAAGCTGTAAGTTGAGAAAGGATTTTTCTAAATATATAAGATAGAACTCGTTTGACTCTCAACTAACCATATAAGAGCTAAAAGTTGAGCAGTCTAGCAATCATAAACCTGCCGGCACACTGAAACTTTCACAAGCTCCAAATGAAATATTTATATACGTGCTTTTCTTCTAATTTTTTTATGATTACGTTACACAATAAATTCGAAAATAATAATGCTTACTTATACACCTTTTATACGCCAAATCGCTTGTGCGTGCGTCGAGGTTCGCTTTACGGTGGTAGCTGCCTCAAAAAGAATTTCCAATTACTGTGGAAAAGCTCGCACAAAAACGACTTAATGCCACAAGCTCCAAATGAAATATTTATAAACCTGCTTAAACATCTTATTTTTTTATGATTACGTTACGCAACAATTAGCAATAGATTTGAAAGTAGTAACGATTGAAAATAGTAACGAAAATGTGTATAAATATACACATTTTATACGCAAATTCGCTTGCGCGTTCATTGAAGTTCTCTTTACGGTAGCTGCCTCAAAAAAATACTTTCCAATTACTGTGGGAAACCTTAAAAAAAATATTTTCAATTACGATAGGAAACCTATTTTTCTTAGCTCGCATAAAAACGACTTAATTTCACAAGCTCCGAATGAAATATTTATAAACCTGCTTACAATTATTATTTTTTTATGATTATGTTAGGCAATAATTAGCAATAAAATTGAAAATAACAATTATCATTTATACTTTTTAGCACGAAAAATTGTCTTCTGTCCTGTTATAGTTGATAAAAAGTAAAAACAGTGTTGCCACCTTAAGAAAAAATATAAATGTTCAAGGTTTGGAGAGCTGAAAACCTAAAATAATCGAGTTAAAGTCACGAGACAAAACATTCGAAATTATTATTAAATGACGATAGTCGTTAGTACACTATTACTAAAACATTAAATTTATTACTCATTTATATAAATTATAGGACCATACAATTTTCCTAATTATTATCGATATTAGTCACCGGAAAACGTCTTGGATGATTCATAATCACTCACCTCTGATGACGAACCGAGATGTGATACTGTCGTTCCGTAATTGTACTAACACCTTCCAACTGAACATTAAAATCTTGACTTTTTGCTTTAGTTTACTGTTGCTATATTTTATCCAATTTCATTTTTAAACTGGATCTGCTATGCTGGATGTGCTATCTCATGGACCTGCTATGCTGGATGTGCTATCTCATAGATCTACGAAACCTCTCTGATGAAGAACACAAAGCGACTCTCACGATGGGCAGCGAAAGTGATACTTTTTATCACTTCTCTATACGAAATACAAATAATAGTTAATATCAGTTTTTTTTCTCGTATTCACTCATGTATAAATAGAATGATAGAGAGCGAAACGGACGATAATCTTTTCTGCTTCTTGATAACTTCACCTCCCCCTAAACTGCATTTGTGGTATCCATATAAATTATTGTCGATGGAGTCTCAAGCAAGCCCGCCGTGCTTTGACGAGGCGAGACATAGATAACGACGCAGTGGCTTGAATTTGGTCGGGCGGTATTTGATTATCTACAGTTGACCTTGGCGCCTGTGATCGAGATTCTTTTCTCTGACGCCAGTAGGTCCGGCATTGATACCACCGCCGGCGTTTTTGAGAGATCGGAAGACAACAATCTCAATAATTTTTAGTCCTGTTCAAATTCTTTTTTTTCGCATAACACCAAAGCGACGTGACCAGGTAGCATAGTGTTATATTTACATGTATTCCTATGTTCATTGTATTTCTATGTGAACTATGTTCCACACCTTGAAAGAAAAAACGAAACCCTTATAATAAAGCTTACGTCTCTGCTTATCTGTCTGTCACAGTAGTTTACACCAGAAACCGCTGCAGTATGAACTGAAAATGTTATCATAGTAATAAAACAATTTAACCCACATATATCTCAATAACTAATATTAAAAAATATTCATATAAAAATTGTAGGGGACAATTTTTAATTAATAAAGTAATTAGTTCAAAGGCTCACACACACACACATACAAACATGCACACACACGCGCACACACACGCGCACACACACGCACACACACACGCACACACACGCGCGCGCGCACACACACACACACATATACAATTACCAATAGTACTCAACCAAAAATGATGGACAAATATAACAAATATAATAGACTTTTTAGAACTCTACTCAAATGTTGTAACAAAACTATGGCGATAATTTTAGATGTCACAATTTTGGGCATATGCACTACGTTTTATGCCTGTGAAAAATATAATAAGCAATATATTTATATAGAAAAAATTAATATTTGTAAATCGTTTAATAGAAATATTGTGTACCCGTTAATACTTATAAGAGTCTAAATGTGCGGGAGGGAAACCTCGTGGTGTGAGTACTGCTCGTTTTTAAATCTAAACTCACTTATACTGAATATACAAAAAAGAAGCAACTGTCACAATCAGTATGACAGATTCGTTGAAATCATTTGATGTAATAATTAAATTATTTGCTTAATAATTAAATTAAGTATCTTGTAACATATTTGAAAGCAAGTATAATTCTATAATTAAACTCCAGTGTAATCTATGTAACTAGAGACGAAGTACTCATAAAGAAAAAGAAACTGGTGAAAATGGGCCTGGTGTTACAGAAATAAAACATAATTTTTGAAAACAGTGTTATTTTTTGGGATATAAAAAACAAATAATTAATCGATTTATAATTAGAAAAGAGCAAATAATAAATTACAAGCAATAAAATAAACAAAACAATAATAAATCAAAACCATAATACAAAACAAAAAGAGCTATATTCAAAAACGCGCTTATATTCTATTTTTAAAACATCAAGAAGTGCTGATGAGAAGTAAAAATAGAAATAAAAATCTAACGAAGGACGTAATAATCTATAAGAATCGATTACAAAAAAATCAATACGGATTGCTTTTTTCAATGTGTATTCATTGCCTAAATTATATAAAAATAAACTGAAAACTGATAATGACATTCGTTCTGTGTTGTCAAAATGAATGTATTTTCTGTTCTTTTCGAGAGGGTTCACAAGGGGATTTTTCGTTGACCCTCTTGGACCTGTCAGTTTCGTTAAATAGTATGTTATATTGGGATATGGAGGACACAACGGGACACAATTTGCACTTTGTTTCATTTTGTCGGTTCAGTTGAAATAACATTTACATATTATTATAAAAAATAATGAGACTTTTTATACAAAAATACATTTCTCATTGGTCTGATCCGCCTATTAAAACGCATTTTTAAGGTACTTATTTTTTAATTTTCATTGGTTTGACACTTGGAGCCAACACTCTATGGATTTTTGCCAACTTTAACATCACAAGTTCATATATTTGTAGGCCTGGCTTCGTTTCTATCAGGATAAGGATAAATTAATCAGAGTAAACATTACATTACTGGTTAACGTGTATCAGAGTACAATTTATGTCACATCTCAGCAGCGTATTTTAACTAACTGTATCTTAAACTGCCAAACTTTTCATGAGCTGAAAAGTTTGGCAGTTTAAGTATTCATCCTAAGAAGAAAAAATGTCACACAAAAATTATGGAAACCGAAATACATTTTATGCCTGTTAATGACATTAAGGACAGTTATTAAATATTTTGGAAAAATTAAACAAATATTTGGGAAATCTAAGAAACTATTGCGATTAGAGCAATAATTTTATATAAAAATTGTGTACGATTTCGTACTTAATAAAATTAAAATTTCGTATTTTTGCATCAGATAAATACTTAATATAGATATCTAGATATTTGACAGTAATTACTTCTGAAATCGTTGACGTTCGTTGCTGCTACCCGTAAAATTTTATTTTTACAGAATGGCGCTTGTGACAAAAATTTAAAAAAGTATAATCGTTTAATCTTCTACAAGATTGCCGTTCGTCGTTTTCACATTTGATCAGCACGTTGTGCAACAATTTGAAATACAAAATATTTATTTTATTTTGTTATAACATTAACGGTTCACGAGATATTTGTTTTAAACTTTTTGCAAAAATGGCAGATTTAGCAAAACCATTAAAAACATTGTCAAAAAATGGAACGACCGTGCGAAAAACAATACTTTAACAAGTTTGTAACTGATTGAGTAACAAACATACTTTCTAATTGACACGTAAGTAAAACACAATAACTCGTAAGAACGTAGAGTTCGTTCAACACTACATGAACACAAAAACATTCACGGTCAACAGCTAGAAACGTGTTCACTGGGAAAACCTTGTCCGCAGAACGGCTACGTCACTCACTTACGTCGTTACGAGACGTGATCGATTAGAGCCGTGGTCGATTGACATTGATGATATCACTATGACGATTTGACTACCGGAAACTAATTTATGAGTAAGAATCATTCATCATTTCGTTGTATTTCTCTTTTGTTCGTCTGGTTCCAAATGAAAGTAGTAAATTAGAATAGGTTAACAAGATTAGATAAACCAGTAAGTGCTCGAACAAAAAAGGATTTCAGGTTTATCTATATCGAAACCATATCTATTAAAACTTTGAGCATATGTACAACTTTCATATTAAATACCATGGATCGAAACATTATTTAGAAGTCCTTAATGATAGTGATATGATGTAGGTAACCAATATTTAACCACAGTCAATAGTTAACAATGTCACAGCAGTGATCGTGACATTATATATTTTCTTTATTTTCCTTATTTTACTTTCTCACGTCGTATCATATACCATGGTTTCTTTCATCGACTCAAAGCAATACAACAGTGAAAACTCCATATAAAGATGACCGGAAGAAACCCTATGAAAAGTGGTGTTATAAAGTCAATTAATTAATTATAATTGATGAATTAAAAAAATATGGGGCAACATTACATACTTCATACAAAACACAGTAGTACATACAACAATAAATTATATCTCATGATTTTTCACAATTTTCCAAACATACATTTTTCCCTGAATAGGTTGATGTAATCAGAGGCCACGAATACTTCACATTTGGATCTGAAGTATAATGAACTATTAAGATTATTTAACGTAAAACAGAGGAAACAACGACATTAGACAAGAGACATGAGCCGCTTACCAGAAGTACAAATACAACAGATATATTGCATATCTAAAATATAATCGAATTTTCTGAAACCAGAGATAGAGCTGATACACAAATTTTGAAGACGATTTAAATTATTTAGATGATCTTCAGTGAGATTCAAATAACATTCATCTCCGCAATCAAGCATTGGTAGTGAAGGCGTTCAATAGAGATGAACTTTGTTTATGATTGGCATAAACACAAATTTTGAAGACGATTTAAATTATTTAGATGATCTTCAGTGAGATTCAAATAACATTCATCTCCGTAATCAAGCATTGGTAGTTAAGGCGTTCAACAGAGGTGAACTTTATTTTTGATTGGTATAAAAACAAATTTTGAAGACGATTTAAATTATTTAGATGATCTTCAATGATATTCAAATAACATTAATCTCCACTATCAAGCATTGGTAGTGAAGGCCTTCAATAGAGGTGAACTTTTTTTTGATTGGCATAAACACAAATTTTGAAGACAGTGAGATTCAAATAACATTCACCTCCGCAATCAACCATTCGTAGTGAAGGCGTTCAACAGAAATGAACTTTGTTTTTGGTAGGCATAAACATTTGAAGTCGGGTTATTCACTGTTATACGTAATACGCTTTGTATTACGTATAGCAGTGAGTCGTTTTATAGAACGTACCTTCAGCAAGTCTGACGATGGACGACATTCTTCTGCCAGCTAATATTCCATCCTATCTGTGGATCCAGGTCATTAAAAATTGAATAATAAGGAACTTCGCTTCCTTTACCGTATCTGAGTCTAAATATATTCTACAAACCATTTCATTGCATGCTTTTCGCTGACCGGCTGCTTCTGCCTGCGTAATTTACCGCAACTTTGAAATTAAAAAAATTCTAAAAAATTACTTGAAACCTTGCAGAATTGATACCAAGGGAAAAAAGGAAAAAATAGGTAAATTTTACGAGATTATCTAGTACAAACAGACCAAAAGACGTCGTTAATCATTTTTCCTCAAGACGTAACAATAAAGTATCACTATCAACTTCCTCAATAACTGAGAATTAGACGTAATTCAAACCCAATCCCATACTAGCGGACCAAGGGTAAGCAGTTAAGAGGAATCAAGATAAGGTCTGCAAGCAATATATACTATAGTTGCCCGATAAAGCGCAGATTTTGGAGACTTCCACTGTTACTAATTAACGTAAAATAGAAAGTTATCAGAGGTGTGCGATATCTATATTTTCTCGTACTAGGTAATCCTGTTACGAGTATGTAAAAATAATAGGTACGCATACCTGTTACAAAATACTAGGTCGCACGCGACACGCATACTTACTTGTCGGGAGCACACAACGTAAACACTTGTCATAATGTATTCAATATTTTTTACTTGTTACATACCAGGATTTCTCATATTTTGGTTTTTCACTTATTTGAATGAAATGTAAACAAAAAGTTACAAAAATAAAATCTAATGTTTATTGTTCTATTGTTATAAAACCGTTTGCTAGGGTCTTCAGACTATGAATGAACATGTTCGTGCCAAATGTCCATACGCAACGGAGTTTAGACTAACTAGAAACACCTATTATGAAGCAAGCAAAAATTAGGAGTATATGAAATACTAAGTTGTTCACATTGTTACGAATATAACATGTTACGAATATGAATCTACTACATGGATCGTCTTTAATATTATTCTTTCCTAAGAATGAATTTATACGATGAACTGGACAGCAGGTGTACGTCTCTAATCACTTTGTATCTTTGGCTCTTATAGTAGCTGATTTATTGCAGAGACGGAAAATAGTGTATTTTGTAACAGGTATCTGCGGAATGTCCGTTCAATGCAAGTACTTCGTACTCATACGGATTCCAATACATACGCCCCACCTCTACTGTGTACCCATTCTTACCGACCACATCTCTAAATACTCTTAATAGCAAATACGCGAATGTCCAGGTTTTCCCTAATTTAACTGTGCATTACTTTTAGCACAATATGTAAAGCAACGCATTGTGCTAAAAGGTACTTACCTACCTACAAATTAGCATTAACTACATAGTAGTTACCGCACACGGCGACGACGCTCGCCAGCCCGAGTACGCAAAAACCCATAAAACGCCCGCGTTATTAGCGCTGCCGCTGTTCTAGGGCGAGCACTCCACTCCACTCCATTTTACATCCGCCGTTCGCCATTTATCTCGCCAATTTACGCGAGCACGACACGCCCACGATCTAGGCCACAGGCCGGCGAACCAGTATCGTTCGTGTATTGGCCACTTTGTAACTTCGCGCATGCATACATAATAAATGGCAACTCCTGAGTTTTTCATGTAAATACAAACTATTAATGTTTTAATATCAACACAAATACTACTAAAATCTCCTCAGACTTTCCTAAATTTCTAGCAATATAAGATAATTACAGCAAGTAAGGCCCATATAACTTTAACTTGTTAAATGCTATATGTGCTAGATCTGGCAGATAGCAATGTTTCCTGTGGCCTCATACCTACCAATATTGGTAGACAGGATGTTTTTGGGAGTTGTGTTTTTAAGTCGTGTCTACTATTCCCGGTAAGCGGGCTAATGCACTTTAACATTAAGTACATCTCAAGCAGACGCAAACCAGTTCAAAAACCCAAGTGACTGAATAAATATTGTAAAAAATATGGAGATCAAAATAGAATAATAAATTAACTGAACAAGTATGTGTGCATAAAACCACTCATGAACTGTAGTGGAGGGCTGTCATGTTGTTGTCGTTGCTACAATGATATTATATTTTGCCAGTTTATGTGTGATTTTTATTTGACATTGTCTTATAGCTCAAATGGGTGCAAACCAGTACAAAAATTGAGGTGACTAAATAAAAATTTAACTGACTTCTTCGCTGTGTATAAAAAGGTACGCGTGTGCTGTAGAGGAAGGGTGTCGTGTTGTTGTTGTTATGATTATATTGTATTTTACCAGTCCAGGAGTCAATTTCTGTTGACATTGTATTAGGAACTCAAGTGGGTGTAAACTACACTAGTAGTGGAGATGAAAATAGAAAAAAATTAACAAAATAATTTAGTGTGTATAAAACTACACGTGTGCTGTGTTGGAGAGCTGTGAAATTGTTGTCGTTGCCAGGATGATATTTTATTTTGCCAGTTCAGGTGCGTATTTTTGTTAAAATTTTTCTTATAACTTAAGTGGATGTAAACCACTACAAAACGAATAAAAATTGATTGAAGTGACTGAATAAACATTGTAAAAACGATGGAGATCAAAATAGAACAAAAAATAAACTGAATACTTCGATAAATATAAAACCACGAGGGTGATGTAGTGGAAGGCTGTCGTGTTGTAGTCGTTACTATGGTGATAGTATTTTACCAGCTCATGCGTAATTTTATTTTGGTTACATTGTTCCTATAGCTCAAGTGGATTCCAAACCAGTAGAAAAATTTAAGCTATTGAAAAAAAATTGTAAAATATCTAGCGGCCAAGTTGAACTACTTTGGTGTGTATAAAATTACGCGTATACTATATAGTGGAGAGCTGTCGTGTTGTTGTCGTTGCTATAATGTTATTATATTTCGTCAGGTCGTGCGAGAATTTTGGCCTACGTTATTCTCATAACTCAAGTGGATGCACATTAGAACTACAATTGAGGTCATTGAAGAAAAATTGTAAAAAAATGTAGGGCTCCAAATAAAACAACAATTTAACTAAATATTTCGGCATATATATAAATATTGCCATAATCGACCTGGCAGTGGATGTATTGAGTCAAATTTTCGGATAATTATTATTCTCAAATGGCAACACCTAAATATATATATTTTATAGAATCTTTGTTTTATTAAACAAATAAACAAACAAAAAAATAAAAATTATTATAAATACATACATCTGATATGAAATCGTGTTTTTAAAAAAACCATTTGTTGACATACTTTGATACCATTATTTTGTCCTGTTACGTTCATATGAGTGTGAATTATAAAATGAATAAAACAAATTTAATGTTTTTTTCTGCCCCTTTATTTCACGCCGAACCTAATTTTCCGTGAATTTATTATGCCCTTACTTATATGTATGCCCTTAGCGAAATAGGGTTCTACGATAGATGTTGCCAGTCATCCGGCCTACCTTACCGAAGCAATAACTCATCATTAACTCGTAATTGTCATGTCAGTCGATCAATCAATTGCTTATACTAACAATAAATTCGAGGAAGCAATACGGCGTGACTGCTTCCATAAATATGTTCAAAACCTAACCGCGCACCCAAATATTAAATTCATTTTTTTTTATTTGAAGTGAAAATATATTAATGTATTAATTTTTTTTTAAAACGTTTTAATATTTTTTTAGATTAATAAATATTTATAAAAAACAAAGTAGAGACATTCTCATGTCTCCACATGGCAGGACAGAAAAAATCAAAAGGTACCAAAAATCGCCGGCTTCGTTTCGAGTCTTATGCAGTTTTAGATCACAATACAATTTCATTGCGCTATTATCATTATTTGGTACATAATAATGATAACATCATCATTTAATAAAACCTGTTAATGTACAGATGTTAATATACTGATGAAAAAGATGCCATGTTAATTATATCACGGAAAAGGTGCCATATTAAAATTATTTAAGTGACCATACTCAAAAATGCTTTAGAGACTCTTATCTCTCGAAAAAGGCGCCATATTACTTATCTCATGAAAAAGGTGCCATATTAAAATTATATAACAGTGACTACACTCAAAACCGCTTTAGAGACTCTTATCTCTCGAAAAGGCGCCATATTACTTATCTCACGAAAAAGGTACCATATTAAAATTATTTAACGGTGACCATACTCAAAAACGCTTTGGAGACTCTTATCTCACGAAAAAGACGCAATATTAATTATCTCACGAAAAAGGTGCCATATTAAAATTATTTAACGGTGACCATACTCAAAAACGCTTTGGAGACTCTTATCTCACGAAAAAGGCTTAAAATTAAAATTATAGGATTAAAATTATTTAACGGTGATTACACTCGAAAACGCTTTAGACGCTCTTATTTCTTGAAAAAAGCGCCATATTAATTATCTAACGAGAAAGGTGCCATATTAAAATTATTTAATAGTGACCGCACTCAAAAACGCTTTAGAGACAAATAAGAAAAAAATCATTCCGAAATTCGAAAAAATTCATTCCTCTTTTCTATTGAACTTACGGATGAAAAATTTAAGAATGTTTTTCCTTTATTTGCACTACAGCTGATCTTTCGAGTAAAACTTCACGAATTTCATCAAAATCGTTTTTAAAATGAAAGAATTATGATGGGTTGATGTACAGATACAAGTCTCGCCATACTAACTTTTAAAAAACAAGAAGTAGTTAACTAAAAACCCCTGACATTTTGTTCGTAACACGTAAAAATGAGATAGTCCTAATCATATAATACTAATCGAGATTATTTGCCTTAATTAAGTTTTATTTATCTTAATGAACACAAACAAAAAAATGTACCTATTATTACACGTAAAACAATTATAATGTTTCATTTATTGCATAAACCATAAAACAAATCTATTTTATTGTATATCCTTAACATAAACTCTGAAATTTAAGTCAACAGTTAAGACATATAGAAACGAATTTTTAAAAACGAAATCAGCAGAAATTAGTTTTAAAACTCCTACGAGTTTTGAAATTCCTGGCAAATCAATGTAAATTCATATTTAGTTTTAACAATTTGAGATCCAGGTCCTGATTATTGCTTATTTATTTCATTAGTTTATGGATTAAAATAACGTGAAAATAATTCTTTAAAACCACAGACATGTTAAAAAAATCCCCCGGATTGCTCCTTTAAAAAGAGGGTAGTGCCTGGGGAAAAGAGGACGGATGACAACTCTAGATATGATGAAATTTAAGGGGGTCCCCTTTGTGTCATTTGGCTACGGAGCCCTAAAAAGGTTCATCACATAATATTAAATACTTTATCACAAGCATTAACCATCTAGACGAAGAAAAGCCAGTTTCGAGAAAAATATATGCACAATTTTCATACTTGTATAACCAACCTTTATCCTTATTCCATTTCAGCTCCGAATTGTGAACTATTCCTTCGCTATCTTTCTTTCTTCATTTTTTCCATTGATCTTGGCGACCTGTGTAGAATGCCGTTTTTTTTTAAATATTAAGTTATGTAATTGCGACCTGCGACTGAACCGTTTTTTTCCGCGTACGATGACCTCGTATATGTTTGATGATATCACCGCATTTAATAAAATTTCTCGCTTCAGCGACCTGAAAGGTAAAACTGAAGCTGAACTTTAAGTTAAAACTGAATTTTGAACTTTAGTTTTAGCACTAAAATTTAAATAAAACTATGTAATTTAATCTTGCTCTCGTTTATTCGATTATATTACTCACTAGCTGTGCCGGTGACTTGCCTCACGTGGAACTTTAGCAAATATTACCTACTAGCGTGACCCGTGCGAAGTCTTCGCATTATTTATTCCATTATGAAGCTCAGATGACAGATCAAACAAATATTTTACTAAAATTGACATATAGAGGCGCAAGTATCAAAAGCATTGAGCTAAAGCGCCACTTTATTTATACGTGAGTGGATTTGAAATTAAACAAAAATTTTACCGACCGTCAATCTTATATCTGACGTTGAGCCGTTAGACGGCAGCATTGCTGTTTTGTGTATATAATTTTAATAATTAATTAATTTGCAAAAACAATAGCAATAATAATTTTTTTAGTTGTGGATGCCGGTAGAGCAAGCAATTATCTATAAAATGATATATAATTTATGTGGATTAGTTGTGAGGTTTTTTCTAAAAAGGGAGAGTAACATCTTAACCTTAGCGTATTAATATATATGATGATGATGATGATTTTACCGACCGTCAATCATATTGACGTTGAGCCGTTAGATGGCAGCATTGCTGTTTTGTGTATATAATTTTAATAATTAATTAATTTGAAAAAACAATAGCAATAATAAATTTTTTAGTTGTGGATGCCGGTAGAGCAAGCAATTATCTATAAAATGATATATAATTTATGTGGATTAGTTGTGAGGTTTTTTCTAAAAAGGGAAAGTAACATCATAACCTTAGCGTATTAATATATATGATGATGATGATGATTTTACCGACCGTCAATCATATTGACGTTGAGCCGTTAGATGGCAGCATTGCTGTTTTGTGTATATAATTTTAATAATTAATTAATTTGAAAAAACAATAGCAATAATAAATTTTTTAGTTGTGGATGCCGGTAGAGCAAGCGATTATCTATAAAATGATATATAATTTATGTGGATTAGTTGTGAGGTTTTTTCTAAAAAGGGAGAGTAACATCTTAACCTTAGCGTATTAATATATATGATGATGATGATGATTTTACCGACCGTCAATCATATTGACGTTGAGCCGTTAGATGGCAGCATTGCTGTTTTGTGTATATAATTTTAATAATTAATTAATTTGAAAAAACAATAGCAATAATAAATTTTTTAGTTGTGGATGCCGGTAGAGCAAGCAATTATCTATAAAATGATATATAATTTATGTGGATTAGTTGTGAGGTTTTTTCTAAAAAGGGAGAGTAACATCTTAACCTTAGCGTATTAATATATATGATGATAATGATGATGATTTTACCGACCGTCAATCATATTGACGTTGAGCCGTTAGATGGCAGCATTGCTGTTTTGTGTATATAATTTTAATAATTAATTTGCAAAAACAATAGCAATAATAATTTTTTTAGTTGTGGATGCCGGTAGAGCAAGCAATTATCTATAAAATGATATATAATTTATGTGGATTAGTTGTGAGGTTTTTTCTAAAAAGGGAGAGTAACATCTTAACCTTAGCGTATTAATATATATGATGATGATGATGATTTTACCGACCGTCAATCATATTGACGTTGAGCCGTTAGATGGCAGCATTGCTGTTTTGTGTATATAATTTTAATAATTAATTAATTTGAAAAAACAATAGCAATAATAAATTTTTTAGTTGTGGATGCCGGTAGAGCAAGCGATTATCTATAAAATGATATATAATTTATGTGGATTAGTTGTGAGGTTTTTTCTAAAAAAGGAGAGTAACATCTTAACCTTAGCGTATTAATATTAATATATATGATGATGATGATATTAATATATATGATGATGATGATGATTTTACCGACCGTCAATCATATTGACGTTGAGCCGTTAGATGGCAGCATTGCTGTTTTGTGTATATAATTTTAATAATTAATTAATTTGCAAAAACAATAGCAATAATAAATTTGTTAGTTGTGGATGCCGGTAGAGCAAGCGATTATCTATAAAATGATATATAATTTATGTGGATTAGTTGTGAGGTTTTTTCTAAAAAGGGAGAGTAACATCTTAACCTTAGCGTATTAATATTAATATATATGATGATGATGATGATTTTACCGACCGTCAATCATATTGACGTTGAGCCGTTAGATGGCAGCATTGCTGTTTTGTGTATATAATTTTAATAATTAATTAATTTGCAAAAACAATAGCAATAATAAATTTGTTAGTTGTGGATGCCGGTAGAGCAAGCGATTATCTATAAAATGATATATAATTTATGTGGATTAGTTGTGAGGTTTTTTCTAAAAAGGGAGAGTAACATCTTAACCTTAGCGTATTAATATATATATGATGATGATGATGATTTTACCGACCGTCAATCATATTGACGTTGAGCCGTTAGATGGCAGCATTGCTGTTTTGTGTATATAATTTTAATAATTAATTAATTTGCAAAAACAATAGCAATAATAAATTTTTTAGTTGTGGATGCCGGTAGAGCAAGCACTTATCTATAAAATGATATATAATTTATGTGGATTAGTTGTGAGGTTTTTTTCTAAAAAGGGAGAGTAATATCTTAACCTTAGCGTATTAATATATATGATGATGATGATAAGTTTAAAGATTGAAATACACGTAACACCATCTATATTTATAACTATTAAAATAGATTTGATTTGAGTGAACTTCGTATTGTAATTTTCGATTGCCGTATCTTCTTTTCTAATAACAACAAATGAAGAGACTTATCTACAAACAGACAAAAATTCTAAAATAATATTTTTGTCTCATATTAATTTTATGTATTACATAAAATATTACATAAAATACAAAATAGACGTTTTACTGTTTAAAAAAACATAATTTTTCAACTCATTACTCTAGAGTTTATTGTGGAAAACTGTCTTAATCTTTATTAAATTAAATTTATAGCGGCCTTCCTCAGCTGATATAGGATAAACTTCTATTTCATACCATAGTTATTTGAAGAAACTTTCAGTAAGAAAAATTATACGCGCTTTCACGCATAGACAATTGTACCAGCATAACAACACCCATGAGGAGCTGGAGCTAAATATTTTTCAAAGTGGTGCAAAAGAAACAGTAGTTTGAAAAAATATCTGCCTACTCCATGCGAAGCTGAGGTGGTTTAGTTTAAAACAGATACAGTCGAATTTAACGGCATTCAAGGGACTATTTATGTTGAGTTAGTAAAAACCGATTTTCGCAAAAACTGATGTTCTAATAATATCTTTAATTATTCTTATATTAACAATTTTGAAGTGAAAACTTCGTTTATCTCACTTTGTCCAAAAATTTTTGACGGGAAAAGATTTGCTATTTTGTGTTACGCTAAGCATGACGCGCTTCGGGTATATTCGGCGGCAGGCCGAGTATAGTCGAACGGTTCTACTTCGGGTATACTCGGCGCTACGCCCAATGTGATCGAACGAGAGGAGCGGAGTAGTAACTATATTTTTATTTCGTCACTTTGCTTGTTGTGTTCCCTTTTTAAACAATAAAGATTGAGAATATATCCTAATATTTTTGTCAGAATGTGCCCAAAACACGCTTCTGTTAATAAATTAGTCATTGCTCGAAGTGTTCTCAAATGACAGATGTGCGGCGTCAGTATTATTTCTACTAAATGAAAACAAAAACACGATATCGTGTCGCTATTGCCGATAAGTTTCAACGATAAATCTTTGAAAGAAATGTCGCTAAATGCGGTAGGTCGTTATAAGCTATTTTCATTCCTTTTTATTTTATATAAATTAACAAAACAACCACAAATTATGTGAAATATTCTAAGAACTCTAAACACAAAATAACCTTGTGTTCTTAACATTTCATTAGTTTATGGATTAAAATATTTTGTATGAAGAAACAATATTTTGTATGAAGACGATCCATCCGATGTGTATGATTTTCACGGAATCTGTTCTTCGGATCTAAACTGGGGACGTGAACTTGCAAGGATGTCAAGAGACAACATATCTTTATTGTACAAATCGCACAACCGCCGTAGCGGTGCGTAGCGGTCGTAATATGCGGTGTTTCGTAATATGCGATTTTTTATTGTGTTCAGATAAGGCGATTGTATGGGATCCAGCCAGGATCCATAATTTTCGCCGTTACAACCGGTACGTTGTTATAACAGATATGGTTAAAACCTATTTCTACATTCATTAGTTCTGGTCATTCATCATTTCACAAATTAAGTAGACAATTTACAACTTTTACAAGTTCATCCTCTGGTAACAATTAACATATCACAATTAGAAAAATAAAGTTACGCAATCGACTGTGCTCCTTACCGGAACTTCTCGTTCTTCAAGTAGGTATGCCCCCACCAAACGCCATGCCTCTCTCAACGCCAGCCCCACTGCGCACATAAACCATAATAACCCCAAGAAATACGAGTGCGACGACCCCCTGATCTAGGTCACCACAATAAACACAAACGGGCAGCCGAATCTGGCTGCCCAAACGTAAAGTGGCCTAGGCTATCGGACCAAATTATAAACAATAACGTCATTGTGCGGTACAAAACAATAAACATAGAGCTCGGTTCGAGTCAAGTTCGCTAACCGTTAGTTGTATTATTTCCTCGACGAATACTCAGTTAATGTTTGTTGATGTAAAAAATAACAAAATAACAAATGAAATTTCAACGTAAGTGCGCTTGTTTCTTTTGATGTGAAATTTCCTTTAGTGAAGGCATGTGGAAAACCTGTCAATACTGTGGAAAAACCAACAAATATGACTCGCACTACGGGTGTTCTATACGCATTTAGACAACTTACAAATGTTTAAGGGTACATCGTAATTCCGTTAAACTGCATGGCTTATACTTCAAAAACTGTAAGATCTAGGATATTTTCCAGTTTTCCTTTAATTTTATATTTTTCCAACCCTCTTTATCCAGTATTTCGGTGTTTTCGTAAATAAGGTGGAGGGAGAGGGCGTGTGCTTTATTTTCGAATGTTTTTTAGAATATCTTTTTTTTTTAATATGCAATTTAAAATTATCAAAAAACTATTTTTGTATTTCTAATAAAAAAATCCTTTCAAATTATAACCATAAGACATACAAAATTTACAATAAATTCAGTGCTTTATTGACCCCTCTGTCATTCAAATACGAATATTGAATACATATGTGAATTAATAAGATATATTAATATGCTAAGTTTCAAGTTTCTATGTCGTATAGTAAACTTTAATACTTTGACAAACGAACTGACAGTAAAAGTGGGGCGTATATATTGTAATCCGTACGAGTACCAAGTGTTTGCATGGAACGGACGTGCTAATGTATGACATTCCGCAGGTACTTGCTACAAAAAAGCAACTTTATATCTCTCTCTACAATGACTCGACTGCTATAAGAACAAAAGAAACAAAGCGATTATGGACGTATGCAGGCTATCGAGTTCTTTGTATAAATTCCTTTCTTAGGAAATAATGAAACAGGAAACGTTCCACGCAACAGTGAGCCTGTTCGTAATATGTTATAATTTTGGGCAAGCTAGTATCTCATATACTCGTACTTTGTGCTTGCTTCATACTAGGTATTCTTCAGTGTGATCAAACTGGAGTAGACGTTAGACTGTAGGCATTTGGCTGTAAATATTTGGGCCGCGTACGTTAATTATTTTCTCTGAAAACCCGTAACAAAAGGTTTTATAATAACAGAACAATAACGATTAAATTTTATTTTTGTAACTTTTTCTTTAGTTTCATTCAAATAAGTGAAGGTCTAAAACATGATAAATCCCGACATCTAACAGACAATAAAACATTGAATACTATATTAGGAATGTTTACAGAACACCTGACAAGCAAATATGCGTGCCGCGTGCGACCTAATATTTTATAACAAGTATACGTACATATTATTTTTACATACTCTTAACAGGATCTCCTGGTACCAAAAAAATTGCACACTTCACATTGACAAGGAACCACCCACTCTGGTTCCTTTTATCAGTTTGACATGCGAAACCCTAAAAAACCGTTTTAAAAACAGAGTACACATGAACAAATTAATTAATTTAGCATCCGCCAGCGTGAATGCTTTTATAGTTTCAAAAAACATTACACTCCGCATCGAGTGACATCGATAAGACAAAGCCGAGAATAATCGCATCACTATACTTTACAGTTACGACGAGAGCAGCATCGTTATTTCCACGAAAGCAAAACAGCAGGTAAATAGCAAGTAATTGAATAAAAATGCGGCTTCAGGTAGGGAATCCTTGGAATCAAATGCGAACGATTATATTTTCATTGTTTTATCGTGAGACACATCTGTCGGTCGCGCTAATGCAATATTCATATCCATTGTTGGCGACGCAGGACTAAACACCATTGTCTCAGTCAATTACGTCCAACTAGCAAGCCGCGACCCACACCCGGTCAAGAGGAAATACCTGAAGCTATATTTATACACATAAAGTTGTTCGCAGGATCAACGGGCGAGCTTGAGTACATCAGACATTGACTCGAGCTTTTCTATATTTATCAACTACTAAATTCTCACTAGCGATGACTGATGTAGAAAAATATTGTGATCTCCGTGGAAAATACATTTTGTAAAAAAAATGCGCGTGCAGCACAGTACACGCGATACAAGTGAAACTTCTTAAAAAATAAAGAATATGAGAGATGTAGTCTGGGAGACTACATCTCAAGAGAGAGAGAGAGCGAGAAAGAGAGAGAGCATCTCAAAAGAAATGTCACACTACAAAATTTGCCAAAAAATTATCTTTATTCAATATGTACACTGTCATTGGTTGGCGCTTCAATTG
Organism: Druceiella hillmani; assembly: GCA_039881145.1. Classification (NCBI taxonomy): domain Eukaryota; kingdom Metazoa; phylum Arthropoda; class Insecta; order Lepidoptera; family Hepialidae; genus Druceiella; species Druceiella hillmani. The sequence goes on along the minus strand of JAYKKI010000057.1, from coordinate 14,071,000 downwards.
GTAATACTGATATTACTGGTTTGTGATAACTAAGATATAAAATATATATCCGTGATTCGATATTTTCGAGATAATGTAAATAAATATTAATAACACAACGTATGCCTGGTACCTCAACTGTTCATATGTTGCGTCTGAGGCGTACGTCTACAATGCGAGCATGCGCGACATTCAATTCATTCAATCGCTTTGTATCGTTATGTATTCGTCGCTCTCTTTTGCTCCACTTCCATGGCGTCAGAATACATAGCTATCTTTCTCTCTACGTCATATCTTTCTTCTCTCTCGTGTAACGAAATGTGCCTAAACGTGACGCGACCTTAAAATTTTACTCTCAATTCTCGTTCACTTATCGATAATTATCGAATCGCCGCCTAAGAAGTTTCACTTCAAAAACCCACTTAAAGTACGATTTGGCGAGAATTCCCTATCAAATCTGCACGATTGTGAAAATTTCCATCTAAGTAACTAATCTAAATACCTATATGTTATCAACACTTCCGTATATACGTTATTTAAAAACAATTGCACTTTATAACACCGCATAGATACAATATTACGTTAATTTAAAGACCGACTTTTACCTTTTGACGTTATATTGTAGGTGACACTATAGAAACTCGTGACAACTACCAAACTTTTGACTTACAAACAAACTATTATAGTTGGAGGTGATCTAACCATTTATTGCTTAAACTATAATACTACATATATAAAGAAGAAAAGTTTGTTTATTTTTGTTTGTTTGTTCGCGCTAATCACTGGAACCATATGTCCGATTTCAAAAAAATATTTTTGTGTTAAAAAACCCATATTTTGAGAAAGATTATAAGCTATATAACGTCATTATATATCTTTTTTTAGATTTCGGTAAGTAATTTAGATACGTTTATAGTTCCACCATGTTCGTCTGTATGTTACTGCCGTTTTACTCGCAATTTATTGGTTATACATATTTATAACGCCTACAAGGTTAATCCACTAAAAAGGTTTTTAAGGTACGTATAAAGTAGAGGTGAACGGTTTTTTCACCTACCTCGTTGGGTGGTCGTTGAATAGGTCGAAGGATTGTTGGATGTCGTTGAATAAGTCTTACCTTAATAATAAAAAATTGGGTGTGGATGTGTCATGGACACGACCGTGTATTGTACGTGAATACGTCTATGTAACGGGTAATATTTTTTTAAATAAAATATTTTTATTTATGTATTTAGGATAAAAGCAAGGAAACAAATAATTATTGTGTTACAATAGCGTATAGGACGACATTATATATTTTTGATAATATTTTTTTATTCTAACACTTTATTATATTCACTGTCAGTACTTTAAACTAATGTTTTATATACAATCGATAGATTTTGACGACAGCTGACGATTAAAACTTAAACGAACGTCGTAGATTTTTCGAATCAAAAGTTATACTAATTGCAAATATCGATACGCAGCAAAATAACCTCAAAATGGCGGCCTACACCGCGCGCGATGCGTCACTGTTCTCGCTTATCGTAATGAATTCTTTGATCCTTTAGCTATCCAGTGGTATAATTTTGATGTAGAGGATAGATTCGAAACTGCAACGCCAAACTGTACCCCCGATTTTGTTATCATTAGGTTTTTCCCCCCGTATGGTAGCAAATTTAAAGACGTATTCACGTCAAAAATAGGTCGTATCTTCTCGATACAAGGATCCGTTTACGAAATATTGAACATCAAAATTGTGATTTTTGTTATAGTTACTAGTCCCCACTCCGTACCAGCTAAAGCGCTATTTTTGACTATCTTAAATTATTCATAATAGCTATATACGCGTATATAACGAATTTAAAAGGAAAACGACCATAGCTAAGTAGGCTACTTGTTTGTGAGTAATAGTCGACCAAGTTATAACATACAGTTTGATCTGTAGATATTTCATAGAAACTCCATACAAGTGACTTAAATAAACTGAAAAAATAAGTTTGTATTTAAAACGTATATTTATTATATCTGCGAAAGATATACTTGGCAATATATATATATATATATATATATATATATATATATATATACACACATATATATACATATATATATATACATATATATATATACATACATATATATATATATACATATATATATATACATACATATATATATATATATATATATATATATATATATATATAGGTTCTGAAAAATTAACAATATTCGTAATTAATTTAATAGATATACCCTTAAATATTTGTAAGTGTATAAAGATCTAGGTTTTTTCTGTGCCATATTTATCTTGAACACTTATCAGCCACCAGTCAGCCGGCTCATATTTCCATATGAGTACGAGATAAACACGCCAAGGGCAATTAAAAAAAATAGCTAGCCAACGATCTATAGAATTAATTTCGTATTACTAAGCTGAATTAAAAATCAACGCACAATTTTTCTTCATTTACTTTTGTACTCATATAAATATTTAATATACAAAGGCTTTATTTTGTACAATTTTGATCATTCTCAAATTAGACAATATTTTCAAATTACCTTTCACTTTATTTAAATTACCAAAACAATGATAACAAATTACGAGGCGTTATGAACATCGATATCGACAAAATCGTACATTGAATGTTTGATTGGCTCGAACTAGGTACACTTCATGTTAATAAGGAATATCGATTCGAGCACAACAAGGCTCCTTCAAATATACTAACAATATTTATGTAGTTTAGATTATAAAATTATATTTATAACGTAAGAGGTGAATGAACGTGTTTTACAGTGAATATAGGGTAGGACGGTTATATTTTTCCTCAATTAATTATTTATAAACGACTCCAGTCGGATTAGGGTGCCTCCACCTAGATGTTATCATGTAGCATTAACATACATATATATTTCAAGATATTTGTAAAACTATTTATAGGTACATTATATCATAGTTATTTAATGATTATACCAACACTGTTTGAGCTGACAAAATATACCGTCGACACGTTCGAAAATTGGACTAAACGTACACACACACGTAAACATTACAGTCATTCAGACAATTGCTACTTTTTATTTATACACGTGCTGAGACTCTATAATATCGTTTCTAAGAACTGTTCCAAGTCTGACTCAATACCCTCGTGCTGGATTTATTTTCGGCAAAAGTATTATTGTGATTCTCAGTATGTACCTAAAGTAAGAATCAACAGATTCATAAGAGGCGCAGTCGTTGGTGTTTTTTATATTTATGTTACGCCTATATCTATACTCAAAATAAGACCGTTATACTTATCTGTACCTGGAAATGTGCTAGTGTTGCAAAAGTATTTTCTTACAAACAGAATTATTTTTGGGATTTTATATTATTTCTTTCTTTTATGTCAAGTACTGGTTTATCTACAAATAACAGGCCCTGACAGGCTGTTATCCAAATTTTTCGATTTTCTCTAACGTGAAATATTTTCTATGGTACTAAGGGCATATTCAAACTGTTATACACTAACAGTTTGAATATGCCTAAAGTATGTCTAAAGCTCAGGATTTAGATAAGGTCATGAAAAAATGGAGTCTCGATTACAAATGAATATGAACGAGTAAAAGACTCATACGTGTTTTTAAAGCAAAGGAATTCGATATGGTCATGAAAAAATGGAGTCTCGATTACATATGAATATGCACGAGTAAGTCTCGCATGTGTTACTAATGTTCAGGATTTCGATATGGTTGTGAACAAATGGAGTTCCAATGACGTATGAATATGCACGATTACAAATCTTACACGTATTTTTAATGTTCAGAATTTTGATACGGTTATGAACAAAATGGAGTCCCAATTACGAATAAATATGCACGAGTAAGTCTCACACGTGTTTCTAATGCTCAGGATTTCGATATAGTTATGAACAAAATGGAGTCCCAATTACGAATAAATATGCACGAGTAAGTCTCACACGTGTTTCTAATGCTCAGGATTTCGATATAGTTGTGAACAAATGGAGTCCCAATTACGTATGAATATGCACGAGTACAAGTCTTACACGTGTTTCTAATGTTCAGGATTTTGATATAGTTATGGACAAATGGAGTCCCGATTATAAATTAATATGCACGAGTACAAGTCTTACGCGTGTTTCTAATGTTTAAGATTTTGATATGATTAAGGACAAATGGAGTCCCGATTACACATGAATATGCACGAGTAAAATTCTCACACGTGTTTCTAATGTTCAGAATTTCGATATGATTATTAACAAATGGGGTCCCGATTACGTATGAATATGCACGAGTACAAGTCTCACATTTGTTTCTAATATTCAGCATTTCGATATGATAGTCAACAAGGGGATCCCAATTACGTATTAATATGCACGAGTAAAAGTCTCCCACGTATTTCTAATGTTCAGGATTTCGATATGGTCATGAACAAATGGAGTTCCGATTAGGTATAAACATGCACGAGTAAAACTCTCACACGCGTTTCTAATGTCCAGGATTTCGATATGGTTATGAACAAATGGAATCCGATTACGTATAAATACGCACGAGTAAAAGTCTCATACGCGTTTCTAATGTTCAGGATTTCGATATGGTCATGAAGAAATGGAGTCCTGATTACGTATAAATAAGCACGAGTAAAACTCTCACACGTGTTTGTAATGTTCAGGATTTCGATATGGTTATGAACAACTGCCTTTGACTTCACGATCAAATCACTGATACTTGTATGACTCTACGTAAAGTACTCAAATTTGTTTTACTTCAAAAATTACTGTTAATATTCACATACGTTCCGTCAACGAAAACAGAACTGTCGAAAAGAGTCAAAATATTGTTTATTCAATCAAAAACCCATCGAACGAACACAATGAATTAAACATGAACCAAATTGTCACACCCACAGCTACGCAGTCAATTACTATACTTAATCAAAATTGACATACGTTGATAGTAGCTAAATGTTAGCTACCAATTATAATATGGAACGCAAATAGATGCTTATTTGTAGCCAGGTTTTAGTTTCTACTAGCTGTTTATTTTATTTAATAATTGTTGGTAGTTTATTTTTTCAAAACGTACATTTCGTGGGTTTGATTTGATACCAACACAGGAAACATTTATTTCGAAAATGTTTCCCTCACATCCGCCCTATTGATTATAGCGTGACGTCATATAGCCAACGATAAAGACGAATCGATGTAAACCACATTTATCAAAATCGGCACAGTAGTTTTAACGATCGAACAGCCCAAACATACTTAAATACTAAATTTACTACCATTCTGTCTCGAGGTATATGATCATATATCTGAGCATTGGTCACGATTCAACTGGCCAGAAATTGCAACTAGTGCAAAAAATATAACAATTAATAACTTAATCCTTTCACTACGTGGCACCTGCGAGCTAGATTCCAACAAATGTCAACTCACGGCCGTGAATTACGTTCCAAATAACTTAACTCCCAGCATAGAACTGTATTCTATGTATATGCTGGTTGCATATCTAGAACAAAATTACAGAATCAAGTGAATATAAATATATCATAGAGTACGCCCACAGAATCTGCAGTGAAACTGAAATCTACCTTACAGAACTTACAAAACCCTTTCAATACCTCATCTTCCCTCATCTCCCTACCTATGATGTACTTAGGGAGTTGATGTACTTAAGTAATTTATTTTCCATTCCCTACCCATGATGTACTTGGGTTGTTTACTTGTTTTATTTAAATTAAGTTTATATTATAATATACTTCTTACACTTTAATATTTTACAGTGACAGACTTATTACTACAAATTCAATCTTTCAGAGTAAACCACAACGAATCAAGTGAGAAAAATAAGTACCGTAGTAGACTATAAATTATTGGCAAACGTTAATCAGCGACCCTCACAAACTAATAATATTGGCATAGACATAAATACGAAAAATACAGAACTAATATAAAATTAAGTAAAAAAGAAACAACGAAATGTTAGGTGTAGGAAAAATACAAGGGATAAGACACAGAAGAGATTTTGATATGCATATTATGATAATGTAATTTCAGACGACTTTTAAATACAGATAACGACTTCTCAACCATTAGGGTGCGCCTCCCTAGGGTCGCATAAAGAGATCATAAGGGAGGTCCAATGTTTTCGGACATTATAAAGAAAAAATATCCACTATAATAAAATCCACTTTATAATTCATTCGGTCGCGTGCAGACGCAAACATCGCATTAATAAAATTTCAATATTTAATTATACTTAATTAGTTTTAGGAATGGATTCCAAAGTCATAATTTATTTTATTGTGCTTGTAATTAAAATATAAATGTCGTGGAAATGATGTTTTTATAGTAGCAATAAAAAAACATTAAAAACGGATGAATACATTTTTTATAATCCGGGCAGGTTCAACGCAAAAAAGGTTGGGAATCCCTGATATAAAATATTTTCCATATAATGTAGGTATATGGTAAGGGATTGGGATACGTTCTGGTTTTTAGAACGTAATTCAGTGTTGCGAGCTGGTAGATTGAAGACTCCAATATGGAGGTGTGCGATATCAGTACTTTTTCGTACTAGGTAATCCTATTACGAGTATGTAAAAATAATAGGTACGTACGTATACCTTTTACAAAATACTAGGCCGCACGCGGCACACATACTTACTTGCCGGATGTTCTCCTGAAAACATGTAACGTAAACACTTGTCATAAAGCATTCAATATATTTTCGTTGTCACATACCGGGATTTCTCATATTTTGGTCTTTCACTTCTTTGAATGAAACTAAAAAAAGTTATAAAAGTAAAATCGAATGGCTATAATCCTTTGCTATAAAACCTTTTGCCACGGGTGTGTATGATTTATGAATTAAGAGAATGTGAATTAACATGTGCGTACCAAACGTCGATCTGCAATGGAGACTAGACAGGATAGAGAAACCTAGTATGAAGCGAGTACAAAGTATATGAAATACTAGCTTATCCAAGAGTGTAAGGCCTATTACGTGGAAGGTTTTTTGTTTCATTAATTTCTAAAAAGGGATACAAACAATGAATAGGATAGGAAACAAAGCGACACGTCCGTAATCCCATTGTTTCTTTTGCTCTTATAATACCTGTACCACTACAAAGAGAGATAAAAATCTGTGTACTTTATAACAAATATCTATGGGATGTCATACGCTAGTACGTCCGTTCCACGCAAGTACTTAATACTCGTACGATTACAGTATATACGTGCCACCTCTAAATGGAGATATAAAGGTGTAACAGGATTATACAGGATATTGTATAAAAAGTATAAAAGACGAGGTTGCACCGGTCACGCATCTTACTTCTGACATCGTCTTTATTCAACGAGACGGAAAACACAGCATGTTCGGATTTTTTCCAAAATCTTTCAATATATTTACGTACAAGATCTTTCAATATATTTACGTAGACATCAAAACAATTCGCGCCACCGTAATGACGAACTGGGAAACCTTGAGAGCCGATGATGCGTCGACGCCGATTCGCCGATAAATATGTAAATATTTATCGATTCGCCGCGCCCGGTAGGCGCCGTCTCCATTGTTCGCCCGTTCTTAAATATCTAAGCAACGCAGAAACCAAATCTTGATTCTCTATACGATTAAGTGTAACGTTTAATCACAATGCAGTCGTTCATTCACTTCCGCTAACTAGAATATAAACATGAATATTCCACAGCCTCATACTCGTAAGTGTGCGCTTCATTATCTTTTTGATGGTACTGATAATTGTAACTCGGATAATTTTGCAAGTAAACAAATTTTTATATAGTTTCTTGGAAAGAGATGTTTCTCTATAAAATTATGCCACTTTTTAAATAGTATCTCCGTCCGTTAATCTATATGTATTTTTATTATTGTATTTATAACGACACACTTCCAGGTCGCAATTCTCGACCGATTTTCGTGATACTTTCTTCTATCAATTGGTTAACTATTTTGAAGCTTATTGATTTTCACAAGGGTTCGACAAATAGTTTATTTCTTCTATTCTAAAGCTCATTGACTTTCACAAGGGTTCGTTAAAAAGTTTATTTTTTGTTATTAATTTTCTACAAAAACTCCTTTTTTCGCGTTAAGCGACTGTTTTTGGCACCCTTTTTGTACGATACTACTTGCCAATTGCCTTTTCTCTTTACTGTTTTAACTCTTTCATGTTTTACTTTTTCTTAAAATTATTTACTTAATAAACAATAAAAAAGCTGAGGTGTTCAGTAACTCAGAAAGTAACAAATATTCCATTTCAGTAAAATTGTCCAACAATACACGTAGGATTAAATAATTTTCTTTACATCGCTACTGTTAATAGATGTGCTGATCAAATTGCCATTATGCAAATCTTGGCAAACATTTTAAAGCTAAGTATCTTGTGAACGGGTGGCACTAGGCCCAAATGACATGACAATGACTTTTTTATGCAACATTAAATTATCTAAAATTTTCTTTCCGGAGCCATTTTCGCATAACCTACCATTTACGAGAGATAGCAACTTCAAATAATTTTTTTTGTTTTATTTAGCTACTTCCCAAAGTACTCATCTATATATATGTTTATGCAAATTCTATCGTTTTATAATTCGTAAACGTTAAGTAGTACGAAAATTACTGCATGAAAAAAAAATGTAGGGAACTTAACGCCCCACAAAAAAGGTTTGTATTATTTTTGTTACAGCATCGATTTTTCACGAGATAAATAGCTGTGTGAGTTTTCGTAAAGACAACATAAATTTTCAAACTGCTTTAAAACCTTGCTAATTTCTGAGGATTCGACCTTCAGCAGTACTGTCAAAGAAAAGTTAGCCTAACCATGCAAAAGAAAATTATTTAGATTATTCGTCCAGCGTACGTTGAAAACAATCCGCAGGTTCTGTCAGTGCATAGAAAATAAAAATAAGAATAAAAAATTGTAAGCGTCGATTGCTTTAAATTTTTTTTCAATCATCCATTAGATAAGCTTCAAAGAAACTGAAAATAAAATTGTTTTGGCTTAATCATGCATAAAAATACAATTTAATTAGACTATTCGTCAAGCGTTCATTGAAAACGGGACGCAGATTCTGCCATTATACACAGAACAAAAATTGGAATAAAAAATTGTAAGTCTTAACTGACTTAACTTATTGTTTAATCACAAATTAGATACGCATGAAAGAAAATGTTCTTGAAAGATATAATATCTTTAAACGTTCTTTTTTTAATATTAGGTATATATATACACACACGCACACCCACATATATATATATATATATATATATATATATATATATATATATATATATATATATATATATATATATATATATATATATATATATATATATATATGTGTGTGTATGTGTGCGTGTGTGTATACATATATTCTTGAAATTGGTTCATTGAGACGGGTGTTTTAACATCTTCGATGTTATTTGCGATTAATTCAATTATACGCACATTTCTTGTGAACACTATGTAAAACAATCATTATCGTTAATATTATACGACGAAAAATTTACATTCACGACTTTGTAATTAAATATGAATTTTTTTGTATAGATATAAGAAAATAAATGTTGTTTCAGGATATTAGTTGTAGAAATAATATTTCTACGTTACAAAAAATTAACAATGCCGACTGTCGCCTGTAGTTCAAATCACAACATTAAATCTAATATACAACACAGATGGAAAAATTTATATAAATCTACCGATAGTTGGCATTAGAACAGCGCCAATATAAAAAAAATGTTTCACTTCTATAAAAAAAAATAATTTAAATACTTGAAACCTTGTGGTTAGATTTCATTGTTCACCTTTCATAAACTTTTATCTTTTGAAGAGTTGAATATAAAGAAAGTCTGTTCATCAGTAATAGCATCAGCATCTTATCGGTACTGGATACAGTTTCGCTCATGGATTCTGCTGGTTAATTCATGACATCGGAGACTCTATGCCACTATCCAGATCTTCGCCACTTAATATTCTTGTAACTCCAAAAGTTATTCAAATATCACTTAAAAAGCCTTTCCTTCGGATCTCTTAATTTTATAACGTAGGTTTATTTAGAGCATTGAACTTCCATTTAAAATCTTGTGTCCACACTGACCGACAAATTTTAATACTAAAAACGATTCGATTCATTAAATTTTTGTGGAAAAATTCAAATCTCTTAAGATGTATGTCTTCCCTTTATTTTCGCCGCAAACGTCCGCATTACACTATAGCAATAAAAACGTACAAGGTAATGTTGGACTGTAGAATTTAAAACTAAAAACTTATGTACATATAAGAGCAGAGCTGAATAGACAAATCCTAAAACTCCATTGTACCTCAATGAAAGGGTAAAATAGGACAAAATATAAAAGAAATCAGCTCCTTCAGCAAGTAATGAATTCCGCGACTAAAATTTGAATTCATCGTCTCCTAGACGTTTCAAGAGAATGCTATTTTTAATATTTAAGACACCCCAACAGCCTTTAACCCACAGACTCCGTTGATGTACATATGTGTATATACATACACATGTATATATATGTATGTGTGTGTGTGTGTGTGTGTGTAGGTGTGCGTGTGCCTGTTCGTGTGTGTGTGCGTGTGTATATATACATATATATATATATATATATATATATATATATATATATATATATATATATATACCTAAAATTAAAAAAAGAACGCTTTTAAGCGAAAACAAAAACAATGGCATCGTATGGCATATACATTTCCTCAAAAGTTGAGCGATTTATCTCATTTTGAATACAGTTATCTCTTTTATACATGTGATTTATTGGGCTATATCTCTTTTATCATAATTCGCACATGGGGCGTATTTTAGATCCACATTTAAACACAGTTATCTCTTTTATACATATGATTTATTGGACTATATTTATTTCATCGTAATTCGCACATGGGGCATATTTTTGTTTATCTCGATCTGAATATCTACAATTATCTCTTTTACGTACGTGGTTTATTAGACTATATCTTCTTCGTAGTTCGCGCATGGGGCGTATTTTGGATCCACATTTTTGCTGCTTTTATATAGATATAACGTGTCTATTGAGTATAACATTATGGAAAACAAAATGTTTTTAAAACCTATATGAATATTCTTATTCCAACCAAGAGATTGTTTGATGACAGCCCTCATGCATTTTATTGCATATATATATAATCGGATAAACAAATTAAAATAGTTACAGTTGTTTTATAGACTCGCTGTGCAATCGAATTGGGTAACGCAGATATAGTTATATCCTATTTAGACCAACGGGATAAAAAAAATAGCTGGCCATGGGTATGTAGGTACACAAAGTTTCAATAAGATCCGTTGTATAGGAAGTGATTGAGTAACAAAGAAACTTGCAATTACAATATTATAATGTTACAATTATTATCAACTATCAATCGGGTAAGTATCAGGTAGACCATCACAAATTGATCTTGTGAATAATCTCACTAATATCGACTATTTCTAGTTCTTATGGCTGGAACCGATGCAGAATTATATACCTGTATTATTCAGAATATGTCTTGTCGAAGTAGTTTGTGAAAGACTATTTTATGGGCGTTTGATATCAATAACTAAATTCAATCAAACATTACACACTTCTTATCCAGCTGGTGTTAAGTGATGGATATTGATGCCTACTCCTTCTCGACTAAATTGTCCTTATATTTAATTACATTATCATGTATTAAAACCATCAAATTTAATAAGCTGTATAATTGATGACTAAAGTAATACTTTACCTATTGCCAAATTACTATGTTCTATGCTCTTGGGGAACACTTCGCTTTTGAATTGTTATAGAAAAAAACGTTTGCAGATTCCACATTGCTTTACTGTTGCATTATCGACTGTTTCACGAGGATTTTCATATGTTCCTAGTAAACAAAAAGTTCAATCAAATTACATAAACTGCACTAATAACTGGAGTAAAATTTAGTTATAGCCAAATCACTAAGTTCAGTGGTAGTTTCATTTTGTTGGAAAATACTTCGTTTTGAATTGTCATGGAAGAAGTGTTTACCGGTCGCGACTGTTTTAAGAATAGAGTGCTTATTAGATCATTTAAAATCTGCTTGTTATTGACTCTTTTATGATTGTTTATTGTGCACACGATTTTAATAAAACCTTGCGACTTCATTTAGAATTCAAATACGGTACGATATGTAAGACATAGATTTTTCCGTACTTACCAATCACTGGTTGGTTCGATCTTCTACGAGTACCGTCTGAAAGGAAAAATAGTCAGATTTTAGTTTATATAAAGTCAATGTATATCTATCTCTAATACAGAAAATGTCTCAAATAATTTCCGAGTAGTTTTCACTTGAGTTTGACCGTATATGATTGAAAGTTTCAAACATATACGTATTACGCTGCATATTTTGGTGAAATAAAGACAAAAGTAAAAATATGTCTAAGGTGATTCTGTAGAGATTACCCATAAAACATCGCTTACATCAAATTACAATAAAATTATAAATCGAACGAATTATATAAATCTTTATATGAATTATATAAATATAATATAATTATATATATCAAATGACAATAAAATTATAAATCGAACGAACGAACGAAAAAAAAACGAACTTTTAAACATAAGGAAAATTGCCTTTGTTTCTGCATCACAAAGTTGTCTACGTTACATCATCCTTAGTAACGGACGTCTCACAATAAATGTATATCTTTTCCGCGTTCATTCTTTCATTCAAATAGCTCATAAAACTACGGACACATTTAAATTTATTAAAAATTGCCTCCGTTTTTATATCATAAAATTGTCTCAAACTACATGTTTGATAACAGACGTCTCACAGTAAATTTACCTCTTTTCCTGGTGCGTTCTTTCATATGACCAGTTTATAAAAACTACGGATACATTTAAATTTATTTAAAAATGGTCTTCGTTTTTATATCACATATATATATATATATATATATATATATATACATATACATATATATATATATATATATATATATATATATATATATATATATATACGCGGGGTGGCTGAAAAATTTTGGGCCTAAATACCTTTAAGTATTGCTAATGTGACTCGCGCAGCACATCCCTAATTGCGGGTATCCTAAGAAATATAACTGTCAATTTTCATGTCATTACCATCATTACGCTTTTAGTAATGGAACCATAAACGTCACCATGTCCGAGTCATCCGCACTTTGCACGAATTTGAAGTACAGAGCCGTCATACAATTCCTTACAAAGAAGAACAAAATGCCAAAGGAAATATTTGAAGAGATGTCAGCAGTTTATGGAAAGCCTGCATCTTCATTTTCGACCGTAAAACATTGGAGTTCAAACACAGTAGGGAGTCGCTCGAAGACAATCCCAAGTCGGGACGCCCAAACACCGCCATTACCGAAGAAAACGTTGAAAAAGTTAAAAAAACTTGTTCTCGAAGATCGGCTAACCAAGTTGTGGCAGATAGCTGAAGCCATGGGCATTAGCAAGGAAAGAATCGGCGACATTTTGCATAAT